>VYXC01007878.1:1594018-1726469 GCA_013397175.1 Platysteira castanea
TAGGGGCCTGGGAGGGGCACGGGGAGGGGGGTTCCGGAGGTGGAGGGGTTGTGGGGCTCGGAGCAGGGAAGGCTCCGGTGGCGGTGCCTGAGGGCACGGGCAGAGGGAGGCCGGGAGAGGACAGGAAGCTGCTGCTCCCGAGCTGCTGGTCCCATCCGGAAAAGGGCCCGGGCTGCGGGAGAGGTGCGAGGGGGGATTGGGGTGGTAGCGAAGGAGTCTTTGTATGTAGTATCTTGCTTATAGGCCTCTGTTTCACGGTGGAGAGCGCATTCCTTCAAGTCTGGCAGCAAAACATTCTCCCCGAGAGGTATAGAAGCGAAAGTAAAAGTGCCTGAGTGTTCGGCAGGCCGGCCAGAAGATGTGTCAGTGGCCTGAAGTTGTGTCAGGGGAGGTTTAGGTAGGATGTCAGGAAAAGTGTTCACGAAAGGTGTGGTTGGGCACTGGAACAGGCTCCGCAGGGAAGTGGTCATACCACCGAGCCTATCTGAGCTCAAGAAAAGTTTGGACAATGCTCTCAGGTACATAGTGTGACTCTTGGGGTGTCCCGTGCAGTGCTAGGAGTTGGATTTTGATGATCCTTGTGGGTCCCTTCCAAGTCAGGATATTCTGTGATTCTGTGAACTTTCCCTGTCACTGGGTGGGGGACTCCTCTCTCTTTGCACTATGGTTTTTTTCTGTGTGCTGTGTCTTGTCTTCCAAAACCTGTGGCTAAGTTTATTTTCTCCTCACTGACCTGGGTATTTTTCTTATGCACCTTCCCTTTGCATTGAGAGAACCTTAACTGCGTTTCGGTTCTTGAAACTGACAACCTTCTAGTGGTGTTATAACTAGTGATAGAGGAGTTTGTTGCTCTTTGAGATTTTTCAGCCAGTCAGACGTGGGACATCTTGCCTACATTCTTTATCTCCCATATCTCTTTTGTAATTGAGTAGCTGCAAAAATGACTGTTTATGTGATCCATTTAATTTCTAGTGAAAAACCTCAATACGTTTAGTTTAGTAGAACTGTATTTCTTTCCCTCATGCTTGTGTTTGCAAGGATGGGGATTCTGGATCATTTTACTGCAGGCTTTGAGAATAGACAGTTTTTATTGATTTGAGAGGATTGCTCTGAGGGCCAAGGTGTTGATGTTTATTCTTGTATTCTAAATTGTGAGTAGATTTGTGATGCTGAATGCCTTATATAACACTCTGCTTTCCTCAAGAGTAAATACATAGATGGTTTTTCTTAAATGTTACTTCTGTATTTCAAGACTATTTCTTAAGTTTCTGAACTCAGAGTATCATGAACCCAGTCCCATTCTTTCAAATTCCAAGACTGTTATGGGGAAAAAAAAGAAGTAGAAACTTAACTACAATAAAAATAGTATCTGTAGGTGCTGAAACTAAGAAGAAGGAATGTTAAAGCATGTAAGTGTCGCCACAGAAATGGGTTGCCAAGAGTCCAAAGGCATAGGGAAGTTTGTCTTGTCTCTGTTTTCTCTGTCCTTCCTAATTTTCAGGTGTGAGTGCTGGTTTGTCCTATATGTTGGCTTATGGAGTTCATGTCATTATTGTGCCTTTTCATCAGTACATTCATGTAAATGTGAGGTATGAAATTGAAGTTCTCTTAATCTTTAAGTTTGTCTTAGTGTTTCCATATCATCTTCACCCTTGTTTCCTATGGAAATGAGGCCCAGGTGAGCCAGCTGTCTGCTTCTGTTTTTCCTGCTTTCTACAACTTTTGAGAAAGTTGCTTGTGGGACAGTTCTGCTCTGCCTGTCGTGGAGGCTCTGCGCCGACTGAGAGCTCAGCCTGGCTGTAGCTCTGGATCAGCCCGTGTGGAGCTCCACACTGGATCAGCCCTGGTGTAGCTTGGAGGCAGCGGCCGCACCACCTCCTCCTGCCCTCATGCGTTTGGTGTCGGCACAAACAATCTGGCAGAGCCATTGGAAAGGTTTGGGAGATAAGAAGCTGTACACGTAGCAGGTAGTGAGGAGTATTGTAACATACCTGTTCTGGCATGCAGAACAAAAACAAATTGTAAAACAAGATTTTTGAGTTTTTTTTTGGTCACCAATGTTCACTGCAAAAAAGTGAATAATACTGCCTTGTGGTCAAAACCATAATGTGCCCATTTATGCTCCATCTCTTTTCTTTTCATCCCATCTTCTCTGGTTTGCTTTTATACAAGCAAACATCAGATACATCTTTAAAACAGAATTCTGAGTTCCTAAATTTAATAAGAGCTCAAGTACCGTAATGATTGTGGTAAATGACCATGTTGTTAAAGGTTACATGTGTAGCTGGATAGTTTGTTCAGAGTATTGGAATTGTGACATGCTATTCCAGCATTTCTTTAAATAGAGGCAACCCCTTCCCTCTTTGGTTAAGTACAGATTTCATAATAATACTGTTTTAAGATCAGTGTTTTTGGAATTCAAGTAGTTCAGAGATCTTGAGATCTGAAATCTTATAGTTGTAAACATGCATTAGGGAACCAAATCTGCTACTGCTTGTTTAAGCAATGCTGATTTGATTTCCATAAATCAGTGTCGGAGACATTTTTCCGTTGGTGCTATTGCCAGTTGCTGCCAGAGGCCAGGTCCTGAATAGGTTCCCCATTGGTAAGTTGTCACTGCACATACGTGAATACTGATACTGTAAATTTCTGCAAACCATTTTTTCTTCAGAAGCCCTGGACAAACACCTTAAGTACTGTAATACAGGATTTCATCTGGGTGGGATAGACAGCATATGAATCTGTCATTTTATTGTTTGGGAGATGGCAGAGGGAATGTGCAATGCTTATTAAAAAACATATCTTCTTTATTGTGAAGTCTTATTTATAAACGTATTTCAAAATAGTTAAAATTAATACCAGAAGCACTCTACATTAGATTGGAATGCAAGTGTCTCATTATCCACTCTGAGTAGATGCAGGGAATTGGTGAATCTAGTATGTTTTCATCATCCAGAGCAAAATGTTAGAAAGGCAAAAGTAGGGGTGGCCATTGGGAATCAAACTGCTGTTACTGATAAAAACAAAGTGATGGCTCTTCAGAAGGCATCACATGCAATGGTGTTCTGTCAGTCCCACATATATATGCATTTAACTTGAAGCATGTAAATATGTGGAAATTACTTTTGGTTTTAAGAAATTAATTTAGCCTAAAATAAATAAAGCCTAGGTGGTTCTAACTGCCTCTTGTGGTCCTGCCTGGCCCATCTGACCCTAACATGAGTCAGCAGAATTCCCTTGCATTCTAGGCTGTAGTACCAGGAGTTAACCATAAGGCTGAAGAAGGTGAGTCTTCCCCCTTTGTTCAGTCTTTACCACATCCTGGTGTGGATTCTCTGTTCCCAAGAAAGGCATTGACACACTGAAATTAGTCTATTGAAAGATTACCAAGAACACAGGGAGGCTGGAGAACATGATATCTGAAGAGAAACAGAGAGAAAACAGGGTTCTTGATCTGTAAGAAGAGAGGGGGAAATCTTATTACTGTCTTAAAACAATCTAATGGGAAAGCATAGAGAAGATGAACCTGGGTTCTTCTCAAAGCTGTGGAGAGATAGGATGAAAAGAAACAAACACAGTATGGGCATGGCAATTTCCAGGTTGGTATTAGGAAAAGTTTCTTCTCAGTGGGCCCAGAAGGGACCATTGCTTCTCTGTTCTTGGACATACTAAAGCCTTAGCCCATCCTCTGATCTGATTGGATCTGCTTGGAGCAGGGGGCTGAACTAGGTGCTTATCACAGTTTCCTCCTAATCAAAGTTGTCCTGTGATTTTACCCTTCTGTGTTCAGTATGTGTTATCTTTTGTGTCCTTAGCCAAATGATACCAAAGCGTAGACTGCTGGAAACCCCAAAGCTCCTACAAAATGTTGGTTCTGTAGAAGGAAAGCGGAATTCTAGCCTTTGTTAAGTCTTGATAATTGCAGCCTTTATGATATTATTTCCGTTTGCTCTGCTGGTAGGGAGGTTTGTGCGTACAGCTTAGTCAGCATTGCTCACTCTTCAGCTGCTACTTGTGCTGAGTGCTGGAGATGCTGGAGAAATCTGGGGAGGGGTGAGGAAAGAAGGAAGTGAGTTGATGCATTTTCACAGTGAGGATAACCAAACATTGGAGCAGCCAAACATTGGTTGGTCGGAGGGGTTGTGCAGTTTCTTTCCTTGATGTTTTTCAACACTGGAACATGGAACAGTCTTGTCTGAACTCATTGCTGACCCTGCTTTGAGCAGGAGGTTGAATTACTTGAGGTTGCATCTAACTTGCATTCTGCTATGGTCCTAAGTAGTGGTAGTGGAAGGGGGAGTATTAGGAGATGTGTAGAAGGGTCAGTGAGGTGCATGTGCATGCTGATGTATCGAGCATCTACTTATTTTTAAGTTGGGGGTGGTTTGTTTTCTTCAGTCTTGAATTATTTTTTTTTCAGGTGGACTTGTTTATGTTTGAGGTCTTATATTCCTTGTAGAATATAAGTAAAGTTGTAGAAACTTTAAGATGCTTTTATTTCACAATTTATGCTGAAGACAACTTTGCAGAAAATGTTTACAGAATGATTATTTTTTACCTGACAGGTCCATTCCTTAGTTCTAGAAAACTTAAACCTTTATTCTGATGAGTCAAGCATTTGTGATTTAAGTGAATATGGGTGGGCTGTGAAAAATGACTAAAATATCAACAGCAATTTAAAAGTATTTATTTTCCTGTGGTTCTGCAGGTTTGCCTGGGTAACACAATGCCAGCTGAGCGCAAAAAGCCAGCAAATATGGAAGAAAAAGAATCTCAGTTAAATAATAAAGAAAAAGAATTTAGTGAAAGGCGGCCAGTGAGCACCAGGGAGAAGCCAAAAGAAGATATCAAGGTTGGCATGAAGAGAGAGACTTTAAAGGTTCCTGAAGATAAAAAGAAAAAAATGGAAGAGGATAAAAGGAAGAAAGAAGACAAGGAGCGGAAGAAAAAAGAAGAGGATAAAGTAAAGGCAGAAGAGGAGCAAAAGAAGAAAGAAGAAGAAGAAAAAAAGAAACTCGAAGAAGAGGAGAAAAAGAAGCAAGAGGAGGAAGAAAAAAAGAAACAAGAAGAAGAAGCTGCTCAACTGAAGTAAGTTGTCTTTTAAAGGTTTAATTGTGCCAAATGATGGAGGTCTGCTGTCAGGATTGTGGTCAGAGTTACGAAAGATGAACTGTTTTGAGTTACTTTTAGTAAGTTGCATGTAGTGTTATCAATTTTACTTGGCTGTCTGATTGTGCTTTATGACTTCTAAAAAGTTTTGAGTTTTCACTTGTAACCTCTGTTAGTTTGTATACCCCGTAATTACTCTATTATGGGAGTTTGATAGTGTTGTGCATGTGATGGCCATGGAGAGCAGTTGTGCTTGAGTAAATGTTGTGATTTAACCCCAGCAAGCATCAGCCCCACACAGCCACTCCCTCCCCTCAGCGGGATGGAGGAGAGAATCAGGAGACTAAAAGTGAGAAAACTCATGGGTTGATAAAAAGACAGTCCAGTGGGTAAAGCAGAAGCTGTGCAAGCAAGCAAACCAAAACAAGGAATTCATGCCCCATTTCCCCAGCAATCCCCAGGACAGAAGGGCTTCATCAAATGTAACAGTGACTTGAGAAGACAAACACCATCACTCCTGCAATCCCTCCCTTTCCTTCTTCCTCCAGATTTATATGTTTACCATGTTGTCATATGATCTGGAGTATCACTTGGGTCAGTTGGGGTCAGCTGTCCTGGCTGTGTTCCCTCCCAGCTCCTTGTGCACCCCAGACTCCTTCTTGGTGAGGTGGGGTGAGGAGCAGAAAAGGCCTTGACCTTCTGTAAGCACAGCCCAGTAATAATTAAAACACCCCTGTGTTATCAGCACTGATTCCAGCACAAATCCAAAACACAGCCCCACACAGGATACTCTGAAGAAAATTAACTCTGTCACAGCCCAAACCAGAACAATAAGGAAGCACAGGTGCATTTAAGATGAAGTTTTAGTGTCAAAAAATTGGGAATACAGATTCTTAACAGGTCTACAGACTGTAACAGGAGCAAATATACTGTGAGAAATGACTATCATTTCTTTAATCAATCACAGACAATTGATACCTGATGGCAAACTCAGAATTGTAACCTGGCAGTTTAATATGTGATATTACCAAGTTAGTATGTTATCTGAAGGTACTACAGTGTTGAAGGTGGCATCTTTAGACCAATAATGCTTAGATCCTGGCTATCCTTAGGTCTGAAATATTTCACTTTTAAGATTGAGGCAATGTCATAGCCAAATTCTAGCTGGGACAGATATATTTCACCTATTCCAGATTTTCTGTGTAATTTCAGTAGTCTGGCAATAAAAGATTTTCCATAACTGTGGAATACAGTAACCTGTTGAAAGACTGTTGTCCTCATCTCTAAGAACTTCATCTCCATCTGTAGTAAATGGAGTTTTATGTTTATATTTTTGAAGTCTGTTGAGAGTAATATGTTCTGCATAGAAATATTTGAGAAATTTTGTTTTGTAACAAATAGTGCTTGCCCTTTGCAGCACAAAAATTAAACAGAGTTTCTGAAGCAGATGCTTTAGCTTTCTAGGATTAGCTTGGTAAATATTTAAGAAAAGAGTAAGAGGAAATTATATTAGAACTGCTGAAGGTTTTCCAACTGTGACCTTTTTTCCTTTGAACTGATATCCTGAGAGTAAGGCTCTGTAACAAAAATTGCTAATTTTTTATGTCTCGTAGGGAGAAGGAGGAAGCACATCAGCTCCATCAGGAGGCTTGGGAGCGCCATCAGGCAAGAAAAGAGCTCCGCAGCAAAAACCAGAATGCACCGGAGAGTCGTCCTGAGGAAAACTTCTTCAGCAGACTAGACTCCAGTCTGAAGAAGAACACGGCTTTTGTTAAGAAGCTAAAAACCATTACAGAGCAACAAAGGGACTCCTTGTCCCATGACTTTAATAGTCTGAATTTGAGCAAATACATTGCAGAAGCAGTAGCTTCTATTGTGGAGGCCAAACTGAAAATATCAGACGTGAACTGTGCTGTGCACTTGTGTTCCCTCTTTCACCAGCGATACGCTGATTTTGCTCCTTCGTTACTGCAGGCTTGGAAAAAACATTTTGAAGCAAGGAAAGAAGAGAAGACTCCCAACATTACCAAGTTAAGAACTGATTTGCGTTTCATTGCAGAATTGACAATAGTTGGGATTTTCACTGACAAGGAAGGTTTGTCTTTAATCTATGAGCAGCTTAAAAATATTATTAACGCTGATCGAGAATCCCACACTCATGTTTCTGTGGTTATCAGCTTTTGTCGGCACTGTGGAGATGACATTGCTGGTTTGGTACCAAGGAAAGTAAAAACTGTTGCAGAGAAGTTTAACTTGAGCTTTCCTCCTAGTGAGATAATTAGTCCAGAGAAACAACAGCCCTTCCAGAATTTGTTGAAGGAATACTTTACATCTTTGACCAAACACCTGAAAAGGGACCACAGGGAGCTACAAAATATTGAAAGACAAAACAGGTGACAATTGAATATTGTTTTTTACTTATGAATAAAAGATAGTTTATTTATGAAATGCCTAGATTTGTTGCAGTATTTATAAACAAAGTCTGTTAGCAGTGTGTAGAAGATAAGTGTGTTCTGCAATGTTTCTAAAAAAAGTTTTAAATTTGTTCTGAATACTTAAAAAGCAGAGACCAAACAGATTCTTAGAATATCTTTTAAAGAAAAGGGAGGTTGACCTTTAGCTGCAATTCGCTGTACTCTGTGTGATGCTGTTTCCTTACCAGCATGAGAGCAATGCTGCTTTCCCAGCTGGTACTGTCCTTTTCCAGTTGGCACAATCTGATTTCTCCCTTTCCACCCACATGTATCTAGCGAAGCATATGCCACAATTGCTTTGGCTTGTTTACTTTTTTTAGTGTACCAGCATGAAGGAAAAAATAGGTTAAATTAACAAGGTATCTGTTACACTCCAAGGTGGACAAATATATATTAAATAAATATATTAAAATGTTGGAGGGCATAGACAATTTGATAAAAGTCCTCTTAAATACTTGTATGTAGTACTAATATTGCAGAATATGAATATGTAGACTTTGAGATCTGAATAATTTTATTTCTGCCATGTTCACACTGTTTAATAATTGTTGGCTTTAAAGCATCCTGAATTCTCATTATTGGAGCCAGCCTAAACCCAAATGCTGGTCTTCCAACAGTCATTCTTAATTCCTTCTGGAAGCATTCCAGTAACATAGAAATGAACACATTACTGTGTATAGACACATATTTCAACTAAAAGGCTGGACATCCATCCAGAGCCAAATGTATGCTTGGAATGCATTAAATTTTTATGTTTCCAAAGCAAGTATCCATTGTGCTGATGGGTTTTGTGCTACAGTCCTATCTGGTCTCAGCCAAGTGTTGAATTTCACAGGATCATAAACTGACTTTTGAGGTACTGTTACTTCTGCAAATACCTTACTAGTTTAAAGTGTGTTACTGACTTAGGTGTAATTTTTTCAAAGTGAATGAATATGAACCTTTATACTTTCACAATTATCACTGGTTCTGGACACATTGGTTCTGGCTGATGTTTCAATGAGTGGGTGTTACAAAGCCTGTATGATAGAAAATAAAGTGAAAAAAGTTTCTGAGAGGTATAAAATACATTAAGAAACCAAGAAGAAGAAAAAGTGTAAGTGATCTGGGAGAGAGACATATACTTTAATATTTACTTGTACAACTGGATAAAAATGACTGGACAGAGGCTGAGCAGCCTGGTCTGACCTCATCACTGAGCCTGCTTTGAGTAGATCAGACAAGGGCAGATGAGGGACCTCCTTGAGCACCTTGTCATCTGAATTATCCCTGTGAACTTGGGTGCAAAGCTTTGTTTTGGGGAAGGAATGTGAAGAACTGTGGATTAAGAGAACTCTGTTATTTCTCTCTCTGAACTGTAAGGTCTTTATTTTAACTCCTTAATAAAACTTGAGGAATAAGCTTTGTTAAATAAGACATCAAAAAACTTTCCTACCAAATTTTATTTGTTTACAACATCTGTAACAGATTCTTGGCATTTGCCTGCTATGGGAGTGTAAGGCATGAGGAGGGCAAGACAGAAATTTGCTTAGTAAGAAGTCTATGAGGACTGTAGAAATCTTCCTAAACTGTGGATTTTGAGAAGGTGATTGTGCATTTGGTTCCTTACTTGCTTTTGATTTTTTTTTTTTTAATGTGGGTGACAGGTATTTTGGGTGGTTTTGGTTGGTTGGTTTGGTTTGGGTTTTTTTGTTTTTAAAAAAACAACCAGTTATTCTATTGGTTAAAACAGTTCTCTATGTATTAAAAATCTGATCAGTTTTGCTGTAGTTTTTATTCACACTGTTACTCCAAAATCATTGGAGTGAATAGGAAGTGAACTCTTCCCTTTCGTGCATCAACTGTGTCATGTGTTTAGGTTATGGTATTTTGTCAGGTAAATAACTTATCAATTTATCTGTGTCAGGAGAGTGACTGTGAAATTATTCGAGTCTTACAAGTTGGTTGAATTAACTGAAAATTACTATGCTAAATTAACAGTGCTTTAGTGCTATGTTGCCTGTGGAATCATTTAGGTAAAATTAAAGCAGACTCAAGTGTTGCTGGTTAAGTGGATGATTAGGAAAAGTACCTTGAGTTATGCTGTGACTTTAATATAAACATAACATAGAACCAGGTGGTCATTTGGTTACACAGCTGAGGAACAGAACTTATCAGGCTGCGTCGTTGGAAGGAAACAACTTGATTCCCAAATTCTAGAGAGTTTTCAAAAATAACTGTTAGCTGTAGAAGAAACTTCTTTTGTCTAAGGATGTTCTGAACTTGTGTTGTGGTGCTTTGAAGAGACATAAAGTAAGATAAGTACTGTGTGCTGTACTTGTAATTGTATTCAGAGGTGAACTGTGCTTTTTAAAGTTTGTTTCAGTTGCTTTAGCTTCTTTGAATTTGTTAACACTTGTCTTCTTGGAGCTGAAATTGAGAACTGAAAGTCTTGTACTATTGTTACAGCACTTTGCTTTTTTTTGTTTTTTAATAATAGCACAAAGCTTCAATGCTCTTGTTCATAAAGCTACTGGTATATTTTAAGTTTAAAATATGTATGCAATGGGTAGCAGTCTCCATGGAAAAGCTATGAATTGACACTTCAAGTGTTTCCTGAATCCACACTGAACTACTGCACTTCACAAATTGTCAGTGGTTATTTAATTTGTTAATTCTTCTTTGCTGTACTTTGCAGGAGCAGGCAATACATGTTAAATAAGTGTGTTTTGTCAAAGAAATAGACCTTTTGCCAGCATTAGTGCTTCTTGCCCTCTAGCCAGACACCTGTGTCCACTTCTGGTTCTGAGCAGGCATAAGACATCTTGTTGCTCACCCTGTGAATGTATACAAAGATGACTTGTTTTGCAACTAACCTGGAACAAAAAGACTGATATCCCTCAACTTATATTGCCTAAGCTATTTCAGAATTCTTATGCCACAAAATGCTTGTGACTTTTGGCAAGACTGTGACTGTATGCCTATTGCATAATAAAAGCCTAATGGTAATGGAATCCGACAGATGATAATGTAATGATACAACTTGTTTTGGAAGTTGTGGCATTTGCACCTTTTTTCAGACTTTCATCTCAGTGCTGTGTGCCTGGTCAGTGGTTCCAGCACTTGTAAGCAGTGATTAGGTTCCTTCAAATGCAAGTTACTTTTGACAACAGATTTCAATTTCAAAAATTATTATTTAAAACAAGTATGAATAGTTTTGTTAAAGAAAATAAAGAGCAGCTGAAGAAACAAATGTAACTACCCCTAATTTGGACTGATAGCCTTGAAATAACTTGGTTTGTTGGAAAGTCAGTGGGCTGCTTGGAAGTTTTTTGACCCTCCTGGTGATAATAGCTCATGTAATAATTTAAACAATATATTAATGGATTGTTACAGGTGCAAAGCAACTTTTATCCAGCTTTCATCTAAGTTGAATGTTTTATTTTACTATGCAAGTCTTTTTGGTACTTTTTGGTTACAGTCTAATTGTGGCGCAGAGTAAGTGGGCCTTTCTCTTTGGACGTGGAAGCTGGAGCTTCTGTGACTGTACTTCTTCAGTGGGATTGAAGTTGGAAATTCAGTGCGGTTTGGAAAAATAATAGTGTTTAAAATAATAGTTAAATCTTTGCTATTGCGATCTAAACTAGAATTCTTACAGTTCCCTCAAAGAGGGCAGGTTAGCTTTGCTCAGAGAAATTCATAATGGTTCAGCATAGCTCAAATATATTTTAAGGAAAGTGGTGGTCTTACTGTAAATTTGATTTTTGTAGACGCATTCTCCACTCCAAAGGAGAGCTGAGCGAAGATCGACACAAGCAATATGAGGAATTTGCAATGTCGTATCAGAAGCTGTTGGCAAATTCCCAGTCTCTGGCTGATCTTTTGGATGAGAACATGCCTGACCTCCCCCAAGAGAAGCCAACACCCGAGGGTAAGCCAGATTCTAAAGCAAGACAACAGCCTGGACTTGGCTTGGATGTGGTGGGAAAACTAATGAAACCCTCTTACCAATGTGTTCCTTCTGCTGGTTTCATTTTGCTCAGCCTTTCCCCCTGAAGGATATCAGCTAATGAGTAATACTTTTCTCTTTTAATTAAAGTAATTATGCCTAATATGTAGCCATAACTATAGTATATTCTGAGTAGTTACGGTAACTTAAGTAATACCTCTTTAGGTTGGTTGCTGGTAACAGAGTAATAAATGGAAAATTAAAAATGTGTTTAACCTGATCCTTTCCATTTAATATTATGCAGTTTTTAGTATTTAAAAACTGTTAAAATTTTAAAAGCTGATACTGTTAAAAAATATGTTTGGAGTCTATCTTATGTCATGATGTTATGGGCAGGAACATACTGTTTAGCCAGATAAGTCACTAGGCGTGGCTGTCTGACCTCCTGCAGAACTGCAGCTTTCAATGCCTTTAAATCTAAACTTTGAGAGTCACTGAGATGTTATTGAAATAATGAGTATCTTTTGCTTTAAATGATCTTGAACTTAAAAAGGCTATATTTCTTGAGTGCCTCTAAATTTTAAATTGTTCTTTCTAAACTTCATGCTTAAAACTCAGTGGGGTACAGTTCATCATACTCAAAAGTGATTACTTTTAATGCTAATGTTATTAAAGTCTGTTATAACTTTCCTTTCTAATACCACATAATGTGCTGCTTGGTTTTACTTGATTTGACTTCCTCTCTGATTCTGTCTCTATTTCAAATCAAAATGAACTTTATAATTTTAAGATAACTTCTTGATATGTCTAATATTAAGACTGAATTGTTAAAAACACTTGAAAGTATGCACTGCAACATTTAGGTGAAAACAGAGGTAGTAAAAAATAATTACACACTTTTCTAAAACAACCCTTAATCTCTAAGGCGCCTCCCAATAGAAGATTGTAAATTTGTGTAAATAACTTTCTATGGTTTCACTCTTTTTGCAGAACATGGACCTGGTATTGATATTTTCACACCAGGAAAGCCTGGAGAATATGACCTGGAGGGGGGTATTTGGGAAGATGAAGATGCTAGAAACTTCTATGAGAATCTCATTGACTTGAAGGCTTTTGTGCCAGCAATTTTGTTTAAAGATAATGAAAAATATTCCCAGAACAAGGATTCCAGCAAAGATGAATCAAGAGGTAGGGTGCTTAGATGAGTATTTTCTTTCACATATCTTGTCCAACAGATAAACAAACTTGATGGAAGTAATGAGTCTCTAATGAAATAATTTGTGGTAATCAGGACAGTACACCAGTTTGGATGAATTTTTAGGGAATAAACTAGGTAGGGTAGGGATTATATCTGGTTATTATGGAAGAAAAAAAAGTAAATGCATTTTAATTTTGTTAAAATTGTAAATTTCAAGTAATTGGAAGTTAAAAGATTAAAAGATTGAGTGGTTCCTCACTTTTGGCACAGCCCTCAGTTCACAGCCAGGCATGTGCAGACTTTAGGTACAACAGGATAAAAAATCACCACCCTTTGCTCAAAGTGTAAGAGAAGATGGATATTTGGATAATTCTGAAATTTCCCTGTAAGGGTCTTTAGATATTGGAGCAGCTTGCCCAGGGAGACTAGAATCTCTGTCTTAATATTTTGAAACAACTGGAAAAATACCTGAGAAATCTGGTGTGAATAGTGTTCATCCACTTTGACCGAAGGGTTGAACTGGAGATATCACCAAAGTCCATTCCAGACTAATTTTGTCTGTGATTCTAAGTGTGTTACTTGTTCATGAGTCTATATTTCTGTATGATGTGTGCACTGTTTAGAAGTTGTCACATTATGCTTTGAAAAATTTTGGAATTTTAATAAGGTATCTGCCTTGAAATTTATTTTTTTTAAATGAAGCCTTGTCTGAAAATGAGACTGGAAGGCGGCCTGAAAGAACAGTAAAATTCTGTAGGTAGTTAGCTCTTGGAAAAATGCTCAGTGTTGGACCAGTCTTTTGGTCCAGGAAAAATACTAACTGTTCTTCTCTGAATCTTTATCAGATTCAGATACTGTTTTCAAGGAAACTAATAATTTTTACTTGACGTTTTATGCTATTTCATCAACACCTTCCTCCTGTTCTGCTTTTTCCTTTTTTTCTTCATCTGTGTAAAACATTTTCCATTAAGACACTTAAGAAATGTAAGTTTAGCAGCATTAATCTTCCTGCATTCTAATCATGACTGTGTATATTTAACAATTTATTAGTATTTATTTGGTATTTCTACTTAACTTGTAAAAAGATTCAAAAGATGCCAAAGATAATAAGGAAGCAGGTGGGAACGAGGATCTGGAATTGGAGCTGGAGAACCTGGATATTAATGATGATGCACTGGAGTTAGACTGCGGAGATGAAGCAGAAGATCTTACAAAGAAGCTTCTTGATGAGCAAGGTAAAAAGAACTGGTTTTAAGAATTCTTTTTCTTTCCTATTTGTTTTTTTGGTCTTACGGGTTTTAGTTTATAGCTTTGTAGAGTGCATTTAAGGGAAATTATTTATTGATTTATTTATTTATGAAACTATGAGCTAGACACTGCTAGGATTGTTATAAATGTTTTTGTAACAAGTCATTCAGATACAAGTGAAAATTATTTTAAGGATGTTTATGTAGTGAAAGTTACTGATTCCTTCACACAGCTTTTAAAAGTAAGCAAATGTAAAGGCAGTTGCCTGAAAAGTGACTACAAAAAGGAATGTAGACTTCAGTGCATAAATGGCTTTTCTCATTAAATGAGCTTTGGGTGCTAATAAAATATTTTCTGTTTTAACTTTCCTTGAAATCTAAGATTCATCTCCATCTTTCTATCTTTTTAATTGGTAAAGATTTTTCTTATGTTACGGCTGTACATAGCATGATTTAACAATTCTAACCTCTGATTCTGTGTAAGGAGCTGCAAATGGCACCTCTAAAAACTTAGCTGTGTTAGTTTGACTATGGGAAACAGCAGCATTGTGTTAAGAATTTTTCTTAAGAATTCAAAGGTTTCTTTCAGTGGTACCAAATAGTGGGGAAAGCAAAATCAGGTCTTAATTGCCAAATTCATAGAGGTGAGTCTGGAAAATTTCTGAAGCATACCACAAGTTTTGCAATTAGAAAATAACAATAGAGTATTGGTCTGGTGAGATCTTACTAGTTGACAGCAGGAAGTCAGAATTTTGTATTTGTTTTGATAATATGTGGATGAATACTTAAAAACTAAACATTACAAATGCACTGTTTGGGGAATATGTTCATAAATGATTATATCTTATAGCTTAAAGATGTGTGCTGCTTGTTTATTTCTCTCCGTTAGAACAAGAGGATGAGGAAGCCAGTACTGGATCTCATTTAAAACTCATAGTAGATGCCTTTCTTCAGCAGCTTCCAAATTGTGTCAACAGAGACCTCATAGACAAGGTACAGTCATAGTTTTAGTTTTTTCCACTCTTAAAAGCCATAAAGCAAGATCAGATAGATAAGAAATAAAGATTTGACGCTTTGGAGTCTGACAGTAGCTGAATTAATTTTTAATCAGTCTGTGTTCCTCTCAATGGACATGTTTTCTAACTATGTCAGTTCCAGCCAAAACTGAAGGTTTTTCTTTATGGTTATTTTTAAAGCAGCTGCATGTAGTAGGAATAGCTCTGTAAAAGCCGTGTTTTAAAGCAATTTTCTGTTGCTTTCATTAAAACCCACTGCATTGAAGTGAAATATTGCATTAACTTTTCTCTTTATAGGCAGCAATGGATTTTTGCATGAATATGAATACAAAAGCTAACAGAAGAAAACTGGTACGAGCACTTTTCATAGTTCCTCGACAAAGGTAAGAACTGAAGGGGAACAAGCTGGATCCACCCATTTGTTATTTAATTTATCATACGCATGTATTTTTTTTTTTAAATGGATATTCCAAGCTGCATTTGTTTATTCCTGATGTGCATTTTTGGAGTGGCTTGTGCTGAAGCACCAAAGCGATGATACTTTGCCAAAATTAAAGGTTTTTAATAAGAAATTTCTTTTTTTTCCCTGGTACTTGGTGTTTATAACAGATCTGTTTTTATTACTTTTTTTTAACTATAAAAGCAACAGCAAAACCTACCTGATAGCAAAAAGGGAGGATTTATTTCGTTCAGGACAACTTGCACTTTTTTGTGTTAGAGCCTGTGGACAGTTAGAGCATAGTACAGTTTTGGAAGGAGGATTTCTTGTGATATGTTAATTCTGATACAGTACATGGCTATTTTAACAGCCTTGTGTCTTCTGCAACAGCCAGTTCTAGGCCAGCCACTTAGAGCCTGGCCTCCTTTGTCTGTGTACATCTGCCGGTGTAGAGCTCTTGCTGGTTCTCCTTGTCTCTATGTAAGCAGATTTCCTGCACTTACAGGAAGAGCCCTGCTTCCAAAAATGGTTGCAAATATTCAAGTAAAAACATTTAAATCACTGGAGGTATAGTATATTTCTCTGTTCTCTGGTAAACTTGAGCCTTAAATAGGTGAAATTATGAAGAAGTCACTTCCGTTGCTTCACCTTTCCCTGTTTCTCATGATAAGCTGTTTTCATGCTGAATTTAAAGTGATCATGATCATCTTGGAATTCTTGTTAAGAGTTGATACTGCTTTGATTCTATATTACCTTTTAACACTGGGGTAAAAAACATAGCTGGGGTGTTTGTTTAGTCTCAACAGGTGCGTAGACTGGCTTTGAATAAAGAGACTTTGGTGCTTTGTTTTCCTTAAGTTTAATCACGGCTTGCGCTGTGTTTTCAACCTTAATTCAGCCTATTTCTGCATCCCATCTGTAATAAGCATCTGCTGTGCTAATAACCCTGTTCTCCTGCTGTGTGCAAACCAATGGTTTGTTTGCTGACTGAGGCATTAACCTGACTCCACGTCAAACAGTGCACATAATCTTTCATTCTCTTGTGTATTCTTGCCTCTAAAATTTACAGGTTTGACACATCAGTCTTTGCAGACATTGATAGGGGCCTGATTGTGCCTGATGTATGAATTAATGACAGAGGAGGCAGGCAATTGATGATCTTCTGTGTTAGATGTAACAATGTGCTCCTCAGCCCAAATGTAGGTTGCAGAGGAAGTAACATTTCTATTTATCAGACTGCTGGTAACCATGAGACTCATCAAAACACAATGTGAGAAGAATTTCTTTTTCACAGTTTAGAACATCAACAGCAATATAAATCAGCAGGAGCACTTAGATTTTTGTCTTCAGCTCTACTGTAATAGGGAACTTCCCATACTTGCAAAACAGAAGTGGCTTTTTGGCTGGTCTGTGACCATACAGTAATGTTTGTACCACTGTCTTGTATTTTTTCCTGATGCTGTAGATTCCAGATTGCTGAAATTGATCCCTAACTCTTGGAACTTCTTTGAAAGTCCATTATTCTCTTTGCATAATATGCTAGATTGGGCTAGATGACAATGCTCTGGAGAAACATGTAGATGTGCACAGCAAAAGGAGATGCTTTCGAACAGAACAGCATGATGGCTTGTAAATTCAGCAGTGTGATTTCATGGATGGCATGAAAGCAAAAGTTACATTCCTGATGTATTGCACTATTAAAAATTTAGTATCTCAGATCAGGCTATGAGCACAGTTAAGAACTATGAACACAGTTAAGAAACTCCTAGAAATGTATATAGTTTCCACATTGCCATTGATTTATTGTCTTCCCAGTGGTAATTCCATTGCCCTACAGATTTGCATTAAAAGTAATAATAATTTAAAAAATACTAACTTTTCTTATAGAACTCAACAGAGCAGGGTAGATGGTGGGGTTGCCTCGAGGAGCTGCTACTTTTATGACATTTCTGGTCTCCAGTAGTTGGAACTAACACTGAAGTGAATGGCTCAGCTGATCTTCTCACTGTTGATCCTTAATTATAAATATGAATTATTCCTAATATTAAGAAGTATTAACATTTGATGTTAGTACAATTCTTTTTTAGTTCCTTTTCCTGTTGTCTGCTCTGGGACCTACTTGACTAATGAGTACTCAAGCTACCTTGATTCTTTTAAGATCTTAAGTTCGGTTGTGTTTATCTGCCTGCATTGGTGACCCCATCTCTGGGCTACTCAGCTGGAGAAACAGGATGTTGACTGAGCTGCTTGTTCTGAACACAAGCAGTTGGAATGTAAATACCAGCTGAACTGCCAATAGATGCAGATGATTTGAAATGGCAACCTATCCCAATATTTAAGTAAACTGTATTTCTACGGTTGGTAAAAGAGCAGTTCTGCTGTGTGTCTTCAAATCAACATTTATAATCCTTTCTGATGTAGAAAATTCTGTATATACTATAACACACTGCTTCAAGGCTTTGTGTACTGTGCATTAATGATTTTGCTCTGCATATCTCTTCACTGAGCCATAATGATACGGCTTTACCTTCCATTATTATTGCTCCATACTTGTTTTTCCTAATCCAGGAATTTTTGCAATATCTCTCCAGGATATTGTAGGAGAAGAAAGCTTGTTATGGTTATGTTTCTGAGGAGAGTTTTTTGTGAAAGCTTCAGAGGAACAGTGTCCTTGAAGATGCAGATAAAGCAGGATGTTTTCCAAAAGCATTTAGGTTCCAAGCATATCAGCTAATGCTGCCTAAGTTTAGCTGCTTTATTTGCAGCCATAATGAGGTATTTCAATTACAGAATAAGTTCTGTTTCTTCTCCTGAGATCAGTTTTGGGAAACGTGCAGGCACGACAGTTTTAGCAAGGAAGTGTAAAACTGGTTTTGTGTTTGAAGTATAACACAGACACTATGAAATCAAAGTCATTATGTAGTGTTGCCAGGGAGCTTTCTTGCTATCACTAAGGTTGGATAGATTTGGTCAAATTGGGATTCTTCAAGACAGAAAACTTAATTTAACAAAAAAGGCCGTTTCTTCCCCAACGCACTGTAGATCAGTGTTAGAATACATCATCTTTGCTGTGCTCTGTTGAATGATGAATGGATCACACTTACATTTTCAGCTGTGATTTGAACCTCCAACCCAACAGAACAGAAGGCCTTTTAAAAAGATTTTTCAATGCCAGTATATAAGTGGCTTTCACATTTGCATTGGAGGATTGATTTAAAACTAAATATTGGCCTTTTAATCCAGGACTGCAGACAGTGATTTAACCCATGCTGCTCACAGCTTTAGGGCTTCTGTGTGGTTCTTTGCTGTCTAACTGCATTATCTTCCTGTACACGGAGTTATTTAGGTTTACCAGAATACTGCAATTCTGTAATTTTTTTCTTTTTATTTCAGTATGAGAAGTCTGAAATCTTTTCTTAGGCTTTAAATTCTAAACAATTCTAGACAAATGTTAAGCAGTATATAGGGGCTGTTGTGGCTTCTGATATTTTTTGATGTTGCTGTCTATGGTGATCTGTGAAGTTGCAAGTCTACCTGCAGTAAGAGATCATTTGTTCATATGGAAGTTTTTTGTGTTATTATTGGTTCTTAATTCAGAAGTTAGCTGCTGCTAAAGTGCTAAATAGTTGTGCACGTTTTAACTCGACAGCTGCAAGCCTGCTGTGTATTTACTGTCAGCTTTTCATCCTGAGACTTCTCTGTAGTGAGGTCCTTTTTGTTCAGTTAAACTTGACTTATCAGTGTTTCAGTGGCCTGTTTCAGCTGAGGTTAAAATTGAGGGATGTGCTTGAGATCAAGGAGTTTTAGGTCCTGGCAAGGAAATAAAAGCCGAAAGTGCTTCCCTGGTAACATTCCAGTTCCACAGCATCCTTCTCTTCCTGCTGAGCTGTGTGGGTGACACTTGGTACCTGTTCAGGCCCTGTGATTGCACTGCTTTTATCCATTACAATTATGCTTGGGAGGCAGGAGTTCTGGCTCCATCGCTTCATTTTTTAAGATGTCTTTCTTGTAGAATCACAGAAATTAGGAAATGCACAAAATGCCCCCTTCACTCTCCCTGGGCATAAAATTCTGGGTGCATCCATTTTAGAGAGAATGCAATTAGGACTTGGAGAACAGTTTTTGTGTAGGTTGATTTATGATTGGTTTTGTTTGTTTGGAGTTTTTTTAATAAATTGACATCTGAAATTGTAGAAAAAAAGATATGCTTTTAGATACTTTACTGATGTGCAGCTCATGTGATCCTGAGATCCAGAGCTGAGTAGACTTCAGTCCGTGTGGTCTAAGTGGCAATGGTCAGAAGTGGTGCTTTTTACTGTGGTGGTGTGTATTCAGGGTGCTTTACATGGACTTCAGAGAGTGAATGGCTCATCCTGGTGCCAGATCTTGCTTCATAATGCAAAAGAGCAGGAAGAGAAAGCAATACTGTGGAGTTTGTGGGGGTTTAGTTAAGCTCTTCCCCCCTTCTCAAGAGAAGGAAATGCTTTTGGAGGAAACAAAGCACTGCAGGTACCAGTAGATGGTGCCACTGATACTGGAATGTCACCACGGCTGAACATGAATTTTTGTCTTCCCTGAGAAGGAACTAACTCAATCTTTGACTTCCAATTTCAGAGTAATTAACCCAAGGCTTTTCCTTATTATATTTCACCTATTTAGAAATACTCAGTCTTGGTATGCTTCCCTATGAAGAAACCTTTTGTGTCCTGCAAGGGAATAACAACAATGTGCTCAAAGACTTTAATTTTCCCCCAGGTATGCTCAGTTTACAGAGATGAAATTATTAGCTGTCAGCAGGCAGGTAGTTATTGAGACCAGAATAAAACTTTCTGGTATTTGTCTTAAAAGACTTGCCATACAGAAATCCCCTCAGTTAAATACACCCTCTTAGTTCAGCCACAATTCTCTCTTTTTAGCTTTTGTGGGTGTGTGTGAAGTAGTGAGACTTTCACTTCTCTCAAAGTTAATGGCTAAATGCTTAATAACATGGTAGTAATTTGCTGTGGGTAGTCAGCCCTGACTGTGTGTTCCAACAAGCCTGAAAAATGTAAATACTGCTTCAGTTATTGATTAACAAAAGAGATAAAAACTGTTAAATAGGTAACTGAGATACCCACAATGTTTCACCAGGAGTCTTGTGTGTTAGCAGGCAGCTGCCTAGTTATGCTTTTTGAGGGGAGTATATTCTGATGCTTCTAATCCACAGTTTAAATACATAATTGTCTCTTTTTCTGTAAGTAGGTATTAAATATCTTGGAAATGGGCTCCAGTGACATAGAAGCAGAAAGGAGAAAGGAGGCAGTTGTGAATGCTTTGTTTTGGGGTTTTTGTCTTGATGCTTTGTGCCAGGACAAGCTCTGTGCATCAACTGTTGGATCCAATCATTCGGATTTTTTTGTCAGCATTTCTTTTCTTTTTCTTTTCCTTTCCTGAGCGGTACGGAAAACCTTAATCCTTCATAAAGTGTAAACTCACGATGCATTTTTCCCTTGCAGGCAATTTCTCCCTAGAAGCATGCAAATTTAGCATGCTTCTCTCCACTTAAAAACTTTGGCTTGTTCTGGAGTTCATCTGTTTACTGCATTAACTAAACATTCTGAAAATAAACTAAAAATACTTCCTTTAGCTTGTTAAATGATATTATGAGGCCTCAGAGTTCAGTTGGTTTCTCTGCATTTAAAACTGATATATACACAGCTGGTTTGCATAAATGTGCAAAGGAAATGGGTGTGAAGGCATATAATTAAGGAAAGAGAAAAGGAAATAAGGAAATTCTATAGTAAACTTGGAAATATTACCATTTGTGCAAGTACTAGCAGAGTTTTGGGGAAAAGGGTGGCCACACCACATGTGCTCAGCTTTGTTTTATGTAATAACTACATTCATTTAGAAGTTTCCCATCTTAAAAGTGAAGATAATCTTTACCTTCCTGGTTATATCTCCTGCTTTTCGGGAAAAAATATTAATATCTTGCAATAACCCATGGCCTTGTCTGTAGAACCTTTTTTTGCATGTTGAGATGGATCTAAATTTTCTTTCTGTTTGGTAATTTATTGAAGGTCAAATTCTGTAGTTGGTGGTATTTGGCATTTTACCCATGGCAGTAGTTAAAAAGGAAATCAACTATGAAGTGTTCCAACAGGAAATGGTTGTTTATTTTCTTGTATTATTTTTAAATGGTATTGCAATCTGAAGTGGGCCAAAAAAATTGCATGTGTGTAGTTCTGTCAGTGTACTGATTCTTTTTACAAGAAAAATGGTACCCATATTTGTGCACATAAATACATTTTTGTCTATAAATTGTCTCTTTTATCCTCTCCTTTGTTTGCAGATTGGATTTGCTACCCTTTTATGCAAGACTGGTTGCCACATTGCATCCCTGTATGTCTGATGTAGCAGAGGATCTCTGTTCCATGCTGAAAGGGGATTTTAGATTCCATGTATGTTCTGGTGGTTTAGATTTTCCATTCAGATTAACCAATCTCATAAGTCATCCTTTGGGGAATAAAATAACGTTTTGTGTTGCATAGATACTACTTCTAAAATTTGGTGAATATTTTTCTGTCAGGTCAGCAGTTCTAGAAAAAAGAAGTTTCTGTAACTTTTTAAGTCTTTGTAAAAGAGAAGTTTTTGCAACTTTCCATATATGCTTGCATGTTCATATAAATGAACTGTACAACAGTTACAATAGAAGTTACAAAAATTAAAAACTGTGCTCCATCCATGTTAAGAGTTTTCTGTAATTTAATAACTTGCTTTTAAAATGAGACCTGACCTATTTTAACATTTCCCACTACAAGGCTACTATTGTAGTGATTACTATTGTCATATAGTATTTAATTCAAATTAGATTTTACAATTTTGATCTATCATTTCCACACAAATGTATTTCTCAGTGTTGTTTCCTTCACTTTTTTAAAGAGTTGTAATCAAACTTGTTATGGTGCACAGTGATGATTCCTTCACGGTTTTCTGAGTTGCGTGGCACAGATTTCAATTTTTTTTTTCTAATATTGACGTTAAAAACGTGTATAAATTGCTCAGACTTACTTGAATCTTAACTATGTAAAATTAACTTTCTCAGAACAGCCTCTTTCTGTTGGGGAAATACAATTTTCTATTTTGTGGATTATGTTTGGACATAGATATATATTTGTGTTTCATTCCTAAGTTTATGCTGAATGTCAGTAATTTTAAAAGAAAAAGAAAAGTCTGTACATTAGTAAATCTGACTTGAAAAGCCATCAGTGTTTAATATTTCCTTGAGGACAGTACAAGTGGCCCTATTCCCATAGAGAGTTCTTACTGATTCTGAAAATACAGAATCTAGAATACTTTATCACTGCTTCACTGTGGCAAAGGAGGAGGATCTATGGCTGTAGGTATGTTACAGGAATTAATTGTTTTGGGGAGTGGGGAGATGGGGAAAGGAATTCAAAATCTTCTGAAGAAACAAAGTCGTAGGAAGAGTTTTAGGAAACCTAATGAGAAGTAAAGGTGGAGCTTGAAGAACCAAACCGATACCAAACACTACTGAATTCCCAAGTGTATTTGGTGCATGTTCAGATCAAAGTAATTTAGAAGAATTGGGTATTTTTGAGGGCCTACAATCAATTTTTTTGTTGTTTTTTAGGTAAGAAAAAAGGACCAGATCAATATTGAAACAAAGAATAAAACTGTGAGATTTATTGGTGAGCTTAGCAAGTTTAAGATGTTCTCCAAAAACGATACTCTCCACTGTTTAAAGGTTGGTGTTGTGATAGTCCTGTACTCCTGTGTATGCTGATAATGTGTCCCCATCCTATTCCCCTTCAGTTCCCTGCTGCTGATTGTCTACATTCATTACATGGGGTGTTTAATACCCTGGTGTCTGTGGCTACTGTGTATGAGGAGACTTTTACAGCTGCTATAGAAGTTAGAATGTTTCATCTCTTCTAATGGGAGGAATATATTAAAATAAACTTCTACATTTGGACGTAACCAAACTGCTAATCATTGTCTTTGTTAATATGGCAGACATTGCTACTTATTAATTGCAAAACTTTCATTATGTTGATTTCAATTAATGTTTTTGTGGAGAAAGTAACAGTAAGAGAGGGTACTGGAGGCAAAAAGCATTTCAGTGATGCAAGGAGAGGCTTTTATGCCATTTTAGCAGATGCTTTTGTTTGTTGAGGAACAAAACATCTTTGGAAAGCATTAATCTGTAGGCACATCATTTCATTTTGCATGCATGATAAACATTCAAACTTTGATGTCAAGTCCCAAATTAAAAATAGGTTTCAAAAAATAAAAGTGCCTTTAATAAAGGGTGCTTGAGACTTACAGCTTAAGATCACTTTCTGTGTGAATAGTTTCTATTCATTCACTTGTCAGATATCAAAGCTGAATTCCTAAAAAATTGTAATCATTCATAATTTCCCTTCTCTTGTCTATAAAACGCTGTAAAATGCAAAGCTGTATTAGTTATAGTTATTGCTTAACTTACAACAGTGCAGTTGGATGTGCTCTGAGGTTACTGTGCCCTTGTGCAGTATTATTGGGTAGTTTGGGTGGGGTTTCTATGCCAGTCTTTCAAAGCATCCTGTTATTCTGAAGCCTGAATTTGGGGTCCATAGACTGTTCTTATTTTAAAATGAGATTTATCTTTTGAATGTTCATAGAATGGTTCGGGTTGGATAGGACCTTAAAGATCATCTGGTTCCAACCCCCTGCCTTGGGCAGGGACATCTTCCTCCTAGACCTGGTTGCTCAGAGCTCTGTCCAACCTGGTCTTGAACACTTCCAGGGATGGGGCATCCACAACTTCTTTGGGCAACCTGTGACAGGGCCTCACCAATCCTAACATCTGAGCAGTGAAATCAGTTTGCTTGTATTCTGTAAAGAATTTAGAACACCATCATAGTGTCCAGTCTGGTAGATATTATTTAATGTTTTCTGCAGCTGAAAAAGATGTTTAACAAGCTGTGCTTTTGTATCAATACATACCAGATGCTTCTGTCAGACTTCTCTCATCACCACATTGAAATGGCGTGTACCTTGCTGGAAACCTGTGGAAGATTCCTTTTCAGATCACCAGAATCTCACTTAAGAACCAGCGTTCTTTTGGTAAGAGAAAACTTGCTGTCTTATGGGGGAGGATGTCATGTCCTGACTTAAAACAATTGCTTCTTTCTGAAACTATTCTCGAGAATGCCAGGTGACCTAAAAATCTCTTCATGACTTGAAAGAAAATGTAAAAAAAGGAATTAAATTTCTGAAGTAAAAAGCTCTTACTTTTGAGCTACTAGTAATTCAGAGATAGGGCAAACCCAAAGGATGAAATTGAAAGAATATTGTAGCTGTACCTGAACATGCCTGAAATGCTGTGTGAGGGGAAAAATAGTAGTGAGTGGAGCCAGACATGCTTTCAACTGGAGGTGAAGACGTTTGTGCAAGAGGTGGTTTCTATGCCCCGTATAATGATCTGGGGTTGTAAATGTGAATGAAAAGTTGATGAAGACACTAAGGGAAGCAGTTTTAGAAATAGAGATTGGGAATTAAAATAAGATTAGAATTGGGATCTGTAAGTCTGGAGAAGTACTGGCAAAGACTTAAAAATAACAAGAACTCAATAATGTATTTACTGACTTGAGAGACAATCCGAAAACTCTGTGTCCAAGGCAAGAGACAGAGTCAGACATGGTTGAAGAAGACCTTCAAAGATAGGTTCACTTTCTCTTAAACCAGTAGTGTCTCTTCTTGTGCTATAGTTAATGGAGAAGCAGTTGCATACTTGGGTATACTGTTGTACAGTTTCTTTTCCACAAAATACTGTTTTTTTCTGAACCTCTTTGAGTGTCAGAACATCTGTTGAGGTGTTAGAGTCATGAGAGGAAAGAGATGGGCAAATTAACTGCCACTGCCTTGGCTCTTGCTTTTTGTAACAATGAACTTTGTATCTTAAAAGGTTTGAATCTCAATTTTTTAAAGATTTACGAGCTGATGTGTTGTATTGTGAAATATATTCTTTTCCATAACCAAGTATTTTTCCCCTAAAAACACTGTTCCATTATCTTTAAAAGACATTTTACTCATTACTATGACATTTTGATAGTTAATAAAAATTTTAGAAATCAGGAAAAATTAAATACTTTTACCAGAGCTGGTTTTTGTAACCGATTGCTTTAAGTGTTATGCACTACAAAAATGCAGATTGTTAGCTAGACTGCTGGAATCTGCTGGATGAATGCTAAACATGGCTTAACTGTGAAGTGCAAGACAAACCAAACACTGTTTGAATTACTGGGGCTTAAAGCCTCACAAGGTTTTGGATAAGTAGTCTGTTCTTATGCATTGAGGAACCAGGAGAACGTGGAAGATGGCAAATAAGTTTGGAATATCTATTTATTAAGATGTAAAATAGGCTAAATAGCTTTATATTCTGCATTGATCTTAATACCTGCATCTTTTAACATTCCCCTAAAAAACCTACAGAGATCAATTTTGACTTAGACGGTCTTACACAATTTGGATCACAGTCTTATGGTACAAGTTGGTGTGAACTGTGGAAAAGATTTCTCCCAAAACAAGCTGATTACAATCTTGTGGTAAAAATCTAAGCAATTGTAAAGCTGATCTACTCAGTGACTCTTATGGGAAGAATTAAGGCCCGTTGATCCTCTAAATAATAATTGGTCTTAATCTTTACTGCTGATGATGTATTTTGTAATAAGATTCCAAACGGGCTGCATGTCTCCTATTAAAGACAATGTTGCTTTTTCCTGGTGTGAAAGAAAGTCGTAGTTAAGAAGGGATTTTAAAAGTAATCAAGGGAAAATTAATTATTGAGAAGTAAAGTGTTCTATAAGAGCATTGCAAATTTAGTGGCACTAAGTAACTTATTCTAGAGAAACATTTAGTGATCGTATCCTGGTTTCGTGGAACTACTTCATGTTTTGCAAATTATTTAGAGATTCTTCTTTTTATTAGGACAATGTTTATTTCTGGTAATTGTCTTCTGGGAAAATCTTTCAAATTCAATATCCCTTATGTAATTTGAAATACTAATGTAAAGCTAGATTGGCTTTAGAGTTGGTCTGTTGATAAATGAATTATTTGAATTGGATTATTTGAATTGGAGCTTTGAAAGGAAGATCAGCTTCATCTTAATCTATGTTTATGTAACATAATCATGTTAAAATCATGTCAAATTCTTGTATTATGCTGTTTTGGTCTTGCTAAAAGAATATTTGAAATTTTGATATTAAAAGCCTCCTGATGCATTTTTAGCCATTTAACTTAGACAATTGTCTTAAGCTTTAGACCAGATCACTTGTGTTGGTAATACTCAGAACTTAATCATCACGGTGGCTTCCTTCTTGGTGTGACTCCTTTTATAGGTGGTATTGAAACTGTGGGAGATGTTATTTGTACAGGCAGAGGCTGTGGCAAAGTAAATGCAGTTCATGTAGAACTGTGTTAATTCACTGTAACAATAATGGGCTTCAGGAAATTAAAAATTTTCATTTTGAACTGTTGGAACGAGTAGCAGGGCAGAGCACTGCAGGTAGTGGAAGGGAAGGAGGAGCTGAACAGTTTCAGTTTCTCACTCTAATATGCTGTTTAAATGACAGTCATGCTGAAATGCTTTCGTAAATTAGAATTTTCATGATGCTTAAGTTTTGATTAATGACTTCTTTCTTTTTTTTCCCCTAATGGTCACCAGATTTTCTTTTGAGATGATTCTGCAGTATGTGCTATGTGCAGAGAGATTTTGTTACTCACCAAGAAGAAAAAGCCAAACAATTTTAGTATTTTAACCTGGATACTTATAGTTGTTTGTGGTCTGTTTTTATCAAAGGAAAAACAGAAATGTAATCTTCAAATGTAATGCTTTACCTGTGTAGTTCTTCATTTTAGCTTAGTACAGTGAAGACCCAAAGTAGTTGATGAGCTTAAAGCACTTTAGACCACGTGTCTTGCTTTTTTCTTCTGAATTGTGACAAGGTTTTTGTTACTACAAACAATGTGGTGTTATGATTACTCTTTCCTGCGTGTCCATCTCATGCCTTAACTGAAAAAGGACTGAAACAATTCCTTGAAATGCTGAGGATTTTTAATAGACTAGAGATTAATACAATCCACTTACAGTTAGAATACACAGTCAGGACTGCTCAAAACCCAAAAAATTACAGTGACGTTGAGACTTCAGATAGTGCATATTATCTCTTCTGGGAAGAAACATTTTAATTATAAACTATTATTTACAGCATAATGTACAACTTTTTATAACAGGAAAATATACAAATTATGTAGGTTGAGGGGTTTTTAAATGTTATTTGCAAGCCTTTCTGCCATTTTCTCTGTTCTGCTTCACTTTGGGCCTCTTTATTTTTCAGTTTATAGTATAATATCATAAATGCCTTTAAGGTAACACACGTGTATTTTCTCCTGATCTATCTAGAAAAGGTGAAAAATTTTCAAAGGTAACATTAACATATATGACATGGGAAGGTTTCGGAATTTTCTACTCTAAGTGGTTTTTCCCCACATAAAACAATTTATGTACTCAGTTGTTAAGTGCTGTGCATCTGTTAGGTACCTGTAGGAAAATGTGCTGCTACTGACAGAAATTTCCCATTTGGAAAGGAGCAGTCTCAGGGAATCAAAGGAAAGACCATTTGTGTCGTGGAAAAGGTTAAGAATGAAATGCTTTACAGTTGGTGTCAGATGGAGACCTTCCTGGTGATAGATGACTAAAATCCAGGAGGAAAATGACATTATTTGTTGGGTTACTATGTTACACAAGGCTGCTCTTCCCCACTGAATTAGCAGCTGAAACTCAAGGTTAAGGAGCTGTTTGAGTACATTGACATTTCAGTTGAACTGAATCACTGCCTTGTAAAAGAAATTTTAAATTATTCAAGTTTAGTGAAAAGGCAACCAGCATGAAAAATACTGCTTCCTTACCAATAATCAAAGGAGGTTTAAACTCTTGGTTGGTTTACTGAACTGCATGAATGGATATACTAACGCGTGGGGGGATGAAACAGTTACCTGTTAATTTTGTTTTTCTGTTTGAAGTTGTAAGTTACTGTGCAGCCAGTAAATAATAAAGTTTAAACAAATGCAGTTTACTGGTGAACCACCATAGAGTGATTTAGAATAAATAGGATCATATGATGTACATAAAAATTTAATGCAACTTACAGAATTACACCTATATAGCTATAAATACAAAGATGCATATTAAAAAGTATTTAAAAATAAGCTCATCCTCAACTGTAAAAATCAGCAGCTTAGAACTTCTATTTTAGTTCTTGTACAGAATTTTTAGACAAAAGAAATTTTTAAATCCCACAAAATAAGCCTTAACTTACGTATCTAAAATTAAGTATGGAGAAAAGATTGTATTAAGTGAGGAAAAGCAGGGCAATCCTGACAATTAAGCACACTAATTAGTGTTGACTCTTACTTGTCTGATTTTTCCTGAAACATTACTTTATGGTAGATACTGTTTTGCTTGCAGTCGATTCTGCTTGGGTAAACAGCAGCAATGGAGCATGGAATAAGGAAAATTCTGTTGTCTAAACCTTTGGAAATTCATAAAAAACCATCAAAAACTCTCTGAAGTTACAAGCTAACATAAAAAGTAGATTGCCAGTCTTATGATTCACTGTGTTTGTGCCAAGACATCAGTATTTCCGCTACTTTATAAACTCTAGTTAAATAATGTTTTAAACAGAGTTGCTAGTAATCTTATCAACCATTTATCTAAACAGTAGCATTAAGATTTTGACTTAAATTTTAAATACTTTTCTGAAACCTTTTTTACCACACGTGAACCATTATAAAAATAGAGATCATAAAGAAAAATGACCATGGAAAGAGCAACACAACAACAATATGTACTTCGTCCTTTTTTTCTCTCTACCCAAGCTTTTAACTTACTTTCATATTTACTCTATCCCAAATGTAACTCTAAAAGCCTTTGGCTTGAAAATATGGTGTGTCAGCATCTCTAACTGGTCATTTGCATTTGTTTCCAGGAGCAAATGATGAGGAAAAAACAAGCAATGCATCTTGATGCACGCTATGTTACAATGGTAGAAAATGCCTATTACTACTGTAATCCCCCTCCAGCTGAAAAAACTGTGAAGAAAAAACGTCCTCCCTTGCAGGAATATATCCGTAAGCTCCTTTACAAGGATCTCTCCAAGGTCACCACAGAGAAGGTAAATTCTTTCAAAATCTTTAATACAGATTTTACTCAAAGTGGTGTGGTAGTAACTTCGGAAAAGGTTTGGGGAGGGTTATCTTTTTTCAGTTGCAAGGAAGAGGGATCGTTTTTGTATCCATGATTAAGATGGTTTCATTTCCTTTATTGGAACATGTAGAAGCTCCAGTTGTGGACCTGTGTTCTCAACAGCGTCAAGTGCTGAACAAAGGGAAAATGAGATGAGAATAACTGTGTTTTGTACATTGTGATGGGAGAGTAAGAGAAAAAAGGCTTCAGTTAAATACAGACTGTAAAAGCAAGGAAATTATGGAACAGCCTTGGACAGCTTGATGAGTAGCTTGAGCACAGCAGTTGGGTTATGTACATAGTCTTCCATAGCCACTGTGGGTCTGGAGGATGCCTGGAAGGGAGAATGAGGTTGTTTGCAGGTGCTTACAGTGATTTCATCCCAGCCATGAGAGAGGGGGGATGACAGGGATCATCTTGATGTTTTACCTGCTAAAATGTGAAGCTTATCTTAAAATTTGGTTTAGGTCCTGAGACAGATGCGCAAGCTGCCTTGGCAGGATGCAGAAGTTAAGGACTATGTTATATGCTGTATGATCAACATCTGGAATGTGAAATATAATAGTATTCACTGTGTAGCCAACCTCTTAGCAGGGTTGGTCCTTTACCAGGAAGATGTCGGAATCCATGTTGTGGATGGAGTGCTGGAGGATATTCGACTAGGAATGGAGGTAAACAACCAGTATTCTTGCGAAGCTGTATCCGTCTACTTATGTTGAAAGGAAAACTAAAATAATCTTGCTTAAGGAAAGGAATCCTTGGATTCTCTTTTTTTTATTATGACTTTCTACCTCAGTTGTTTGCTTCATATAGGTTTATTTAAATTAATAGAAAAACTCTACGAAAAAAAGCCCCAACAAAACCAAACTAACAACATTACTTAAGATAATTGTTTTGCCACCCTTATCATAGTAAGGGCATAGAGTTTATTCTTTCACAGTCTAGACAGATCTATACAACTTCAAGCAACTTTGAAGACCAGTTCATATTTTAATAGATACTATAATTACACAGATTCTATGAGTGATGAAAAGTCATCATAGATTTAAGATGAAATGTATGCTAAATATATTGGAACTTAAATACTAGTTAACCAGTTTTCATTACTAATTTTTAGTGCTTACTTTTGTGTAGTGTATGTAGCTATAAATAACCATCTTTTAGTATAAGAAATTCTATCAAAGTTTTTATACACCTTTTTCTTTGTAAAAGGTTTGTTGGGTTTGGGTCTTTTAATATTCTATCGTGTCTGCATGATAGAGTGAATTTTCTTGGTTTTTTTTGATAAAGGTTAATCAACCAAAGTTTAACCAACGGCGGATCAGCAGTGCCAAGTTTTTGGGGGAGCTTTACAATTATCGAATGGTGGAGTCTGCTGTAATATTTAGAACTCTGTATTCCTTCACCTCGTTTGGTGTGAACCCTGATGGCAGTCCTAGTCCATTGGACCCTCCAGAACATCTTTTCAGAATCAGGCTCGTCTGTACTATCCTCGACACCTGTGGGCAGTATTTTGACAGAGGATCCAGCAAACGAAAACTTGATTGCTTCCTTGTATATTTTCAGGTATTCTAATATAATTCTAATAACTATGTTGAGTTATACCAAAATGATCAGGAGGCTCTCAGTGCTCACATTGCTGGTTTGCTCAGCTGGAGAAGATTATTTAGGTTGCTCTCCTCAGCTAATGGTTTTTGTAGAGAAAGAGGAGTCAGATACTTCTCAGGCCTGCATGGTGAAAGGATGAGAGGTAATGGGCACAAGGTGAAGCAAAGAAAGTTCTGACTCAATAGATGTAATGAAGTGGGGAAAAGCTTTCCTAAAGAGTGCTTACGCCAAAACTTGCTGATTTAATTTCTTTTTCTTTCTGCTTTTCTCTATAATTTATACCAAAACAAGGGGATTAAAAGATAAAAATTAAGGTGATAACTTATTTCAAACTTAAAGAAATCAGATCCCTCATCTGTATGCAGGAGGTAAAAAGATGTTTTGAAGTATAGAATCTCAGAATGGTTTGGGTTGGATGGGACCTCAAGAATCATCTTGTTCAAACTCCCTGCCATGGGCAGGGACACCTCCTACTAAACCAGGTTGCTCACAGTAAATGCAAAAATAAATGTTTTGGGGAAGACATCATTATATTTCTGTTACACCTAGTAATTTCAGCAAGCCTTCCTCTTGAGCATGTCACCTTTTAAGTAAGATTCTGTCCTCATACTTCATTTTCAGAGGGAGTTTTTGCAGCACCTTAGTTCTCAAGTTCTAGTTAGGTTCATTTAAAATCAGCATTTATTTTTTACAATGTTATTGTAAGAAGTATGTGTGAACTTGTTATAAAGCAAACTGGGTAAGTCACTTGAAGCTGGCTGCAGTCTACAGATTTTTTTTTTGGTGATGTTTTCCCCCCCTTTTCCCCATAGTATGCCTTTGGGGGAGTTAATTTTCTTGAAAATATATGGGGGAGAGAATTGGAAACTGGCTGGTTGTTAAGTGTCATCTCTTGTAGAAAGAGTTTACCCTGAGGAGGCACTTTCTTGACAGGGCTTTTTTGTTCAGTCTTCATACTTGTAACAGCAATTACGACAGAAGGAGCGTATTCTTAATGTTTGTGAAATCCAGTGTTATCAAACAGTTTTTAGTGATACAAGAACATCTAATTAGTTGCATGAAATAGGGGAGGAGTGATGTGAAATCTTTTGCATTTTTTACTGCACAAACATGGCATTTTAAACTTCATAGCTTAAATGGTTGTATAAACATCTGTGCATATAATTGACTTGAACATTTTGTATTCTAGCGGTATGTGTGGTGGAAAAAAAGTCTAGATGTTTGGACAAAAGACCACCCTTTCCCTATAGACATAGATTATATGATCAGTGATACACTGGAACTGCTGAGACCAAAGATAAAACTCTGCAATTCTCTGGAAGAAGCTGTCAGACAGGTGCAAGACTTGGAACGAGAATTCTTAATAAAATTGGGTAAGAAAATGTGCAAGGGAAATCAGGGGTTTTTTTACAATTCCTGTAGTTCTTAAAATTGTCTCTTTATGATGGTAGCAGGTAAGTATTATTACTGTTATGATTATTTTATTATCATGATAGAAATATTTTTGTAACTTCTTTGCATGTTTCTAATCACCATAGTTATCACACAGAATCTCCATAACTCTGAAGTACTGAATGTTGTAAAAAACAGTCAAAATGAATACTATTAACATAGGAGTATTTGGAGAGCAGAAGTGTGTGTGTGTGTGTATTAATTTATGGAGTCACATGGTGCAAATGATGAGGAAGAAAACTATTAATTTAATCAGAAAAATATAGGAAGCACACTAATTTCAGGAGAAAACAGTTGGGCTGGGAGCACAGCTCAGCTGAAAATATGCTGATTAGTGAGTATCTAAAACTGTTACCATCATATTAACCTTTAAACCTCTTGTACATATCCGTTCTTAGAAAATATTGGATGCTACTGTTCTCATTAATTATTAAATGGAATTGTTTTTTAATCTTCCATTTTTATTTGAAAACAAGCTTGTTCATTAAAAGATTTTATATGTAAATTTTAGACTTACTACGTGTAAATTAGAGCCTTAATAGCACTTCATCTACTTGGACAAATTCAATTTTTAAGAATAATCCTTTAATTCAATGGGAGGAATATGTCTCATAGCCACACATAATGTTGCAACTTCTGCTTTAGGAGAAACTTTTTTTTAATATGCTGTTTATTTACTTGACATGTCTTGAAATTCTCTATGTAGTAATTGAAAAGCAGATTAGAATTCCCCTATGGTATGATCTAAATTCATGGCTTTCATGTTCTCAAAATGATAGCCAGGAAGAAACACACAACTAGCTACATAAGCTGTAATATTCTTTTGAAAGGTACTCAGGACTTCCCTTCCTACACATAATAGGAGCTTCACGAAACTACACTAATGGCTGACCCTAAGTGCAGTTGGTGTAATGTCCAAAAAGGAATGACTACCTGCATAGTAACTGTGTTGACTCCTCAGTAAATTCCTAGAAAAATTAGTGGCTTAGAAGGCTGACATCTGCAATCCTCTGGAGGATTAAGTGGCTTTGTAAATTAATGAAAGAAAAAAAAGAATGCATGAGAACAATAGCGTATGCTGGAAGTTTGGGAGTTTTGCATTGGGTAACTTAAATATTGCAATAGTCCTTCTCTAAAAACAGATCTTAATTTTTTTCCTGAATCAGAACTGTGCTCAGTTCTTAAAAACATTCTGATTAAAATTTATATCTAAGACTGGACACTAAAACACTGAAAAAAGCTAAAACTTACTTTCCACTTCTGTGGAAATGGTACAAATACTGGTAATTCATTGAAGGATGCTGTACTGAAAGAAAGGAGATACTTACGTTTGGTATTTTACACACAGAGCAAACTAAAACATCTTGAGGGGCAGAAGGCAAGCAGGTCAGAAGAGAAACTGCAAGATGAACTAAAAACACAATGTGAGAATTGTCAATGCTGTCTGCAAGGAGGATGAGCACACTATGTAATGCTTGTGGAAGAGACTTCATAAAAGGCACCTTCATCCACATAGGTTCAAGTGCAGCCTCAGAGCATTAGGAGAGAATCATAAAGGTTCATTATAGGCTGAGAAAATTGTTTCAAAACTGTTCGTTGACAGTAGAGGGAAGTACTGCAGCATAGACTGCAGGGGCTTCATGTCTCTGGGTTCTGCTGGTTTTGTAGTCTCTGTAGTTTGGACTCAGATATTTGTGCATGCTTCAGCAGGGTCCACGTTTAGCTTGAGGATGTTCTGAGGCAGTTTGCACAGCTTCTTCTGTTCTCTGGGAGATTTTAAACATTCTCTCTAATGTTTTCCTCCTTTTCTGACAGGACATTATTACCCTTTATGACTAAGTTAGCTATATGGGAAATGTTTCATTCAGAAGTCAAATATTATGACCAATGGGAAGTTTCAGTGCTCAGTAACAATGGACTTTTGAAGTGATCTTTCACATGTAGCTTGAGTGGTTATATGTGTTCTGATGTTCTAAATCTTTCTCTTTTTCCAAATTTCAGGAATTGTGAATGACAAAGATTCCAAAGATTCCATTACGGAGGGAGAGAATCTGGAAGAGGATGAAGAAGAGGAGGAAGGTGGAGCAGAGACAGAGGAACAATCTGGAAATGAAAGTGAAGTAAATGAGCCAGAAGAAGAGGTGAACTTAATCATTTACCTTGCCTCATGTAAAAGAAGTGATTTTGATTGCTTGTTACTTTCTGAAGCCCTTCTGAGTCACAGAGTTAGTGGGTGAAATGTGGGTGTGCACAACCTAGTCAGTACTGTAAGGATATTCCCATCCCAGTTTTGTGTATGTGCAAAACTGAGTGTCTGAGGCTTATTCCTTATTTTGGCAGAAACTTGAACCTGACAACTTTGCTCAGGGTATGTGCTGTTTCTCAACAAAAAGATACCTTCAGCTTTTGTCATGAAAAAAAATCCACTTTCCAATGACTTTCTTTATCTGTTGTGGAAGCAAATGTATTGACTAAATGTCAAAGCAGTCATTAGGAAAAATAACAGGTGTTCAGGGTATGCCTATGCAATATGAATAAATAAAAGATTTATGGAGCATAAAAACCTTCCTTGTTTACTGTGCTAATAATATTTTGAATCAAAAATGGTGGAGCCAATAAAAAAAACCACAAGTACATAGAAATTCTGACTTGTCACTGTTACACAGCAAAGTTGACATGATAATGGTATTGTTACAAGAAAATGAGTTCATCAAGGAAATAGGGAACAGTTTTTTTCCATATGCTTAGGCTGGCTGATTTACTGATAAGCTTTTTTTCAGTATATGTCTCTCAGCATTAAAGGTCCTGAAGTTTGGCTGGGTTTGTGCCTTCACCCATAAATTAGTACCAATAGAATCATAAACAGCTGGGGGGTGGGGAGGGCACCTCTTTGAGAGAGATCTTTGTATTTCCCTCCTTTGAACTCTATGAGTTCTTGCCAATCCATTCCTTCAGCTTGTGGAGTTCCCTCTGAGTGGCAGCACAACCATAAGTGGATCAGCCACTACTCCATTTTCTGCTGCATATTTCTGAAATTAGCAGGTAAAGTTGAGTGAGTTCAGACTGAAACATTAAATAAAAACCATAACAAACAAATTTACCAAGACTGAACTGAGCTGAACAAGTTTGGATGGGAAGAATTTAGGAAAGGTGCAGAAAATGTTTGAGGAACCAACTGTCCTTGTTTTAAAATAATCAGCAGTTACAAATTGAATATTTCAGGAGGGCTCTGACAATGAGGAAGAAGAGGGTGAAGAAGAGGAGGAAGAAAACACAGATTATCTTACAGACTCCAATAAGGAAAATGAAACCGACGAGGAGAACACAGTATGTATTGAGCTGGAGATAAATGAATTGAATTCGCATCTTTGGTTTTCTTTACTGAATGCTTTTTGCCAATGCTGCTCATAAACATATCTGGGAACGTAGAGCAAGGACACTTCCTGTTATTCTTTCAGATAAACTTTATAGCTTATTTTCATGTTTGCAAACTTTGGTTATTACCTTTTGAAAATATTTATGCTGTCAACTTTACTACCACATGTTTTCACAAGACTGTGAGCTTTCACAGGTAGCTAGACTGGAAAATACTGTGTGAATGATGGTTTTGCAATGCCAGCAATAGTAGCAAACTGATACGATACTAAAAGCTAAACTAATTACAGCAGAAGAAGATACAAGCTAAAAAGTGCAAAATTCCTAAAATACGAATTTGGGATTGACCAAATGTAACATTTGCAGCTACAGAACTCATCTGGTTGACCCTGAATTGTGTTGCATAGTAAGGAAATAATGAACATTATGGAACAGTATGTGGGGTGCTGACTTCAGACAGTTTTGTTGTCATGTTGTGCTTTCCAAATACGTGAAACGTAGTCTTCGTCTTGAAAATACCATCTAACTTTACGGACTTAGTGGAAAATTAAAGTTAAATTTAATTAAAGTTAAATTAAAGTTAAAATAGGTGTGTAAGGATAGAGACTTTTATTTGTATTGTTGCCACGTCTTGAATGTGTCCATGCACCTACACAGACACACACACACACACACGTGTGTGACCGTATTATGAGTGACCATAAATCAGGAAATATGCCTTTCAAGAAAATAATCAAGGCTGAAAACTTCTTTCGTGAACAATTTGATTTTAGAAACCTTTTGATTGTGTATGATATAGAAGCAATAAGGATATTTGCCACTTATTTGTAGACTGGATATTCATCTTTCTGAAACTAATGTAATGGATGATTTTTTCACGTTGCAATAGGAAGTAATGATTAAAGGAGGAGGACTGAAGCATGTCCCTTGTGCAGAGGATGAGGACTTCATTCAGGCCTTGGATAAAATGATGCTAGAAAATCTTCAGGTATAAATAGTTATTTTCTTAATTTAATGTACAGCTAACTGTAGTTGATTTTTTTCTTAAAGTAAATAAGAGATTAATGCTTAGCTTACCATACTAAAGGAATGAAGATTTTTTTTTTCTTTGTTTTGACTAATTCTCTGCAGTTGACATGTTTGGCTTTTAGTAAAATTGCCGTTAATTGTATTGTTTGTCCAGTGAATATACGACATACTGACATATATTTTTCAGAATGAGTAATAACTGCAGCAGATACTGTGCAACACTTCTGACTTCATCTTAGGTTTTAATAGGCTTAAAATGCAGGTACATTTAAATTTACATAACCTTTTAGTACCTTTTTTTTTCATTCACATCTGGTAAATATTTAAGTCTTGAGTGTAGCAAGCCCTGTATAATAAATATATTAATAAGATGTACCAAAAAATAATGACCTAAGAATGGGCATTCAACAATGTGTCTCATCAGGTCTCTAGATTTCTTTGCTTAAGAGACTGGCCTCTAACTATCTTCTTCAAAAGCAAGGAAAACCAAAGGCAAATATAATAAAGCCTAATAAATGTATTTTTATATTGCTTCATTTTCCTGGAAGGTTAAACCTTTTCTCAGTCTTGAAAATCTGAGTATTGCCAGCCTAACTGACTGTGTCAGCATCTGATCATTTATACAATTCACTTTTTTTTAATAGCAACGGAGTGGTGAATCTGTTAAAGTCCATCAGCTGGATGTTGCTATTCCTCTGCATCTCAAAAGTCAGCTGAAGAAGGGCCCCCCACTTGGAGGTGGGGAAGGAGAGTCAGAGTCTGGGGACACAATGCCATTTGTCATGTTAACAAGAAAAGGCAACAAACAGCAGGTAAGAGTTTATGTAAGGTATAGATACTGTTTAAAAAAATAAAGGCCTTTCACTTCAAAAAAAGTAACACAGAAATTTTTATTTCTTCTTTAATTTCTCAAAATTGGATACACACAACTTCATTTTGACAAATAGAAAATACTGTATATAATTTCTCTGAATTCTTGGTAGAAAATTCGTGTAGAAAAATTCTATGGTCAGATTTTACCATTACTATTTACATTTGGTGATTATACCAGTAGGACAGTGGTATGTCTTGCATGTATTTTAGATGTAGTTGTGGAAGATGAAGCGATGTGGTTGGTGGACTGCCACTGAACACTACTGAAAGGAGTAGAAAGAAGAAGGAATATTCCAGAATTTTTAAGATTCTACAGGTTTTTCTGAGAACTCTTTCAGCTTCAAATCAAGATATATGGTCATTGCTAAATTCCATTCCCTAAGTAGCTGCCACTTGGCTGAATTTATTCAACTTGCAGAAAAAAAAAAAAAGAAGGTCATTATCTCTAAAGACACTTGTAGGGGACTATTCTAGAATGCACTGGGTGAATCTCTTGCAGTGAATCTCTTAAATTCTTGAGGAACTTAAATGAAAATCAGGTTAGTAAGACAAACTAACTTCTTGCCTCGTGCAGCTAAGTTGTATGTTAGTCTTGGCTCTTTTCTCCAGTGTATTTTTGAATTTTCCTAGCTCAGCAAATCCATAGTACACAAATCTCTACCTAACACGTTCCACATGTATTTGTCGTCATGGTTTAGATCTTTTAAAGAAATATTTTCATTTTGCTTGTATAATTTGATGATGAAAATAAATTACTCTGAATTTATATGGAAAGCATACCCAAGGAATTGTTTCATGCCATGCATCTGAGCCTTTCAAGTGTTTAGATCCATGTCACGACTTGGTTTTTACATTTGTTACCTAAATTGTGACACTGGTGTTGAGGTGTATAAACCTGAAGTAGGCTCTTTCTCTTCCTTCATATGAAACACATCTCAAAATCCATGTAGGAGGTGGCTTTTCCCTTTTCCTGCAATTTGAATGTGGTATACAAATTTCTACAAAAGCTTTGAGTGGGAGATTTTTAACTGGGGTCATTGGTCTGAGAAGGGGTTTAAGAGAAATCCATTTTTTAAAAAATGTTGTTTAGCTTTTTCAGGATAATTTTCTAGGAGTGTCCGTAGTTACAAGGAATTTTGGGATTTTCATATTCTATCTAAAGGGGAAAATATTGCAAATATGTGACTTAAAAAGAAAGCAGAACTTGTTCAGGAGTTTTCTCTGCTCCTCCCCCAATATTTGGTTTTGGGAGTCGGCTCTTCCTGCCAAAACTCCTCTCAGTGTTTCTAGAAATGTAGAAAAGAGTTGCTTTATAGACTTCTTCAGCTCTTGAGTTAATGAAAGGCTTCTTTGTCCATAGTTCTGTATTCAGAAAAAAAAAGTGTTTTAGTACAGAGTTTTAATAGAAAAATAAGCAGGAAAGAAGAGGTGGAGTTGAAAAGAAAATAATTATTCCTTCTTACAGTGCTTTATTTTAAATCTGCATAAGCAGAATGTGCACAGAGTTTTGAAGTGATAGATGCATACTTCATTGTTAAGGTATAGCTGTAAACTTTCAGCTTTTAAAAACAGTCAAAATAAGTTTGCAGAGGCCTGGGAGGCTGTAAGTAAATTCATCTGCACAGTCACCAGAGTAATAAATGACATTAGCCTAATTGCTTGTTCTGCTAGAAATGGTTTTGGTCTCTGTGTTCTTCGTCAGTGGTGCTGCTGAAACAAGCAATGTTAGAAAAATGGATCATGCTGGGCTTCCTTCCCGAGGGTAGCATTTGGCAGTTGAGGTCCAGTTGCCAAGTACTCTGTTCACGTGTCAGTGTCCACCCAGATTTTAGTGCAGCATTGACAAGTAGTTTTTTTGAAGTGATACAAGAGCAACTGACTGGTATTTACCAGCTGCATATACCCAAATTAATGGTTGTTGCAGGCTGATAGTGACAAGGACACCATATTTTATCCTCAAAACTTAGAAAACTAGTAGCAGTAGAACCTAACATGATTATTTGAAATTAAGATGATGGCATTGTTATTTATCGATGAGCCATGAGAGAGCAAGGGGAAATAATGTCATCATAAGGGATCAGAGCTGAGCTCTGTGTAATACCATTTGGTGTTTCTGAACCAAGAAGTTTTGTGCCAGGTAGGTGTGAACTAAAATGAGGTATAGACAGTAAAAAGAGAGTCAAGAAATTTGGTTACTACCTAAGGCAAAAGATTTCCTTCCCTTTGAAAGATTTTTAGTAAGGGTCCATAAAAGAATGATAATATCCATGGAATTGTCAAATCTCTCCCTGAATGTGAAATTCTTTATCTTGTTTATATCTTCATACCTTTATCTCATGGCATTTTTATAAAATCTGTAATGTAGTCTTCTGAATAATCATTCTTGATCTTCCTTCAGTTTGACATATTTAAAGTGAAATTCTCTGTCTTGCCCCCATCTCACAGATTTAATAAGAGGTTTTTGATACACCTCTTCACTATTTGCAACTCGGAAATGTTTCAGGTGCTCAGTAATCATCATATCCTGTCATAATTGTCATCAGTGACTTGATTTCAGGTGGCAGCTGATTGCCTTGAGTTAGTGACTCAGTGGTGCTTTGTTAATTGCCAGGCTGGTGTTCTTCTGTATCTGTTTCTCTCATTTACACCCTTCTATAGTTCTATAGTATAGTGCTACTTTAACATCCTGTCTGAAAACACCAATCCCATTAAGATGATAAATCCATAGAACAGAGAAAGTATAAAGGACATTAGATTGGATGAGGAGCTTGATGGTGAAGCTTAGGAATGATTTTTATTACGAAATGCTGCTAATGAATTAGTTACTTATGTAGTTTACATAAAGTTCATTTGATGATATCTGAGAGCACGCACAGCCTGCTCAGCAATAAGTAACCAGAACTTACTTTGCTCTTGGAATTTCAACTTTCATTTCTATTCTTCCCTGCACACCTTAATAACAAGCTCATATTTATATTCAGTATAATATGCTGTTACCCTCACTCCCAGCCACAAAAAAATCTCATCTAAATATATCTTGTATTTGGTAGGGTTTAGGGATTTACTGTACCCAGGTTTTTCTCAGGTCTTTGCAAGAGTCTGTCTTAATTGTTTCAAACATAATTTATTTTCAAATGCTTCATCTGAGTACTTGGAGTCTTCTCACACTCATCACTCTGCTGCTAGTGGGGCATTACTCTCTGAGATACCTTGAGATTGTTTAGGGATTATTGCATTAAATACTAACCACAGGTGGTGAGGATTTTGCTTTTTACTCTAAACCTTTTCAACAGAGGTTTTGATAGTTTCTCTCTCTCTGCAACTTTTGACCGTGTAACAGAAAAGAACACTTAGGAATTTACTTCTATTTCTTTGGAAATAGATCTCCCATGATGAGAACAAGCAGCAGGATTCAGAGTAGTTCATGGAATATTGAGAGTGATTATCCTTAAATGCATTATCCTTCTTTTGGCACAGAAATACTTATTTCTAATGGACATGGAGTTGAAGGAGGAAGTGAGATTATTCTAAATGTTTGCAAACTTTAGCATTAACGGTTTTCTGAGAAACCCATTAAGGGTTTTCTGTTTCAGTTGTGGATAAGATTAAGAATTATGTCTCTGTTCTGGAACAATTGTAAAAGAAAAAGTAAAAATTGTAGCAACTTGGATTTTCTGAGTCTGGGGGAAGAGAAATCACCTTCCCTACACCCTCCTGAAAATACCAAGTGGATTTCCAGAGAGAGGGTACTTCTCTAGGAGTGCCAAGTTTACCTGGTGTACCTTATGGCAAATCAGATAATGGATTGTATGTGTGGTGGGCACATTTGGGTATAGGGGAGGAGGAAAAGGTCAACCTGACATCATGGTTGTCTCCAGACTAATAAGAAGCATGGGGGAGGCAGAATTATTCTTAAAAAGAAAAGTACTGGCCAAGGAATGCTAGGGAATGTCTGAAATGCTTGAAATGTTTCTCCTCTGTTACCACAAGGGATAATAGTAGAAATTCTGCTCAGGGGGCTTAATCTCTTTGGAAGGAAGAGACCTGAGGAGCGAGATGCAGCTTTCTGAGCCAGCTGTGGTTCTTTTATCTGAAGACCAGTGCGATTCTCCGTGGGCATATCAGCTGGTATGAGAATAGGAAATAAAGCGTATGGCTATGCCTTCCTAGGGAAAGTCAGTTTTGTTCCCATGACTGCTATGTGTAATAGGTTTTGGCCTCAACCTTTTTTGTGTATCCTCTGTCATTAGCAGGTCTTGCATTTTCTCATGCTGCTTTAGGTGAAAAAGAGCTTAAAACCAAACCAACAAACAACACACTTCACAGAAACTTCTGTAGAAAGTATTTCATTGAAATAACCTAGAAATAACTGTAGCATTTCTGTGTTTTGGATTGTTTTGTATGGGTTTGGGTTTTTTCTCTGATGGGCACTTTAAAACTTATTTTCATTTGCAGTTTAAGATCCTAAATGTACCGATGTCTTCCCAACTTGCTGCGAACCACTGGAACCAACAGCAAGCAGAACAGGAGGAGAGAATGAGGATGAAAAAGCTCACTTTGGATATCAATGAACGGCAGGAACAAGAGGACTATCAGGGTAAGAAAATCACCACATATTTAATTTTTATTTTCAGGGGAGCCTTTGTGGATCTGCAGAAAGTATTATTTGTGATGATTAGCAGCTGAAGTTCTAAGTATTGATTTGCAGTACTTATGGGCAACCTATATTTTGGTTCTAGTCATTCATTGTTTCCTCCCTGGTCTTTATACTTGAAGAAGTTTTTGTAGTTGTTCCATGAAAGGGAGTTTTCAAGTGGGCCTCAAATTTCAGCATTTCCATTTATTTTGGGAAAGGGGAAGAACTGAGATTGTTCTTTTAAAATTAAGGTAATACAAAATCAATCTGATATTTACTGTAAGACGGTTGAGTTGGATACAAGATGAATTCTGTACAATTTAAACTGCTTTTAGGCTATTAATAGGTGTTTTAGATATCAGTAGTATTTAGACTCTTCATTAGTCTTGCTGAGACTTGCAAGTCCTGAGGTAACCTTCACCAGAGAAATACAATATATTACCTCAGCTTCATACTGTAAAGGTTCTAGGAGTCCTCAAATCTGGAGCATAAGCAGCTATTAACAAGATGAAGGTTTCACATGGGTTACATGATTAATTTGGCTTTTTAAGACATGCAAGTCAGGCATTTGGGAACCTGGACAGATTGAAGCAAACAGTTAATACAGCAGATCATCCAGTCTGCAAACAGGTGCACTTGATGTTTAGTTGTTGGGTGGTTTGTTTTCCATTGTGGTTTTTTTTCAAATTCAACTTCCCTTGCCTTACTCAGACAGTAAACAAAGCCAGCCCCATAAAACTGATGTGTTATTTTACTGTTTCCATTTAACATCTCAAAAGTTTTTGCTCTGTATTTTTTTGTAAAGATGTTATAGTCTGGTGCTAATCACAGCGTAAGTAGTTAATTAGCAGGAAATCTCATTTAAGGTATTTAGTGAAAGGTCATTGTTCATCAAGAAGTGGGAAATAATTAAATTAACGCAGTTCTAATTTAAAACCACTAAGGAATCCATACTTTGATAGTGCCAGAACTTTGATAGTACCAGAACTAAACCTGTAATTGTAAAAAGAAATGTCTTCCAAAGTGAATGTCTGCAGAGCTCTGAAATGGTTACACAGTATATTGTTAAACATGATATTAGCTCAGGAACTTTTCTGGGACACTCTGCTCTTATAAAGCCCACTTGTGAAAAAGGAAGAGAGACAGTAGATTCTACAATTAGACATTTTAGGGCTTGTCTCAGACTTTTTGCTGATTTTTCCTCATTAGATATTTCTGATCTTTCTACTGGTCAAGGCAGTTGGGTTTTATGGCTTGTTGTATGATTTTGTTGATATCTATAAAATGAACCTGTTTAATCTAGGACTTTATTGTGAGCAATTGTGCTTTTTATCCAAAAAAGGATCACACTGATTCATTTCTGTTGGACAAAATCAGACAACCAATACCAATTGATAAATGGTAATAGGCATTTAAAAAAAAAATAACTTTCTCATAGATTTTTGTTTAGTTGCTGTGTATAAAATGTTAGTACAGGAAGGAAATCAACACAAAAGAAAAAGGGTTTTCCATAATTGACATCCCATTTCAAAACATCTGTTGATGCATCTTATTAATGTGGGTAATATACAGAATAAAACCAAACTAAGAAGGAACTTTTTAATCAGGCTAAATTAAACAGGCCAAATTACATTTGCCTTTGGAACACTTTTTTATTTAGATTTTGTGCAGTTGTTTGTTACTTTTGAAGAGTTAATCCTGTCTGTGACAAGTTGATACCTACCCATTGAATGAAAGCATTGGGTTTAAATTTCTGTTTCAAGCTTTGAAGTTACCGAGGGAGGAAGAATTCTCAGTTTCTGGAAGAATGCCTCAGGGTTGTCCCAGCATTTGCACATGTACTTATTGTTCTTTTCATCTGCACAGGGTAGCTAATAGATGGAAATTCACCAATGTACTTCAAAGTAGTATCAGATAATGATTTAATGTTTCAGCAAAGCTTATTATATTACAAACATTTTTTAATTTAAAGAACTATTAGGAACTTGGGTGGCTCTCTAGTTTAGACTGGTGCTTTTCTGTGCAGATTATTCTTTTTCTTTACTACAAAACCAAAGAGGTTTGGTGATGTGTCTTCAGCCTAGAAAACACACTGTGGTCCCCTGCCATCTCTGCCTTCTGTTACTTTCTCCAGTACTAAACTTCCCAGTCCCATATTTCCTTTCACCTCCCGCGTGGAAGACAGAAGAGGCAGATGTGCACGTACTTGTTCATTCACTGCTTGCTGCTCACACGTGGCTGGCAGGGTACCCTAACCTGGTTTTCCTCCCGAGTCTCCTCATTGCCCCCAGACTTCTCTTCCTGGCACAGGGGGTTGTTGGAAAGATGATATTTCGTGACGTGTGCAAACACGGACTGTCAGTGTGTTCAGTGGCTTCCTTTGCCTTTGCCAGGTGCTGAATGGGGAGGGTGCAGAACATGAATACAAGGGTCACTGACTGTTGACACAGATATTGTATATTAAATCGGTCACAGTTTCCCAGTTGCTCCCAGACTGGGTGGGTAACTTCACTGAAAGCTCCACCTACGTTTTGTAAATGGTGAGGGAAACTCATTAGAGTCTCCAGTTTGGCCCCACTGGGAGCAGTGGAAGTTGGTGTGTAGCAGGTGATGGGTGTGTGTCTCCAATGAGATTACCAGAGATTAGAGAACCAGACAGAGCAGACTTTCAAACATAATCTGTTTAACAGCTTATTCCACTTTTTCCCTTCATTTATCCCTTCTGTCTGTTTGCTGAGTAATGTAGATCCTTGCTCAGGTGGACTGTCAGGAATACTTTCCATTAGATGAATTAACAGATTGGCAGGGGTTACGTGGCAGTTCCTGTGATGTATCTGTAATTATATTGGCTACTTAATAGCCACAAATTTAGCCTGGTAAAGAGATATTTTTTTATCATTAAAAAAATGAAATAAAATTTTAGAAACTAAGTTCTACCAAATGTCAAAATATAATAGTATTCTAGCTTAAATTGCCCAAAAGTTGGCTGTACAGGGCCCAACTGGGTAGTGTGGGCTGCCTTCTGCAACCACCAAATTATTCCTACTGCTGATAAAGTGAAAAACTCCATCCACGGGACAGCTGGTACAATGCAGGTCAGCTGAGTCACCTTCTTCAGGTGCCTGTCTTCCCTGGAAAAGGATCCAATTATGCCAAGCTTAGACTTAAATACCTGACTGGCAGTGCCTAATTTTAGACAGGTTTCTTGCTGAGTCTTTAATTGGCAGCAGCATTGTCCAGTTGTTACTATTCCAGGGAGGTTTAATGTATGAGGCCCCTCATACTGCTGTGAGTCTTTGTTCCTGATCATTGGTGAAGAAAGTGGTGGCTGATGTGTTTAGAAAGAAAAGGTCACGGGCCCTTTCTTGAGCATCTGTGATGAAAACCATTGCTGGCAGTTCCTTCTGCAGGAACATCTGGAAATGCAAGTTCATGTTGTGGGGTAGCTTGGGTTTATCAAAGCTGTTGATGCAATTTAATAACTTTTTGTAATTAACTTCTGTGGAATAATTTGAGGAGTGGTAACTCTTACAGCAAAGTGTAAATGGCAGTGAAATGTGCTTGTGTAAATTCCTATGTAAAATGGTGCATAGAAAATGTTTTTAACTTCTATTTCATTTTCGTCTGCCTGAAATCCAGAAATGTTGCAGTCTCTGGCACAGCGTCCAGCTCCAGCAAATACTAATCGTGAGCGGCGGCCTCGTTACCAGCATCCGAAGGGAGCACCTAATGCAGATCTAATCTTTAAAACCGGTGGGAGGTAGGACAATCTTCCTTTAAATGTGTTAATTCTGGTTCTAGGCAAGTAATTACCTTCCATAATAGAAACAGATAATGATCTCTGTAGTGAGTGCGTTGGGCAGTCATTTCCATTCTAAAGAATTCTCTTAAAATGCCAAGCAGTGTTTTGTGCTTCTAACACAGTGTCTGTACCTCCTTGACAGTTAGGAAGCCAAAAGATTATTTTTCATTTGTGAAATGGCTGGTAGAATCTGAGCCTCTTTTTGCAGGAGAAAAGATGCAAGTCTTCTTTCTCTGTGAGAGGGGGAGAGGTTGTTTTTTTTCTGTAGTATCTGCACAAATTCCCATTGTGCTCTTTCTGTGTGGTGAATTTGACAGCTATTCGTCTGTATTTGATGCTCTGAATGGAAAGTAAATAGAGCAAAGGTGGGGAAGGAGGAGGAGAACTTTCAATTTCTGGTGTGCAAGAGCTACCAAAACCAGCATTAACATGAAAAGAGTCATCCAGATTGCTTAATGGTTGGTCTGAGACTTTAGTATTTGTCTTTTCTCACTCAGAGTAAGCTGGCAAATAAACCATTAAATTAGCCCTGTAGCACAAATTTGCATAGACAGAGTTTCAGGTGAAATGCAGACTTGCTTTCATGTTTCTCTTTTCTTTGCAAGTTCATTTTGAAGGTGGATTGATAGGAGCAGCAACTGGAAAGGGACAGTTCAGCTCCTAATGGGTCTGTCTTTGTAAACTGCGAATAACTTAATGTAATGTACTATTTCTGTGTTCCAGTAGCATTTCCAACTTCTTCATGGTACATATTTGTGATCATTTGATAATGTCCTGATGATCACTCATTCCACTGAGACCTCATCCAGACACTGCTTGTACAAAAAAATCTTTTTTTAAAAAGATTGCAGTTTAAAATAAATGTTTTTTAAAAGTGAACCAGATGTAACTCAATACAATGAGCAGTGCTTTCCATTTAGCTTTTTCATATCACTGTGACCTAATGCTGTTTTAGGAATACAAAGTGTTCAGTTACACTGAGTTGCCACAATACTTGCAGGTGTTTCATAAATAGCTGCAGCCTTCTGTTCCTTCAGGCATGAGCTGCATGCTGCAGTTATTCTTTAAATACATTCTCTAGAAACAGACCAGTAGATGTGATATCTGTAGATTTCTTTTAATTTTTTTTTTAGATAACTTTTTATATTCAGATGTTGTAGGGAAAATATAGTTTAGGATTTCACTGTGAAGTAGGTCGGATGTTGTCCAGCAAACAGTTTGAGTAGTGTTTGCTTATTCTAGTGCCATGCACTTGCAGTTCTGATGTAGTTTGGTATGATGGAGTTTACTCTTTGTTCCTTTTAATCCGTGAGCTCCTTGGAACAGCCCAGGAAGTTTGTTTGAGCAGATATATTTATTTGTTGTGTACTGCAGTGCTCTGCCTGGCAGTCATGCATCGGTTGAGCCATCTCAGCCTGCAGGAAGGGAGTAGTACTTTCCTCAACTCCATTTATGTATTGGAGACTGCGGGTCCACCAATGGCTTCCCACTGGCACAGATTGTCTGTTGCCTACATTTTTAGAGCCTCTGATTTATAGGATATATTGAGAATTGTCTTCTGACTTTAAAGATTGCACTGCAGTCTCTGCCCAGACCCCCTTCATGCTTTGTTAAAAAGTTACTCTGTGAATTCTGAGAATACTGGAGGATCTCGCTGAGAGTGATAGGGACTGAGCTGTTAATTTTAAAACCTGTTTAGAGAAGGTTTCACATTCCTACCTCATAGAACCAACGTGTACAACACAGATGTTATCACTTCCTTAAATACACTGCCTTGCGTTGTTGCTGCTTCTTTGTATGTGAGCACAACTGAAATGTTATTTTCTCGCAAAATAACTCAAACTTACTTGAAATAATAGTTTGCTGCTTTCTTTAGGTATGCAACTTTTTATTTTAAAGTTCTTGAGGTTAGGGATAATCTGAGCAAAAAAATCTCCTGGCTAATTCCACTGTAATGTACAGTGTGACAGATTCTGATAGCTGAGGTAGGGATGAGGCCTTTCTTGCATTTCAGGTAGTGTTAAGAGCAGAGAAATTAATTTGTTGTTTTTACCTTTGCTTTTGTGTTGCTAAACATGCCCTAAACACTGTGTTTTGAACACGTTTTAGGAAGTTAAATCCAAATCTACCTATTTTAACAGTTCATTCAGAAATTAATGAAGGCAGCATTGGGTTCTTCCATATATTTTTGGCCTTGATCACTGAGTAATTAGCCTTCTATATATTTTTTTAAAAGAGAAATCTTTTGCAGTTTTTACTTTGTTTTTCCTCTTTTAGTGTCCTTGTTCTGTGCTCAAGTAAATGCAGTGAGATTTACAGGCTTTGTCTGATTTCTTACTTATTTAGTATGTGAAAAATGCTGGATCAAACATTTATTCCTGTTTGTTTGGAATTGCCTGCTTGTATTGCCTCAGGTTTTGAGACCTGCTAATCCTGTAAGGAGGGGATTCTTTCTGGGACTCATACATTTAAGGCTGACTGGCCTTAAAGATAATTTACTGTGACTCCATTAAAAGTAGGGTTCCTTGATTTGCTTCAGCAGAACTGGGAAGAAAACGATTTTCTCTCTTGCCTCCAGTTCTGTAGCATTTGTGTGTTTAAGAGAGGCCTTCGGCTCTCAGGCTATTAAACTGCTACCTTCAGGAAACACAAAATTTACTAAAGTAATTTTTTTAGGTGATGGGATTATCATAAAAATAGTCTTTTACAGTTATGAACAGCTTCTTGAAAAATGAAGTGGTTTTCCTTTGTTTAAGAGGATTGAGATCCATTAAATGGCTTGGTTTTAAAAGTGAAATGAAAATAACCACATTATATAAAATCTATTTAAGAACACTGATTACCAAGAAAGTCAAATTTCTCCCTGTAATTATTTCTCCTGTTGAGAAGTGGGGCCTTACCAAGGATTTTATCTTGTTAAACCTCTTTATTAAAGCAGTAACCTTGAAATTTGTTGCTGTTTTGAAAGTATAGTAAAGAAGGGCCTGCCTGTGTCTAAAGTTCCCCTGGCGATGCAGGTGCAGGCTGGCAAACCAAATCATATTCAAGCTAAATAGTGAGTTTAGGTCTCTTGTTTACATCTTACTCTTATTTCTCTTTAACCCATTTAATAAAGAAAAATGAAGCATAACGGTAATAACAGGATGCTGGGATTTTATTAGCTAAATATTCTCATCATAAAGAGTATTGCATTAATGCTGAAAAATCAGAGTTTGGATAATAAGGAGAAATGTGAATTTAACATGATTTCCTGTTTCAGCTGCTGGACCAACATAATTCATACATGACCTGTCATGAAGCTGATGCATTGACAATACTGTTTCATGAAGCTTTGAATTCACTTCTTACTAAGATGAGCCTTTCAAACACAGCTAAGAAATTCCAGCCTCCCTTTTCAGCTGTTTCATGGGAGGAAAACAAAGGGAGGAATATGGGAGGGGGGCTCCAAATCCTGCAGCTGCTTCTTCTGGTGGACTGCACTGGAGCTCAACCCGAAAGAATAAGAAAAGCCTCAGGTGCTTGCCTTGGCAGGATGGTGCTTGTTGAGCTCTGCAAGCTGGGTGTGAGTCTAACACAGACAGCAAAGTTGGAGAGACACCTGATCACAGTTCAGTTTAAGAGGGAATGGAAGGCAAAATTGTGTTTATTAGCCACGCTCAATTAGAAAGACTCCTGTGTTTGAAAAAGTTCTTTCAATATAAATAATAACAACTACCTACCAAAAACCCATTCAGCTTTGTGGCCCTCTGGAAACCAACTACCAATCCCCAAAACACCTCCCTGCTCCCAGCCCACTCTGCACACTGACTTTGATTTCACTTTGTCAGAGCATTTCATTTTTGATGGATAGATGAGAATATAAAATACCTTGCAGAAGTTAAGATTCTCTTACTTAGGCAAGTCCAGCTTTTGTGGTTTATTTGAATTTGTGATTTTCACGGTATGGAATTTGATAAGTCAGATTTGCTAGGTTTTTAATGGGCACTTTGGTGTTTTCTGTTTCTTGTTTGTGGTTTTGTGATTAGGGGAGAGAGAGAGAAAAAGAGCATCGAAGCTAAGATTAGTTGAGAAAAGTAAAGCAGGGAGTGAGTTGGGAGAGAAGGTGTTTGGAGCCCAAAGTTTGTGAGGAGATTTGTGAAGAAATCCAGCACTGCAGAAATGCAGATTGTTGTGGATTGGAGGACATGAGAGGATTAGGGACAAGTGTGAAATCCAACTTCAAAGGTCTCACATGTCAAGAAATAAAGTGATTTTTGTCATCTTGTGATGTCAGCAACACGCAGAAAGGAGTTGATTATTGATATTCTCCTGGGCACTTCTCAGTTTAAGCTGTAATGTTGTCTTGCTGACTGAGCTCTCCCAGCTTCACCCATGCCATGGGTCTGTGATTATTTCATAGCCTGTGGTGTCATGTTTGTGTGTTTTCATGGCTTCAGTTTTCTACTCCAGCTGTGGTTTGTTGCAGAGGTTCTGTGTATTTCCCAGTCACAGGCAGGCAGTGTTAGTGTTCAGCAGTGGCGTGAGAAGCTGACTGCATGAATTTCATACAAATTAATAACTGTGTCAGTGGCAGGAAGGGGAGTGTGGGAGGAGACTGCAAAGAATTGATTCATTTTACACGTGGAGCTCAAGATGGTTTTAATCTGATCTGTGTACGGAGTTTGACCTTGCTAAATACAGGTTTGGATCAAGTTTACTAGTTTTGGATGCAAGTGGGAAATATTTGGTTTAGGAGAAACTACTACTACTATTTTTGGCAGCAGCACGTTGCTGTAATCCCCTGAAACAGGGATCTGCCACCAGCACGCCCTGGTAGCTGCTGGTTTGAGTGAGAGTCATTTTGACCAAGTTGGAGACATGCAGCCAGTCCCAGCCTTTTTCCTTCCCTCCCCATCAGCAGTAGAATTATTTTTTAAGGGGAGATGGAGAAATAAAAGCATGATCCTGCAATTCAGTGATGTCTCTCCTCAGTTGTAACATTCTGCAAGTGCGATGTCAGTCTACTAAATAAATAGAAATTTAAGTTCCTTTCTATTGAAAGCACAAAGCCAGTGCTCCTGATACAGACTGTGCCATGGAGAATTGGAGTAGTACATTATATGACACTCAAAGGTGGTTGAAACCAAATCATAGAAGCAGTGCTGCAGTGAGTTCTAGTGATGCATTGGCTCGGACTTCCTGGCAAAAATACACAGCATTTTTAAATGAAACACACAAATACTGGATATCAGAACAAAGCAACGCATACAAATACAAAATTAGTGTGAAAGCTTCATCTGGTACAAGAGATACAGAAGTTACTATGTCCAGTTAACATATCCGTAACAGTTTTCTTGCAAGATCTTCGGTAAGAACCAGGTTTAGATGAAATGACTGTTCAGCAAACACTGGAGGTTTATGCACTGATGTAGAAAACCGTGAACTATTGTGTTTACATGGTGAAAATCCTGGGTGTGCAGCCCTGGAGCTTTCTTGGAATTATAAATGTTGAAGTTTTACTTTGCTGTGTATTATTAATTTGCAGCCTAAAATCAGCTGAAAATGAGCCCAGATAGAGTAACAGCAGTTGTGCTGAAGTCAGTGATGCTGGGGTAGCCGCATTGCCCTGGTCTTGTTGAATCCCCTGCCTACAAACTTGCTGTCATTCTTCAATCCATTTGTATGTTCTTAAGAGAGTTAAATGTGACTTTGTGGCTAGAGATGTGTTTCATGAACAATGGATGGTGGAAGATTTTAATACACCTGTTGACTCTTTAAAAGAGGTTCTAACCTTTTAATTTACCTGTAGAAAGCCCTTTGTAACATTTCTGCAGAACTCCTAAGCATTAAGAAATTGCACAGAAAGATGAAAACTATTTACAATAACTCATTTTTTCAACAAATTCACAGCTTAGCTGTGTGCTTCAATAGTTCAGCATCTCATCTGGGATGATAAGATGCACATTATCCCCCTTCTTTTGTCTGGTGTGGCCTTTTGAAATGTTTGTGCAGAAAACAGAAATATGTAACTTTCTGTTAGAGGGTAAAAGAGTATCAGAATGAGTGGCAGCTGCTTTCGGGGGCCGCTCACCCACGGAGTTCTGGGCACCTCAGGCTGAACTGATTCCTCTCTGCTTTTCCCGCAGGAGACGTTGATCCAGCCGCCAGTGTCATTTCATTAGGTCCTGTGTCTCTGGTGTTGTGGAGTCCTCCAGCGATTAAACGAGAGCAGTGGACACATCTCAGCATGTCAGTCTAGAGCGTTCAGAACCGAAACCTGGGACAGGCTGGGGCCGTGGGGCACGAAGAGCAGCCTCCCCTCTCCCTCCCCACCCCCCCCAAAAAAAGCTTTTTGTTATGGGAACCGCGTTGAGGGTTAATCTTCTCATAGGAGCAGAAGCAAACGAGCGAGATGGGGAACTTGACCTGCGAGCAGCTCGATGAGAGCCGGGAGCAGCCTGGAGTTCAGACGATGACACTGGAACGGGAAAGGCCTTTGGCAGTGCAGCGTGCAGGGAAACAAAGCTCTGAACTCGCCGCAAGTTACGTTGCCTCTGACTCGAGCACTTGGTGTTGGAAGGATGTTCTTTGGGGGCTGCAAATCTACAGTAGAAAAACATAGAGCAAGCGGCAAAATCCAGGAAAAACCCTGCCAAGTAGGATAACTTCTCAAACACTCCTCAGTGAGGACGTTCTTGGTTAAGGAAGAGCCTTTTGCTGCCAGATGTGCCAGAAAGGGGGTGGGGAGGGGTGAAAAACTGAAGAGCCAAGGAGGTAAGATGTCTGTTAAGGTTTGAAAAAGAAAGTGAAGTTGATGAACACAGGGTGTTGACTCGTACTGCTTGGAACAGCCTGACACCAGCCTAAGGACAGGGATATAGTTGAGCCCATTGTATGTATCATTGAAAACCAAAACGTGCCAGTCAGCATAACAGGAGGATGTCAAGGAGTGGATCCAAATATATTGTTGATCTTCATGGGTTGATAAGCCTCTGTGTCTATTGAAACAAACAAAAAGTTAAAAAAAAAAAGATTTAAGTCTGGAAGCAAGTAGAATTTTTATTTTTTTCTAAGTAGAAATGAGGTTTCTTGGTCTGTTTCTGACAATCTGTTATTTATTAGCATAGGGTTTTGTTTGCTTTCAGGTAGAGGTAGTTCATTGAGTTAAGGAGCCCATCTGTATGTTACTACTAATTCTTTTTTCTAGCTCTTTTAAAATCCTTTTTACCACTGGTTTTGGTTTCTGCATGTAGGAAGAGAGACTTGTAAAATTGTAACATTTCATACAGAAATGCCGCCCGATCTTCACCAGCTTCAGAAATCTGACCTTTGCCAATGCTGCAATAAAGTGTTGTAATTTAGAGTCGGTGTCTGCCTCTTGACTTTCAGTTTGTTTTTTGGAAATGATGTTGTGAAGGGTTTGTGGTGTATTGTGGGCTGCAGTTTGAACAGCAATCCCAGGTCTTTGATTCAAGTCTTATGTGATGTTTTTCATATCGTTTTCTTTCCACATGAAATTCATGGGTATGTTTATTAATCACATTTGTAACTCTGAGCTCCTACACCAATATGACCATATCCAGTGGTCAGATGTAATTTCTACTTCCCCAAAGAACAATGCCTGCCAATTCCTAATAGCAAATTAAGCATCTAATTGTGGTTCAGGCTAGAGTCGTCTTCCTTTTCTCAACATGCTGCTTAGTTTCAAAAGCATTTAATTTATCCAGATTGAGTAACGGCATAAAAATAAAACATTAGCTCTGCTTGGTATGTGTCAATCCAATGCCTTGGATGGAATTGGGATCAATGGAAATGTCTTTATAAAATTATTTGCTAAAAATAGTTTAGGGTCAGCTGTGGATTTTCCTGACTTCAGGCTGAAATCAAAAACCAGTTCAGTGAAACCTTTTGAATTTCAGTTTTAAAATTAATTATTCTAATGTTGTGCCAAATAGAAACCTCAAAGATCATTGTGAGTGAAATAATCTGGGCTGAATGTACAGGGACAACAAACTTTTTAGCAGGGCCTGTTGCAGTAGGACAAGGGGTGATGGTTGTAAACTAAAAGAGGGTTGACATAAATTAGATATGAGGAAGAAAATTTTTACAGTGAGAGTGATGAGACACTGGCACAGATTTCCCAGAGAGGTGGTGGATGCCCCATCCCTGGAGATGCGCGAGATTTCAACCTGATGTATTTGAAGCTGTCCCTGCTCATTGCAGGGGTGTTGAAGTGAGTGACTTTTAGCAGTCATTTCCCTTCCAACCCAAACCATTCCATGATATACAGAAAAAACCCCAATTTGCATCCTCTTTACTCTTTGCCTTCCCGTGTGCTGACCCCACACCTCGTGGTGTGGCTGGATGCTGGTCCTGCTTCTTGCACAGCAGTTTCACCACCTGATCCACGTGCAGGTTCTTGCTGCAGGAATTGCATGGTTCCCTCTCATGTCTTTAGAATCCTTTGCCTTCCCTCAGATGGCATTAAATGAAACTTGTGCAGCCTGGGATTGATACAGGAATGGGGGAATAGCCTCTGTTTTGGTCAGTGTCTGTTACCTCTGAATATTGCTGCTTTATCCAGATTACAGGATGTTTATTTTAATTAATGAAATTATGTTTAATGTCATGGCTTCTCTTTCACTGCAGTGCGGTGATCCACAGGTGTGTCAGGTCACTGGGGAAGTCATCCCAAACTGAACCTGTGGCACTGCTGGATGGGACAGAGGATGTTCCCTGGGGAGCCTTTCTCACAGGATGCTGCTGAAGATGCCCTTGCAGAGACCATTTCTGCAGCAGTGTTCCTGAGCCTGCAAGGAGTTAAGTCTAGGAAAACATACATAGATGAAGAAGAAACTGTTTCATGTCCTTGATTACGTAAAAGATTTCTGTTATCTTATCATTTTGTGGAAAGAATTTGGGCTAAAGTCAGTCCCTGGCATTCTGAGCTGTCTTTACTGACGTGAGGCTCCTCGAGCTGACAGACAAAGTGTGCTGTGGGTTTGTACTCAACAATTGTGCCTCAGTTATTGATGGTAACTTCTCTTCCCACAACTCTCAAGCCTCTAAAGCTGAAGGCAGGGACTTGGAGGAATGAAGTCCGTCCCATCACAGGAGACAGGTTTGTGACCACCTGAGGAACCTGAATGTGCCTGAGTCCCTGTAACCCAACAAGATGGGTCTGAGGCCATCCCACATTCCTGTGAGAGGGCTCTGAGCAACCTGGTCTGATGGAAGAGGTCCCTGCCCATGGCAGGGTCTGGAATTGGATGAGCTTTAGGGTCCCTTCCAGCCCAAACCATTCCATGATTTATGGTGCATCACTTGAAAGCCGAGCTGAGGTGCTGTGTCAGCTCCGCTCCTGTGAGGAGCTGAGGCCCTTGCTCTGGGATGGAGCCAAGGTGGCTGGGAAGCTCCGAAATTGGAATTTGACCCAGGAGTATCAGTACTCACAGGCAACACCTTGAACTCCAGCTGGTGCTATCGGGCATCTTTCTCTACCCACAAGGATGTAATGTGATAAAAGAAAACAAGGTATAAATCTTTTCCGTGAATTGCTGAGTTTACAGACTTGCTGTAATCTCAACTTCCCAGGCCTTCAGCGTAAGAAATCTGTTGGGCTGTTCCTGTTCTGTAGATACAAATATAAAGCACATCGATGCACGTGTGCTGCAGCACACACAACTTTATGTATGTTTGGGCTTAGAAAACTGCCTCTGTTGTGGAGTCTGCCTGCTTTCCCCAAGCGCTCAGCATTTCCCCCTTGGCTGTTCCGGCAGAGCAGTCCCTGAGTGCTTGGCAGGGCAGCAGGATGAGCTGTGAGGAGCCGCCGTGTCCGGCCTGGGGCGCTTTGCTGGCGCTGCTGCCTCTTTGCTTCCCACGGAGCGCGTTTGACTCCCGTAAGTGCAGAGCTGAGCCGGAGTGGGGAACAGCCCTGGGTGGGCATTCCCAGCCCGGCAGGTCCATGTGGGATCCCCATTGCCTGGTGGGACCACAGCGGGTCAGGAGGTATAAATGAAGGTGGATAAATGAAAAAATGAGTTAAAAAATGAATTACTATTGTCCCCCAAAATGGTGCTGTAGTATAAGGACTGCATGTCCTTGCTAGGTGAGTATTCTCAAAATCAGTCCATCAGTTATGATGCCAAGACCCTGCTGTTTCCCCCTTGATAAATGCATCATTTTTTTTCTCATTTTCCCCCTTCTTTGAGCTTCATCACTAATTTGCTCCATGCTGAGGTTTTCCTTGGCCATGCACTGTTCTGCCCTGCTGAAGGTGCTCTTCTGAGGTGACACTTTGCTGTCTCTTTTCAGAACTCCACTATAAACAGGGTTTTCCCCAGCTACTCCTAAGGAAATCCCAGTGTACTGGGAGTAGGAAACTATTTGAGCAGGAATCAAACAAATGAGCAAATGTCAAAATATTTACTTGCATTGTTTGAACTATAAACTTTGCTTTTAAGTTGTTGTTATTGTCGGGTGTGATTGTTCCCTTAAAATACGTGGTATTTATGATCCTTGTTAGAAGAGCAAACAGTGTTCTGTAAAAAAGTCTCTCTCCCTCCTTCCTTCCTTCCCTCCAGTACCTGGATCCAAGCCGTCAGGCAAATAAAAAAAATGGTTGAGACACTCAAAAAGGAGGAAGACATTTAGCTATTGGTAATGTTTATTTGTTCTTTGACATTTACCTGCAGGAAAGAAGTTTCTGTTGTGCAGGGGATAAAGGGGAGTGGCGTTTGCTGCTGGGAACAAGTCACAGTTGACAGCCCAAGAGGTTGAAAACTTTGCTGTGTTTACCCCTTAATTGTTTTGGGGGTGGTTTTTTTCAAGTTTTAATTATTTATATAGATTATATACACATGCACACACATCTCTCTGTTCATGGGGAGCTAAAAATCAGTTCTCTCCTGGGAAGCAATATTTGAATGTGTCCATGAGGCTTTCAGAACCCACCTGGAGGGAGGTTTGGGCTCACTGCTGTATTAATCCCATAATTAAATTGCTACAAGTTGCTGGAAATTGCCTCCCTGGAGTGATGGAAGTGAAGATAACCACGTAGTGAGAGGGAGCTCAGAGGCAGCTTTGGCTGTTCTTATCTCTGCTCTGAGCAGCTTTCCAAGAGGTGGTGGGAGCTCTGGCTTCCTCCGTGGGCTCAGGGCAGGAAGAGCCTTTTCCTGGGAGGAAGACACAGCTTCAATCTACTTCTCTCCGGGAATTCAGCTGAACTGTTGCAGGCAGACACCAGTTCCTCATCCCTCCCATGGCAGACTTTCTTTTCCAGGAGAAAGAGGGATGCAGCAGCAGGACTTACACAGTCTAATTCTCCCTTTCCTACTGAAATGCCCAAGAAGGGTAAATAAACCAAGTTTATTGTCCAGGTGGGTCCTAAATCCCACACCCATGAAAACCGAGGGTTTTATGGCTGAGAGTCTTAGCTAATGTAAATCAGAGCAGCTTTTGGGTTCAGAGAAGGCCTCACTGTTGCTGCAGGGTGACAAACTGCAGAGGCTGGCACAGAACCTGAGCAGTTTGTTACAGGATGCACCAGGAATTGCCGTGCTGGGCACACACTGCCCATTTCCTGGGCTTGAGCTCACTGGAAAACTCATGCCATAAATAAAAATTAAACCTGATCAGGCAATCTAAAATCCATTTAGGAGGCAGGAAATGTTCCACAGTAATGAAGTTTGTGTTGTGAAGCCTGAAGACCCTGTGGATCCTCTGCTCTTGTGCAAGGCTGGATATTGGAAATAGAAATGTGCTGACAACTGTTTCCTAATAGATGTTTAAGTATGAAGAAATAACCTCCCCTCCTGCCACAGCAGCTTGTAGGAATACTGTTTTCCTTCTGGTGTCATTCCACCCTCTGAGCATCAGTACAATGGGTGGCTTATCTTCATTAATCAGCGTATGAACAACTTCTGGCACACGTGAGTCTGAGCTTCCAGGCTGCTGGAGTTTCTCCTGGGCTGGCACGGGAATGCTACCAAAGGGGCAGGTGTGGTGGTGGGAGAGGAAGGGTGATTCAGGATTACTCCATAAGTCTGGAAACCCGAAGGTCAAACTCATCTCTGCTCTTTTTCCTTGGCTTAACATCATTGCCCTTGTTTCCCAGCTGGAAAACACAGTCCTTGCCCTTTGCGGGAATGGATAAGCAAGCAGGAACAGATAAAAAAAATTACACCATTTTCTGATGCTGACAATAACAGAAGCTCAGGGAGTTAAGAGCTTCCTTTGAAATTATGGGAAATAATACATCATGAACATTTGAGGGTGAAGTTGACCTCCTCAACCCTGTGAGGAAATGAGCAATCCCATCCTAACAGAGAGCTCCGAGGCTGAATCAGACAGGGAGAGGACTTACACGGGAAGCCTGAGCCAGCAGTGAGAGGGGGATGCTGTGACAGCTGCCCTGGGCACGAGTTGGGCTGTGCCCAGCAAGGGCTGGGGGCTCCAGGGCTCTGTGCAGCTCCGTGCTGGCTCTCCAGGCTCAGGGAGGACGCTCACAGGATGCTGACACAGCTGCACTGAGCTGCTGAGCCCCTCTTGGGCTGAACGAGGCCTGGCTCAAGGACACAGGGTTTGGGAGGGCTTTGTGTGGGGCTTTGGCAGGGAGCATGGAGATATTGGGCGAGGGGTGTGCACTCACTGAGGGAGCATGGATGTGGTTTTGTGCATCACCTCAAAAAGAGAAGTGTGATGTTCAGCAGTAACCACTGCACCAGTCATGCCCCAGCTCTGGCTGGTGTCTGGGTGAAACATCCCCTGGCTGCCCCAGCCCTGGGCCCTTGGTCCGTCGGTCAGAGGCTTTCCCAGTAACTCCTGTGATCTTCCATTTGCAAAGCAGGAAAGGGAGAGGAAGGAAGTCCTGGCTCCTCTGCTGCAGCAGCGCCCTGGGAAGGCAGAGTCTCTGTTCAGGGGGATGAAAGGCCCCGCTGAGCTGCGCTTCCCACCCCCACCTGCTCCAGGTGCCTCCGAGCTCCGCACGGGGCTGATAGCAAACAAATCAGGAGAACTCTGCAAGAGATAAGGTGAGACAGCCCTTTCCTTCTGCCCAGTGCAGTGTTCCAGTGCTCAGGTGGCTGCTGGGGCACGTGGCAGGGGCTGAGCTGGTGGGAAGGGCGAGTTTAGAGGGTGAACAGGGTGACTCCACTGTGGGATCGGTGCGGACACTGAACTGGGTGCAGCAATCACCAGGGGTACACTAAAAGCCAAAATCTCTGACAGATCTCGAGCAGCACCTCAGCCGCGTCCCTGGCTGGCTGTAGCACAGGCTTTGGGTCAGTGGTCAAGCAAAGGATTTTATGTATTTATTTTCCTTTAAATTCAAACCTTCAACATAACTTTTCTTTTCAAAAAAAATGGGAAAAAATCCCAAAACCCAAAAAATGTTGCCCTTCAGGTGAGGATACTGTCCAGCTGCATTTATGATAGAGACACCCCTTTGAGAAGAAAATAATAGTCCTGGGTAAGAGTGCCTCAGCAGCTTTGGGAACCACTCAGAATTAGTTGGTGATTCCTGGGGCTCTGTGAAACATTCATTAAAGCTCAGGGGCAGGTGCAAAGACCCATGAACAAAAGAGAAATTGAAGCTGAGTTGCACCTTCACGCCTGCCAGCTGGTTTATCTGCTGCTCCTTGTGCCTGCTCAGTTTAATCCCAAAGTTACTGAAGCCTCTCCTGGCGTTCTTTTTTTGGCCAGTTGGAAGTAGCAGCAGGTAGTTACGGCCCAGTGGAAAATAATCTTCCCTGGCAGTTCCCTTGAGGTAAGAACACATCTGACCATTTGGTGGTAGTCACGGATGCACTGAGGACTCTTCAGGGAAGGTATTTCCTCCTCCGGGAGGAGTCACCTCACATGGGAAGAGAAGCTCCGTTTTGGGGGAAGAAAAAAGACCAGACAAAAACAAAACACACAAGACAAGGGTGTGTTCCCTTGGAAAGGTTTGGCTCCATCCAGTCTAAGGACCCTCCTTACCTCAGAGGAAGAGATATTTATAGTTTGGGAGTCAATGCCAGGATGAAGACTTGTCTCCCTTCGCCTCTATGGGATGCAGGAATTTTCTGAAAGTAAGAGCAGGTGGAGGGCGGATGAATTAAAGGCCTCCTCTCACTGTAAAGGTTGTCAGAGTCCCTTGCGAGGCAGCACTGGAAGGCAAAGCAGTTCAGGAAGGCTGGATGTGTTTTTAAGAAGGAAATTTTAAAGGCATAGGAGCAGATGATCCCACATGCCAAAAAAATGTGCCAGCAGGGAAGGAGACCAGCCTGGCTGAACAGGGAGCTTTGGCTGGAACTCGGGGGAAAAAGCAGCATATGACCTCTGGAAGAAGGGCAGGCATTTAATCTGGTATACGAGGGTATCAGGGTTATGTAGGGCTAAGGCTTAACTGGAATTTAATCTGGTTACTGCTGTAAAAGCCAAAAAAAAAAAGTTTCTATAAATAAATTGGCCACAACAGGAGGCTGAGAAGAATCTTCATCCTTTACTGGATGGGCCACTCTGCCCTCCCTGGGCTGAGCTGTCCCCGTTGTGCCTCCCTGCTCCCTTTGGTTGTAGCTGCCTCCAGAGCAATCGCACTGGAGCCCCTCGAGCAGGTGCTGCTGTGCCTGAGCTGTGCTTCCCTGGCTCCCACTCTGCCAGCTAAGGAAGGGCTGTGATTTTTCGGGTTGACCTACACAACACTTTGAGCTTGTTCAGCAGAGCTGTAAAGTTACTCTCTGCTCAGGCCCAAACAGGACTGAAAACCTGCCCAAGTTGCTGGGTTAAACCTACCCCTGCCCTTCAGCCTCCAGCCTTCTGTGATCCCTCCATGGATAACACTTTCTGAAGTTGTCTGTTCTAAAGGGAGAAACCAAATTCCATGTGTGTGTGTATGAAACAGGAGTCAAAACATCAAAAGCTTCATCCCCGAGCTGCAGCCACTTGAAAGGCTGCAGGTGCAGGGCAGCTGTGACGCTTCACCTCCAGCACAGGTGAGGCACTGGAACCTCCTTTAAGTTTCATTACAGATTGAGCCAAGTTAAATTCTCTCCCTCTGGCTTCAGGCTGGAGCTGGACACAATTACAAAAGGACACCTGCCCTGCCCTGGCTGAGACATGTAGCTGAGCCCTGAGGCAGCCCTGGAAAGCTTGGAGACAAGGCTGCTGCACCTGCTGCTGCTTTTTGGCTACCACCACATCCAGCCTCAGGGATAAAAAAGTAGCTCAAGCAAATGGGAAATATTTCTTTTTGCTAGAGTGATTTCTATTCTCTGTTTTATGACACGTGACATTTGGACAAATGCTCAACAACACCTGAATACTTATAAAGAAATCCTTCTTCAAAACACAGGCAGCAAACAGAAGGGAGGGGTAGGAATGTTCCCTGACGGGGAACTTTGACCTGTGCACCAAGGAAGACTTCCACACTCAGCAGGACCACACTCACTCATAGTAACAGCCTTGGAAACAAAGATGTTATTCTTCTTTCACATATAAAATATTCCTCTTGGAAAGGTCATTTTAATAATGCAAAACATTGTGAGAGAGGGGCTTTTGTCTAATTCAAACACTGTTCAGGATGAATTTCATTCCTGCAAGGACCCTGATCACAGCTGCTGAAGCCCAGCAGTGAGAATATACATCTCTTGTCAGACATAACTTTTTTTTTTTTCGTCCCTCCTCCATCACCTGGCATGACAGGGTTGGGCTCTGGCTCACACACATCCACAGTTGCAAAATGAAAGGTTATTAAATCAATATTAGCCATTAACAAAAAATCACCTCCCTCCTCCAAGAAAGAGTCATGCTACTGGGTGGCAAAGAACACAATGGCACCTCCCATCAGCCATCATTGCATTGCGTTTATTCTAATTTAACAGATGATTTATCAGATTGGTGCAAGACACCTCTAGCACAAAGGGGAAGAAAGTAAAATCACAGCAACATATACACACAAAACAAGATACACAAAGTAGAGCTGAATTTATATACAGGTTATTAGCAGCTAGACTTCATTTAGTACATGGCTTTACTCACTACAGTTTTAGGCACAGAGAATAATTTATCTGCTATGATGAAGGGCCACAATGAATACCTCGTTCCAAGTCCTCCCTGGACAGAAACTGCTTTACCTAATGGAGATCTAACTCTCACTTCCCACCGAGGACACAGCCCTGCACAAAGGATGAGAGAACATGATCCAGCTAATTCAGCACACAGCAACTTTAGATATTGAACATCTGGGGTTTTTTAAAGTAGGGTGACATTACAGAGTTATTGAACTGGACTGAATTTCAATGAAACAGTGTCAGGGTTTCCCCCCCTCCGTTTGCTTAGCATGGATTCTCAGCTGTAAACAACTCAAAGAAGAGGTGGCAAGAAATGATTAGATGTGGAGATTGCTTCATACACACTTCACATTCATAATGAAGAATTTGCTTTACCAGGATTTAAAAGCACAAAGGCCATGAAACATTTAAATTTACTTATCAGATTATGTTAATAAATTATGATGCATCATCAACGTTGGCCTCCATTCCAGCCTGCACTGCAGCACGTGCTTGGGTGTATTTTATGTGATCCCTTGTCTTTCTGATTTAGGACTCCAGACTCAGAGCCCAGCAGAACAAGCCTGTGCTTTACTTGCAGCACACAAGCAGCCTTTTTTGTTTCAGCAGCACCTCTCATGTTTGATTATGCATGCCCAAGTGCTCTGCAAGCCCAGGAATGGCCACATATTTTAATTACTGATTGCTTATGTATAGAAAGCCTGTCACAATGAGGACCGTGATCACTTACCCAGTGAAAAGGCTGAAAAGAACAACTACATAACAGAACCAGCCAGATACCGTAACAACACAATTAAAAATTTAAGCAGCAAGCGGATAATTAAAAAAAACAAAACCCTTAACTTATGAGGCAGGTTGAGAGTGACAAAGGTTTTTCCTTCAGGACAGCTTCATTTACCAGTACAGCTCAGCAAGTTTGAAATACTTTATCACAAGAACTACAAACTTGTTTATCACAGTTACGTCAGAGCTCCTCGCCAAAGGGTGTGTCAGTTTCTGCTGTAGCCACCCCTCCTCTTCTCCAAGGTTTATTGCTCAGCTGCTTGGGAGAAGGAGTGGGTTGGTCGAGGCTTTAGAAAGTGCAGAGAGTAAGACAGTTTTTCCCTTTTAAAAAAATCCAAAACACCAAGAAATCAAACATGAAGGAATAACAACAAAAAATTTGAGAGTTTGGAGTTTGGCATTTGATTTTAAAGTGGCTATTCTTTATGTTTTCAGGTAATACAAAAAGGGAAGGAGTTTCAATGTGGAAGGGGAGCTTTGCCATATTAAAAAAACCCCATACTAACACACAAATATATTTTGGGACCATCTTTACCAGCTTGTGTATTGAAAAAGGCAAAATACCACCAACTTGGACCATTCAGGAAAGATGTGCTCTTACATGCAGCTCTCCTGAAACTCCACTTAGCCTGCAAGAATTTTGGCTGTAACTTCTGTTGTGCATTGGCAGGGCAGAATCAAATAAGGCTGTGAACAGATTATTAGGGCTGTCAAACTACAGGAAGACCAATGACAGTTTTAGAAGTAACAGAACTTGTAATTTGTGTAGTATAGCTACTGTTCAAAAAGTAATAGCTCCCTCCCAGGAACCCCCAACGTAAAAGACAAGACTTTTGACATACAGGTCTCGCTTTTGGTACAAAGTTAACTTGTTCCTATGGCTTCTCTGCTGTGAGATCCTCCCTGGGACAGAGCAGTTGGGGTCACAGATTGTCAGGAGACTCTTTGGCTGTCAGTGTGAAATCTGGTGCTCGGTGCATATCCTTGAGGCTTTCCTGGTGCCTTTCCCTGGGCATGTGGGTTGCTCAGGCGTGACCAAGAAGCAGGTGGCTGGGAAGGGAGAGGAGACTCCAGGTGCAGCAGCAGAGTGAGGCAGTCACCCATTCAAAGCCTGGGCTGCTCTGTCCAGGAGAAGGTCGAAGCAGAAGCCACCCTATTCACAGTTCTGAGTCAAGTGCAGAGTGAGGGAGCAGAAGACCCCATCACCGGCAGGGAAAGAAGCCAAGCCAGATAATACAGACAACAAAAAGTCACGGAAGGGTGTCACACTGTCAGAAACTTCAGCTGTGACATTATTTTGAGCTCGCACGGACAGACAGACACATGTGGGCAGGACAGACGGAGCTCTTGGTTTTGGCTTCAGAAAGAGCAAAAGCAAGATTTGCCATTCAGTTTGCTATGTACAACAATACTGCACTGTACACTTCATTAACGAGATGCTGCCTGCTACAGTCCAGCATTAATTAAATAAAATTCCTCTTAGTCACAAAGAGCAACAGATGAGTATCTCTGTAGGAAGGAGAGCCAAAACCCATTGCTGTACATGACTCTACGTGGTGCCAGTCCTCCTGGGATACACACAAGTGGCCGTTCCACAGTGTCTAGTACCTCCTTGGCGTGCCTGAAGCAGAGAACTTTCCCTTTTTTCTTCCAATCCACTTGGATCCCAATCCTGTTGGGATTGTTCTAGCACAAAGCCATGCTATGACTTTCCCCCCACTGCCAAAACATTCCCACCCAAGTTACACAGTCTCTTTCAGCAGTCCCAGTTTCCGGAGTGCCTCTCTCCTGGCTTCTTCAGTTGAGCCACGGCCGGAAAACTTCACCGTTATCCCTTGGGATCGAAATCCTGAAGGTCTAGGCAGTGAACCCGACCTCCTCCTCACGTCCAGGCTTACACCAGGTTGTTTATAATCATTACAACTCTTTTCTGTGTTCTGCTGTGAGCTGCTGACTTTGTTAGTGGCAAGAGCCACCTCTGGTTTGATTGTTACAGTTTTGCTCATAGGAAGGAAAGGGCTGGGCTCGCTTTTTAAAATCTCATGGATGTTTTGATATCCATTGGTAACAGCCTCTGCCTGCTTGGGCTGCACATCAAGCTGCTGAGTGCTTGGGGCATGGTCCACTTGGTCCTGAGCTGGCTTTCCCTTAACTAGGCCCAGTTTTGTCAGGGCTTCATAGCGTGTTTGTTCAGAGGAGAGATCCCGTAGGGAAGAACTTCTGTTACGTGACAAGAAATCATTTTTGTGCAGCTTCTCCTCCAGTTCAGCTGCCAGAAGAGCTCCCCCATTGATGTTGGCCAGCACCTGAGCCCGCCGCTCCTGGACATTAACCGCTGCTTTGGAAATCGTCTCGCTGAATTCCTTGCCACTGACATTTGTTATGTTGATGTTGCTTGGGAACCGGTGCAGTTTGGGAGCAGGGGCAGGAGGGTGCTTGGGTGCTGTGGAATAATCACCGTTGGCTACCGGTGCTTTCTTCCTGTTGGAATTCCCTTCCTTGAGGGCGCTGGGGAAGCGTGCCCGGCTCTCCGCCTGCTGCTCAGAGATCTTCTGGGCCACGATGAGAGGAGTGGGGACGGAACGGAGCAACTTTGGATGCTGCACTGGAGGAGGGGGTGGAGGAGGAAGAGGAAGTGTCTCTGACACTGTTGGTGGTGGTGCAGGGGGGTGTGGGGGAAGGTCAGCAGGTACAGCTGGCTGAGGGCTCTCAGCTCTCCGGGTGGCATCCAACACTAAAAGGCAAAGCAATAGAGATGTCATTAAGTCCTCACACAGCAGACTGCACAATCTTCTTTTAGCATTATTTCTCCCCTCTCCTTACCTTTTCAAGTCAGCCTCAGCCCATGCAGCCAGAAGAAACTAACTGAATTCCCCAGCAATGGCATCTCATAAGCAATGCTATAGCTCAAATCACCACGTTTTCAGTGTGTCACTACCACAGCCTTCTCTCTGCCTCCCATTCAGTCTGCGTGTTGCTTCACTGTGCTTCAATGGCTGCTCTTTCATAAGAGTTTTGCAGTTCTCATTTTTTATTAAAACAGCCAGGAGGGGACACATTACATCCCACTGTGCGTACTAGCTGATAGATTCATTCTCCAAACACAGAGAGAACACACTCTACAGGGTGACAAAAACAACATGCCATATGCTATCTTGTCACAAACTCACTGATAGGATCATGTGCCTTTCAGTCCCACACAAAGTAACACTGAAAACTATCTTAAAATCTTAAACAATCTTAAAACTCTTGGAGAAAATCTTAAGAAGTCTTAGAGAAAAGCAGAGCATGAACAGGTTGGTGAATACTGTCTGCCCTGTTGCAATGACTGTGCACAACAGCGACAACTCAGTCTCCAGCAGAGGACAGAGAGCAGACCAAAAGCTTCATCAGCTGCATGACCCCTGTGAGGGACAAGGCAAGATTAGCAAAAAGTTACAGTAGCAGCAAAAACTTTAAAAACCCCAAGGCAAATTAAAAGCACGGCCCTTAAAGCTCCTGATGTGTAACAAATTTATCTGGAGGTAGTAAGGAACATAGAGAATTTCTTTAGCTGTTTCTACAGAGAACTGGAATAGGTCAGGGCTCTATCAAAGGGAAAACCCACACTTGCAAGAAACAACTACCTGGTTCTGTATCTCTGCTGGAAGGGCCTTCATGGTCACTGCTCTCAGGTGTTGACTGTACTAAGTCAATGATATCTTCAGTCTCTGAATGACTGGACACATTTTCTTCTGTTGACCTTGGGGACTGACAGTGGATGCCACTGTCACGTAGTGCCATCTCCTCCAAGTCATCTTCTAAGGCATCTATGGTTTCCTCAAAGAACATGAGAACATCCTGTTCTTCATGAGTTAAGTATTTCAAACTTTCATCATCCTGTGGAGAAAAAAGAAAAAAACCAGAAAGATTAACACTTTCCCAAAGAGACATTCAGATATTACAATGCTAGAGGACAAAAAAAAATTAAAAAACCAAAAGAGCAGCAACTGGTACTACATCCTTTAGTTTAGCAAAGAAGTCTTCATTTGAGTTGTACGGAACTAATTGCTAAAAGATCATAACAGCTACTAAAACAAAAAAGGCAAAAAAAAAANAAAAAAAAAAAAAAAAAAAAAAGCCCTGCACCCACCAGTGCCTTTGCAAGGGTTAGGATGGCTTCTTCTGGTTCCAAACTGGGGTAAACTCTGTTCTGTGTCAGATTCAGGGACAAGGCTTGGGGAACAACATGGGAGAGAAAGGGTGCACTCAGGACAGTCCCAGAAACAGGTTAATTCCCTTTTTGGTCGTGGCTTCTAGAAGCAAAGCTGGAGCTGAGAAGTGTCTCTACTGCCACAAATTATCCAGAGTTACATGACAGATTGCAAAGAAGTAATAGTAAGGAGGGAGCAGGTTCCTAAAGCTTTTACCTTTGAGTTACAGAAAGGAAAACCCAAGAATAAATATGAAGATGTGTTCCCTGGTAGTATACTGCCTTAGGCTATTTTCTTCAGCAGGAAACAATCCTGTAGACCACAGAAGTGATAAATAATCGCTTGGATTATCCAGTCTTCATTTTCTCTGAGTCACTGCTCTTGATTAACTTGATTAACACATTATCACTACGAGAAGCTGGGCAGCAATGCACTAACTCTTTTCCCTCCACCCTGGGAAACACTCACTTTTCCAGAAGCTTGGAGATGACAAAGAATGATTAAGAAAAGTACCGCATTAAGACAATGGATACAGGAAAGACATTTCCCAAGAGAACCTCGTAACGTCTGGAATGTAAGTATATATTGTTGAAAAGCAAGAGAGGTTTTCCCTTTTCTGGACTGAATTTCTCCCCTGCAAAGCACATACTGGAAACCTTGCTGTCAGTAACTTACCAAGAAGCACCAAGAACACCGCACTGCACGTGCAGACAGGGTAAAAAGGCTATTTCTCAGAGGAGGGCTGGGACAATTTAGGTAAATACATAAAGGTATGCAGTCCAAATATCCAAGAGGTAGCCACGTTCTTGCTAGGGCAGCACAACTTGCTTCAAACTCACCATGCCTGTTCAGATCATTTTACATTAGATTAGACTAAAAAAACCTGTGTGCAGCTCTACCTGTTAACTCCTTGCACAAACAAAGTTTTTATCCCCATTCTCAGCATTAAAAGTAAGAACAACGTAGCTCTGTAGAAAAGTAATGCCTATAGATTAAGAAATATAATGTGCTGCATTGTACCCAGTGGCAGTTGGTCTCCAAACACTCAGAATTTACAGATGAGAAAAGAAATGCTTCGGGGCTCTTTGCTGCCTTCTCCTGTGTGGCCAGTGGAACATTTGGTGGGTGGGAAAGACGCACAGAGGTGTGGTTATTTCTAACTTAGTCTTACTACCCATAGTGTACTGTCAGAATAAGTAACTTATTCCAGCTTGTAGAAAAACTGCTACAAAAGCTGAAATTTGGATGCCATTTGCCACTGCCTGTTTAAAAGATGAACTTCAAAGGCTGACGTATTCCACAGCTTGCACAAATTTCAAAGGCCAAGGAAAGTTTTACAGCTGCACTTGAAAAGCAAGAGACAGACAAAGCCTTCCTTTTTGTTTTTTGGTTGTTTTTTTTTTTCCTTTTTTTTTTTCCCCTAATGGATGTTGCAATCTCCTTCCTTCCCCACCCAAATACTCATAGGGCTGCTATGTCTAGCAGGCGAGAGAATGACAGGAAAGGAGCCCTTGTTAGGTAGCCCTGAGCTGGAGCTGTGCAGGATTCCAAGGAACTTTTGTTGAGGGGGCACTCATTGCAGGAGCCAGACTTACACAGGCAAAGGAAAAGTGTTGCATTGCACTGGAGAAGGGGTTGTGTTTAAGAAGTTCATAGTGGCAACAAATCAAGAGCATGGTACAGGAATTACTGCACCACACTATGCACCAAAAAAAGTGCTCCCACGTGAGCTTAACTTGTTTGATCAACAGCTGAGCAAAGAATAAAGCAAGGAAGCAAAGACTTCCAGAAGCACTTCCTTCCATCCTTTTCTGAGCTGTAAGACTGAGCATTTTTCCATGCCAGGTAAGATTTGCAGGAGAGCTTTGCCTGATTTAACCATCCTTCATGGATCTTGCTGAAATGAGCAGTGTCCCTTTAGGTGAAGGATCTAAACTGAGTAACCATCCCTTTGTAAAAACATTTGTAATAAATAGCACATCAAGATGTGAAAGGCCAGCCTCATCTCTGTTAGCACTTCGATCTGTTTCCTCATGCAGTTTCCCTTCAAGATGATCAATGTCACATTTCATCAGAAAAAAAAACCAAACCAAAACCAACAGCTCTGGAGAGCAGGCAGTGTTAGGTCAGGGCACTGTACTGAGATGCACGGCATCCAGTCTGGAGAGAAACTCCCTCAGGCAAGGCAGGTTTCAGTTTGCCAGCCAAGGAAACAATCCCATTTTAGACACACGATCACAGTGGAAAGAAAACCTACTCAGGCTGGTCAAATCAAAGGAGCTCAGAGATGTCAAGCAAGCAGTGACTTGCTTTATTCCCACCTGCATTACTTGTATTATAGTAATGACTTCAGAAAGATGGGAGGCATTTTTGTAACTTAACAGGTACCAGTTTTAACTAAGGTTACCAAATCTATTTGCAATTAGTTCATTTTCCATATATTCCAAGTACTGGAACAGTTCATATTATTTCCAGGCTGGTTCTCCAGGCCTCCTTTCTTTTTGATGAATCTGTGTATTTTAATAGTCGAAGAAAAGTCTTTTCAGTTACTTGAGTTTTTCACCTCATAGTTTCCATTTACTCCCTACTCTTGATACACAAACACACCTCCCTAAACTAAATCTCACATACACCTAACACTGCAAGCTTTAGAATGACTGTCAAAAGACGGCCTGAATTTGAAACTCAATAATTGTGCCTCATCTTAAAATTACATTAAATTAGGAGGATTAAAAAGGCTGCTTGGACAGAAGAAATTTGGGATGCAAACAGCTGAAATAGATGAGTATGCTCAGCTGGCATTAATATTTTAGATCTCTGTGCAGCCAAACATTTCCTGCTTACGCCAGCCAAACAGGAAAGAGTCTGTTATAACACTGTTTGGTATAAAAGAGAAAAAAAAAAGAAATAAGAGAAAGAAAAGAAGAGTAGAATCTGTTTCATAGAAAAGATTCCTTGATTCCTTTTCTACCTGTTCAAAACAATGACTTAATATCCAGAGGCCCACAATTTGTCATACATCTTAAGAAATTCTGAACATCATATCCAGGTCTAAAATCCTAAGACCAGCACAGCTTTGACAGAAACAGACCAGCACAGGAAATCCCAGGACATCTGCAGTGCTTAAAAAATATCTTCTAAAAACTGCTAAGGAACCAAACCTCAGTTAGCAAAATACCAGGAGAACGCCAGATTCAACTGATTTATCAATCAATCACTTGACGGTGCCAAAGAATTAACAGGCACAACTCCACGTGACAGAAGTGACTGGATGTTTCTCAAAAGAACCACGAAGGGAGCAAACTATTCCAATATGAAGTACAAAGGCCAGTGTAGCACCACTTGGGCCACAGTGTGTTAATAACAAGGCAGTACTACTTGTTAGAAGGGGTGAAAAGGAAAGCCCTGCATGCAGGAACTGTATCAGAACAGGTATAAAAGCTTTAGCACAGAAGAAGTCAGGTATCTCTGACTAGATTTACAGAAAAGGGAAACGGAATGGATTGTACTGCTGTGTTACTGAAGGTGGAAGCAAGTGAATTACAGCTAAGAATAGGAACTACTACACAGGATCAGACCAAAAAGCCCATTTAGCTCAGCAGCCTTCAGCAACTACGAACACACAGGACACGGGAGAGAGGCTGGGGGGGTGTTGCTGTATATTTGATGGATATATCTTTTTCTCCCCACAATCCTTCCCCAGCAATACGTGGCCTAAGGACTTCCCAGATGCATCTGCATCTGTGTATTTAATGGCCTTTAATGAGCTTTTCTAGCATGAATTCATCTTATTGTTTGAGCCATGGAAATGACTGGCATTCACAACATTCTGTGGCAGGGAGTTCCAGAGCGTAATTGTGTGCTGTGTCAAAAAGTGCTCCCTCTACAACCTACGATCTGATGGTTTTGATAATACCATTTCATTTGGTGAAGAAGACTATAATATTGAGTGTTGTTTTCTTCCATTTACGAGCATAATTGTACCCATGTGGTTCATAATAGGTAGCAAAACATATAATCAATAGGTCCTAAGTAAGGAAACAAATTATCTAGAAGTACTTAAAAGATAAACTAGATGAGCTAAAGTCATAAACTGACTAAATCACCACTAACCTACTTTTAAAGAAAGCAAGCTAAACATTTACTTAAACCCTGAAGACATCTCTTTGATAACAAAATTAGGCTGATCAGCTCAGAAATTAAAGGGAAAAAGAAATTGTGTTAGAACAACATTGAAAAAATTGGGGAGACATTTCAGGCAAAAGCCACTAAGTAGTTTTCATATAAAATCAAATAATTTCACACCAAGCTCATATCTCATGAGAGGGTCGCTGACTTGACCAATAGGTACAAGCACAAGATGTCACATACCTTGATTTGAAGCCTTTATGACATGGCCCACAAAAATCCACTCACAGATGAACTAAAAAATGATGCTGAGATGAAGTTACTGCAAGGTACCTGCACAATCTGTGATTCTGCCAGTTTAAGTGCCACAAAGAGGGAAAAAATCTGCTGTTCAGGGATGCAGATCTCATTCTGGGATATATTAACCAGGGTGATGACATGACAGCACATCCTCATTCCGAACACAGAGTTCAGATTCAGTTGCTGAACTTTGGAAAGGATGCAGCCAAGCTGGACAGGGTCCAGAACAAAGCAGAGAGTGCTGCGAGTTTAGCTGCACAGGAAGGCTCAAATAATGGAGCATGTTATATTTAAAACAGGAGAGAACGAAAGGGTGGTGGGCAGATGCAGCCCTGTTGTATTTTAATATATAAAAAGTTGACCACCCATATAATCACAACAAATCTTCTCTACATGCACTGAAGGTGAGACAGAAGTTGGCTTTCACATTACAGAAACTCTAATGCAAGTATTCGTGAAAAGTAATGGAGTACACAAAGAAAACACTCTGGAAGTTCAGGAATGCTTATCAGTGTGGTTTAAAGAGCAGACTTGCCCACCTGCTGGAATAATCTGTTTTGCAGCTCCTGCTTTGATGCAGAATGATGCAGTTTGTGCATAGAGGTCAAACTGCCTTCAGGATCTATATTCTCACTAGCACATTTTACAGCAAGATCATTCCTTGCTAGGAGTTAGGCTCTTATTTTTCCAAGGCATACTACTTCTAGGTCATACTAACATCAGTTTAAAGTGGATGAAGCATAGCATAGCTCTCTCCACACCCTGTACAGAATGGCTTCCACCTGCCCCAAGGCAGCTGTATCCATACAAAGCAAACAGTCAAAGATTCTTCTCATTTTTTGTGTATTGTTATTTGGCAAAGTCCTTGGACACAGTGAAAGGTTTTGTAGTACAGTAAAGCCTGTGGAGTATCTGTGTCAAGGGGGAAAAACACATTAATTTTATGAAAGGAGTCTTTCTCAGGACTTTCCCTTGAACGTACCTGAAATGCAACTCAGCATCACAAGACTCATTCAAGTTGTGAGGAAAAAAGGTGGCAGTGGGCTAACAGACATGTGATCTGTCCTTTTCCAAAACCCCTTAATCTACCCTGGATTCCCAGTGGATTCTCATCAGAAAGGTTGGGGTAAGGAGATGCTACCATGGTGCACTTAGAATGCCAGGTCTGTTGCATCTGAATTATCTGTACTGATCCAAAATGGGTAAGGATCATAATAATGAATTTTTGGGCTATGAGACACCATAACTACAAAACAACCAGGTCACCCTGAGTTAAATGGCTGAGTGTGTGAAACAAAACACTGAGCCAGCTCAGACTACTCACAGCATACTTGCTCCTCATGTCTATGTAACCAACATTCAGAATGTCACCTGTACTATACAAGGGATCCAGGAGTGACAAATCATCTTCAGTGATTGGCTATCAAGTCTTGTCAGAGCCAGAGAGAAAGCTTGTTTGAAAAAAATAACAATCAGAACAAGCAAAATGTCTTTTTTAGAGTCATGGCCTCTCCCAGTTTAAGCCATCTGATTAGTGATCAAATGAAATAGTCATTTGAACAAATTCTGGTGGTCACCACTGCCTGAAAAAGAGTGGTGGTGAACTGTGGTATTAACCAAGGATCTGTCTGATCCAAAGGCAAAAAATAAAATAAAAACCACTGTGTGATCCACCAAGAATAACAAGAACTCGCTGTCTCTCAAAGCCATCACTCAGTGAGACATGTTCAGACACAGAAGGTTAAATACTGAAGTTATAGTAACAGATCCAAGGCACTGGCATAGCTTATTTATCAGTGCAGTTCCAATTAGCACAGCTCACTTCAGGTACAATCAGCACCTCTGCCATGGTTTTCACAGGTAGCATGACTGTCCTAGCACATTATTCACACATAGAAGCTAAAGCAGTTACGGCTGAGAATAGATACCCAGTCCAATTACCAGAGAGAAGCACTGAAAGAAGGATTGGTTTTAAGAAGCTGGTCTGTGCCTATTCAGACAGTGAACAAGACAAATTGCTTCAAAAAAACCCCAAGACCTAGTTTTATCTTTGAGTTAAGTGTCCTTAAATTGCCGCAATTGTATTTCATGCAAGTTAATTCTTATACCACGTGTCAGGGAGTGTCATTCCAGACTGGGTTTTGGAAGCTAGAATTGCCAAGAACAGCGTTTTTGTCTGCCCTCACCCTTGGGTAAGTGCAACTGAGGAAATACACTTTTCTCAAGTAGATGTATGGATACCTCTTTTTAACAAAGAAACCAAAATATATGCGCAAATTCATGTCCTCATATATAACAGCTTTTATGGTTACAAACATTTGTGTGAGATGAAGATATCAAGGCATACATTCCTCCCATCTCAACTCAACCTGCTGTGATAGATTTGGCAGCATAAATCCAGACCTGAATATCTATCATTTCTATGGAAATTCTCCTAAAAATCAAGGCAGCACCTTGCTCTCCATTAAAAAAAAAAACAAAAAAAAACCCCAAAAAAACAACAAACCTGACTTGAAGGCCTGCAGTTGTCAAAGATTAAACTGAAAGCATTGTGTAGGTAAGAGAAGCTAAGGAATCCGGCAAAATTAAACTGAAGTGACAACAGCAAACTGGGAAGGATCTCATATAAAGAATTTTAAGACCTTTTTAGCACCTAGCCATTGATGTCCATCTCCTAGTCATTCCTAAACTGACAACCAGTTCCTGAGCAAGCGATGCCAGCACAGACACGCAGGATGCAGGACCAGCCAGGAGTCAGCCAAACCAGCTGTGAGCAGTCAGCGAAGGCTAAAGGCAGTCCAAGTGTCTGTCCCTGCTATCACAACCCTGGTTTTGTTTGAATTCCACAGATGCAATACAAAGGTTATTTTCAGTGACTAATGAAATTTGACGCTGAGAAGCTTAAGAGCCTAGTTTTTTACAATCAAGCAGGAAGAAACCTGCGGCAGTACGAGCCTGTCATAAGAAACACCATTACACTTCTTTCCTTTGCAATGCCATTACAAAACCCCAAAAAAGTCAAAGCCAACTCTGACCTTCCTTGCCATGTCTCTAGGTGAACAGACCCAGGAAAGTGATAAATGAAGAAGCAGTTAAGTCATTAGTTGCTTCTGTTTCATGGGCCAGTGAAGGTCTAGTGTGCCTGAGAATACATCCCCTCCTTTCTCAGAATTGGTGTAGTAAGAAATTCTTTGTCTACACAAAGTTGTCTATCCCTTTCTTCTCATTAGGCCATCAAAGCTCCTGCATCTTCTGAACTTTTATAATAAAACTACTGAAGCAGGAAGATAATGTCTCTAGGAGAATCTTCCAGCAATTAGGCAGAATAGGCAAAATTTCCTGTATGTTCATTTTAACACAGACCCCTTCCCAAATTCAGAAACTGAAATTATGCCGCTATTGAGAAGAGTTTATATTGTCCAGCCTGTTACTCCACACATGCAGGTTGTCAGCCTTATTGGACATGCCACCTACTACACTGCTGGAAGAAAAATCATGGAAGGGGATCTGTGGCATCATAATTAAACTTGTTGGTACACACTTCGCTGTCTTCATGCACGAACTCAAGACAAACTAAAGGCTCTGTGAACTGCTGATTCACAGGTCTGATGGGAATTGCTGAAGCCTGCAGCCAACTTTTATTTCATCTATAAATTACTGCATTACACAGTAGGAAGGGATTCCAATTCTAGCTGATGCATCATCATATGGGTTATCACATGGCAGGATCTAGTTGGACTAAGGGAATCTACATCATTTTCTGGCACAGCAGACCCGGGATGAGACTGTACAAAGCAACTGATTTATACATAGCTTTGTTATTCAATACTGATTTTTTCAGATGTCTAGTCTCATGCCTGCTACTGCAGCTAAGAATAAAACTCAAGGGAACATGATTGACTGCTACTGTGATAACCTGGGAAACTAGTGGTAATGAGCAAAACTAACCTGCAATTCTGTTTAAAATTAGGTTGTAATTCTCTAGAAGTACTACTTCCACTGTAATTCTCTAAAATTCAACCAGCTTTCATAAAATAAACAATATACGTTAACTTCCCAAGTCCAAATGGTGTACTTGATCTCCCCCACCCTGATTCTTCACACCTTTTTTCTAGAACAGATCAGAAACAGTTAAGGAATTGAATTTCATAATACTTGTTTTGTGTTTTAATTAGCAACACAAGCTGAAGGATACAGCATCATATTAACAGTAAGTATTTTCAGTAGAAACCAAATAAAAGGGGACAGCTTTAAAATTGCCTCCAGGTGTCAGAAAGCTCAGAAAGTAGCACAAAAGCACAAGTGTGTCTTAGGTGTACAGATAAATACAGGTTTTGCCACTTACTTTTTCACAGAAAACTACCACATTAAAAAGGAAACGATCAGGAAGGGCAGAGGGAAAGAGACAGAAAGCCTAATTCCATGTTTGAGGCAAGACAGAGATTTAGATTTCCACTTAGGGCAACCATGTTTACCAGAGTGCTCTTTCCTTAATTAAAAATGGATGCTTTTCAAATGGTCGTGATGATAAAAAAAAATATGGAAGGAACCATACCTGCTTTCTAGGCTTAGTCTGTCACAGTACAAAGCGTACTGTTGAGTTCACTGCCTGATTCACCCTGCTAATTGGGAAAAATGCAGAAGTACATCCTACTCCCTCAGTTACTCACTCACGATTTAAATGGCCACACACTCACTAATACGACGATGGCTTTGTTTATGGTGACATATTTGTTACTCATCTAATTAAGGTGGAATAAGCTGAGACCTTTATTCAGGAGTGTCAACAAAGAGATTAAGCAAAAAGCAGAAATTCCTTCATGAGCTATTTTAAAAAGCAAGGCAGAGCAGCCCTTACTGCCATTCCTGGTTCCCTGGGAGGAAGAGCTGGAGTGCAGCACTCTCCAAGCTCTCAGAGACAATCAGACCAGAATAACAAGCTGTTGTATCAAAGCTGAGAAGTTATTTCTGGCCTTTGAGCTTAATAACCGAGACAACACCAGCAACCACTTAGGATTAGAAATGGCAAAAATCAATCTTAATAAAACAAAATCGCATGATGTGGACAGAGCTATTAATGTAATCTGTATCACTGAGCACAAGGCTCATTAAACACTTACCAAGGCAAGATTCCTGCACCTAGCTTGGCTGCCACGATTCTCCACACTGCCAGCCCTCTCCATGCTCCCATGCACATGCTCTGGAGAGATTTCGGATGCCATTTCAGGAGAATCCGCCAGGAGATTCCTAGGCATCACACCTTCTTGACTGATTGATCCTGATGCAGCACAGAATGCCATCAGTGTGTTACGTGGGGCTGCTCGCTTTATTCATGTCTGGAAACAGAGAACAACGTGGTATGGTTAAATCTGCTTGTTAAAACACTTGAAAAGGAATGGAAAATAAATGGCAAAGAAAGATGCCCCACAAGTTAATAAAGGGCATATCTTCATGCCCTGGAACATATCTACCACGTTATGGGCACCTTTTAAAAAACTGGTTTTATTCAAAAAGATGACTTAAAATCCAACACAGAAAGGTTCTGTACCCCATCTCTCACACTTCCAAACCAGATGTCTGTGGTCAGTTAGAAGCAAGGACCCTGCATGTCCTCGTCCTACAGATTCAGTTTGTGTTTTCCATTATGACATATCATTAGCAGTAATAAAATCCCACTGGCTGAGATACTGACTGGCCCAGCTCAAGTACCTTCACCTTTATTTGGTTTTAAACAAGAATTCTATTTATGGGATCACATGAGGGAAACAGAACCCAATTCATTTCCTAACACTGCTGCAGTTAACTTGCGTTACTGAAGCAGCTCTATGCCACCTGCTTCTGGTGAAAGATCCATGAGCAGAACTTGGTGCTGTTTTTGCATCAGTGCATTAAAAATTTCATTTTAAAGCTTCAAGAGCTTTATTTCACTCAGCCATGAAGAAACAGTACTTGTACATTTGAAAGACACTTACTGAAACAGATGTATGCACCAGTGCTCAGTGTAGCAAAAGCCCCCAGTTTTTTAGGCTTTCCCAATGTCTAGTTCCGTAAAACCTCTCTGAATTGTCGTCATCTCCCAAAACACTCTGGCAGAACTTTTATTCTCAAGGACACAAACATGAAAGTCATCTCAGTGCACTAACAGCATGAACAGGGGGTAGGCAAAAAGTAGAACCTAGCTCATTTCTCGCTCCAATACATTAAACCACCCTTTGAAATGAGAAATTGCCTTGCTTGCTAACAGCCCATCTTTTCACCCACCCTGCCTGTGACCCATGAACAGCAGTGACACATTCCTCAAACAGCTGGTTCTGAGGTACCACGTTATATGCAACCAGCTGGGAACTGGACACCATTCCCCTGACACAGCACAAATTAAATGAGATGGTCCTGCTTCCCAAGTGCTTCTCCCTTTATTATGGTTCAAGAGGTGACACGAGAAGCAAAGTCAAGCCTGCATTTCCAATTCAATCGGATTACTTCTCCCTGCTCTCCACGGCTGTGGGCTGAGGGCTGAGAAACCAGAGCCTTCTGGTAAGCTGATTAGTGTTTCATAGCAGTGAGATAACATCTGCCAATACTGAGCAACAATTCCATCCCGCTGATCCCTCCTCCCAGGAGAGGGCTGTGACATTACCAGAGGTGCGTCGCCTGTGCCGCAGCACCAATGTGTCCTGTGGGAAAGCTCCCACACAATGTAGCTAGGCTGCAGTCCAGCAAGTCTTGGAAGCACACCCACAATCCAGAGCACTGGGTTGCCACAACAAAAACATCTCATAGCCCTTCTTATGAACGGTAAGTCCAACGATCAAATTTAGCCTTGCTTTTGCACAAAAAGAACATTGTTCCTTTTTTCTGTTAATAACTCTAGCTATCAATGATACAATGCATCCTCAGGATAATAGGCTATAACTGATGCCCAGAGGTAGAAACATGCTCATGGTTCTGGTTTTCAGACTCGCAGGACAGGCGGACACGGGTGCACTGAGGCACCTCCTGGACCTCTGGCTGCTGCAGAAAACTAAACAGGAAAAGAGCAGCCCAAGCATGGAACATATCCTGCAACAGCAGCTTCATCTACAACAAACCCTGTGGTGCTGAAAAGCCACACACAAACACACCCACACAAGAAAATCTATGCAATTTTTGGAAGCCGGCATTATCAGTGAAAATCTTGACACCTCTGAAACCTACACATGAGCAAACACACACAAATATATATATAAATATATAATTTTTAGAAGACAAGGCTATCAGAGAAAATCTTGACACCTCTGAAATTCACAGAAAACTCCCACTGACTTCAGATGTCATCCTATGACTGTTAAGGTGATGTTCAGATGGAAAAGAGAGACCAGCAAGAGATGAGTACTACTACTAATCCAACACAAGGCAAATAGTATTTCTCATCAGCACTTTTTAAGTTGCAGCATCAAAATTTTATCCAGGTGTCCCAAATATAAACTGAACATACCATGTTTGTTCAGTCTCTCAGTGATGCCATAGATAACTATATATAAGAGACTTCTAGAATTACACTCAAAACTATGAACATTTTATGGACTATATTATGAGAGGTCACAGCTGCAGATTACAATAGACATCATAAATAAGAGATATAAACCTTTAAATAAGATTTAAAGACTAACCAGGAGAAGATATTAATCCCAGTTACCAAGAAATCAATCAAGAGGCCCAAATTTTGAGAGAGAAGTATTTAAGAGTATTGTTCTGCTTTGTCCAACAGCAATACCTTAGTTTAACCAGGACTAAGTTACATGGTGGGTTATCTGCATTCAGGACAGCAAGAACACCCAGATTCAGCAACAATAAACATTAAAGCCATGAATTCCAAATAACAACAAGTAACTCTGCTCCCAGCAAGCTCCCATTACTCATTCTGGAGCTCCAGTTCAGATGTTTCACAAAGCTCCTGAACAATGACTAAAGGCAGTGAGTGCGACTGGTTCAGAGAGCCACCCACACAAGAGCCAGTATCAAACATTACAGCATCGGTCCTGCTTTTGTGTTGGAAGCTGTGGCTTCTTTGGGAGTTTTACTCATTTCAGAAAAGCTTGAGAGCTGTGCAATAGCCTGTGAGCCTGCAGAAAAGGTGTGGGGGAAGATTTTTTTCCCCCTCCTATCTTTTACATCATCTTTAACACATCAAAGGTACATGTCAATAAAATCATAATCCATTCATATACATTATTTCTTCTCCCCTTCACTGTGTTTTTTATGCTTTGAAAAACTCCTACACCTTTGTACAGTGTCTAGAGCAGCTAGAGCTGACACAAGGCTGCCTGGCACTGCTGCAATACGTACAGCATATTTTACAAATTCCCCTCCTAACCACGATTAACACTGAAGTCCCTTCACCCTTTTTATGTCATCACTATTAAGTGAAAGACTTTATAGATTTAAAATAGAAATAGTCAAGAATCTAATGAATTTCCAGACCCCACTGTCTGTTTCAGTAGGATTGCCAAGGTAACAAGCAGGGTTCAAAAATAAGGTAACCTAGCTCAGAGAGAGCAGGAACAGCAGGATGACAGGCGGCTGTTCCTCCTGACCTTCAGAGATGCATTAAATATGAAAGTTGCTCGCAATGGGATTTGTTGTTCAGTCATTGTAGCTGGGTTTTTTTTAGCTTGGTTTAAGAGATGTGTGCCTGTACCATTAGGGATTAATAATAAAAAAATACCAGACCATGACACAGGAGCGCAGAAGTGTAACAGGAACAGTACTATTTGGAGAGAGGATCCCAGATATTAAACCAGAAAGGCATCCTAGGGCAGATACGATTCTATCATCTGAAGTGATCGCTTGGTTACACTAGAGATAGCCTTCATGAGATATTTAAAACAATACAAGTCACATACCATGCATGTTTTTCAGATGGTGGAAGGAGGAAATTGAAAGATTCTACAGTTAGCACTGAATTTCACCTCCAAAGATTTAATTTTGCTTTGACAGAGGCAAATATTTCACAGAGATTGTATTAAGTTCCCATCAAAGATAAGGTGCGGTCTGTCTTTTCAAAAATGATATTTTTATAGTTTTGCTGACTTAGGTTACTTCCTCACTGAAGTTCAATGTTAGCATTTACAAGGGACTGTTTCTATAGTAGCAGGAGATTGAAAGAATTTTTTATTAACAATCCTGTTTGAAGACTAGCTTAATAGGCAAAAAGATCAATCCCACAAAAGTGCAAGACATTTAAATGCTAAAAATCAACTGCTACGTAAGCCAGGAGCTAAAAGTCAGCAGTCAGCACCAGGCCATTATCTGCACAATATACTTAAGGTGAGTTGACAATTTTTAGAAAATTATCATACATTTTTAAAGGGGCACAGGATCAGTCTGTCCCTTTCACTATACATGCAATTTCTAGAACACTCTTTGCACGAAACATTTCTCAAGATAGATTTCTAAGCCTCGAGTGTACTGAGCATCACACACACTGCCTTTTGCTCTTAACCAGCTCTTTCTCAGTGATTCAACTGAAACAGAAGAAGTGGCCAGTGAACTTCAAGGTTGGTTCAATCTGTCGGTGTCAGCTGTGTACAGACACCGCAATGCACACACTCAGCTCCGCACACACTGTCAGTCACCTTGCATGGTGGTGGTTGAGTTTGGAGAGTTAAGCATCTGGAAAAAACATCTGGAAAGACTCTGTGGTCATTAGAAGTGTTCCCATGGGATGGGTTTTATAAAAATGATAGTACAGGGGCAGACTGGAGACCTGTATCTCTGTCAGCCCCTGTCAGTTGGCAGCAGAGCAGTAAAACAAGGCAAAGGAGAGTAGGAATTCATACAGATTCCTGTGTGCTGTGGTCAGGAGACTACAGGGCTTCCCAAAATAGGCCAGGTATTCGTGTCTAATGACCTCATGAATTTTTCCTTGTATTAAGTGCTCCTGCAACATACCTTTGAACCAGCTATACAAGACCAGAGCTGAACAAAACCAGCTGGACCATGACATGTTTTTACTGAGCCACTGCTGTTCCAAACTCCTCAAAACTAACTGATGGTTAGTTATGGTGGACACATTTCCTCCTCCTGAACAGGGCTATCAGCAACTGAATTCTTTTACCTCCTTCAGTATGTGAAATACTCAGTAAATCCTTGGGCTTTAGGGGTAACCCTGCTCTTGTGACATACAGTAAGATTGAAGCTTTCTGGTAGAAGAATAGACTAAGGAACAGTACTGCCTACAGAGGCCAAACCTCACAGGCAATTTGACTAGTTCTAGGAGTACACAGGATAAGCTGATGAGGTTTTGCTGAACACATAAAACCCCCACAGAATCAGACAGTAAATTTATAATCTGTTCTTACAGAAAGAAAGAAAACAAAACTGAAGTAAAAACAGACAACAGCTGACGTTTAGGAACCAAAACTGGCCAACATGGTTAAATTCTGACTTTTCTTCTCCACATTGTAAGTATAGAAGCTTATGATAACATTTAGTATGATTCACAGTCTTTATCTGCTCATGAAAAACCCTGCGTGTTCGGAACAGTCATGGCTATTTAACATCCAGCAACCTGGAAATGTTCCTGCCCTTGTTTAGAGAGGGACTTGTCACCACAGTATGGCCAGACAAACAGAAATGCTGACCATTAACAGAAGAAGAACAAAAAAAATACACAGACACAGAATCCATGACAGTAAGGTCTGCTAAGTGAGAGCCAGGCCAATGGCATTTTTATAGACATTTCCTTGGACATCAGTACTGATTTCCAGAAGGTCACAAGTAGGACTGAACAATGTTTAGCCAAGTGTGAACTCAGGGGGCTCTCACGGCAGGCCCATGACAGATACGCAACTACATCAAAGTAATTGTAGAGTGACAGCAATCACACAAGACTCCAAGAATTCAAGGTATGAAACCCCCATACCTTGTTTTAAACTTTCTGGTTTCTGTGGCACACTTGTGACAATTCAAAATTTCCTTTAGAGGCTGGGGAGCTACAAAATCCGTTAGTTTTAAAGTTAAAAACAAAGATTCTCTCAGTCCTCTAAATCTGGAAGCTGGAGCCTCAAGAAATACACTGAATGTCATTCATACAACTCGCACTAAAACTTGTGAGAGCTGCCAACAGTGAAATAACTAATCCTGTGTAACATACGTTTTCGAAAGGACTAGACGGGCAAGGCACCAATTCAGTAAAATTTAAATCTGTCCGACTTCACTAGGACATTCCATCACATGCTTAAATGGTTCGGTGAATTGGATCTCAAATTAAATGTAGCAACCACTTAAAAAGAAAGGAAACAATCATAAACCAGTATTTTCATCACCTAAGTAATAGTTCAATTACTACACTGAATTCTCCAAATCATACTTTGCTTAGAAACAGTGCCTAAGGTCACACCATGTTAATCTAAGCCTGAAGATAACAGAAAGTGAGGTTTCCATACTGTGTTTCATTCTTAACTGGTTTTTCTAGATTTTCAACAACAGCCTTTTTACTGTTTTGAGACCCTATACTTTAGAAACTTTGTTACCTACAACCAAGCCAACACAAAAGCATAGCTCATCAGTACCTCATACTCTCCTCCTCAGTGTTTGGGAAATGATCCTTCTTTTAAGGCAGTGGAATACCAATGCAAGTTTTGATCCTTCTTTTAAGGCAGTGGAATACCAATGCAAGTTTTGATCCTTCTTTTAAGTGGAATACCAATGCAAGTACATTGATCCACCCTCAAGACAGAATTTATTGGGGTAAAAAAAGGCATGTGCCCACACATCTTTGCCTTTTCCCTTGCAAATAAACTCTGTTCCCAGTGCACTACATCAGCAACAGCATCAGCTGAATCTTGTTGCCTGAAATGAAGGCCAGTGGCAAAGGCTCCTATACAACATTGTGAATTAAACCACCAAAGATCCCTGAAGTGCTTGCATTTCCCACACGTTTACAGTGACAGAATCCCTTCCTGCCCCAACTAAAAATAAAACTACAGCCAGTGACAAGTAGTTACTTTTCTTGAGATTAAGGTCATACCTAAGGATAATGACAGGCTCTCACTGGGACTCTCCAGCTGAGATTTGACAACCAGTAGCTACTCAGTGGGAGAACTATGTGTGATACCCAGAGCTGCTTAGTCCAGTCCTATATGGGGCTTTAAACACATCCAGGTGATGGCTGAGCTCTCCTCCAACTTCAAATGCCCTTGTGCAAATTTCAACAAGGAAAGCGTCCCATTCTTTTCAAGTTACTCTTCTTAAATCTCCCCTGTTAACATCAGGGTGGTGCTATCTGTGACAGCCAACACTTTAGAACCGTGAAGTGTACATAAACAATTTCAGGCACAGACGCCTCTGTAATTAGTCAACTTCTGTCTTGTTACAGGTGCAGCACTGCTGGGGTTTAGGGTTTCATTATGTAACTACTGCTACAGTCATAGCAATGGTGAGCCAAATCCTGTTTTACTGAGTATTTAGGATAGCAAGACAATTTTCAGCCCCAGTACAGCTGTGTCACAGTTTCAAAACTGGATTTTAGGCTGCTTTCCTATGTTTCTTTTTGTGACTGCTGTGTTGGTGTAGGAAAGAAAGCAGAGGACATCTGAAGCAAAAAGCAGGGGTATTTTCTCTAAAAATAAACTTATTTATGGACATTTCATTCCTATGTAAGTACATAAAGGTCTGCCTGCCCAAGGTAAACAAAGCTGAAAACAGCACCGGCAAAACAGAGCACTAGAGTCTTGGCCCTGGACTTTACTTGGTACAGGGATAATCCATACACACTCAACTGAAAAGAATATATTTAAGGAGTTAGTTATACTGGAAATTAAAATTACTTGCTTTTATTTTTTAATTAAAAAAAAAGGAGGAGGGAGGATTTGGTAACAGTAACAGCCTGTCTGGCTGGCTTTGAAAGCCACATTCATATGCTCATTTATTTTCATGCTCCAGTATTTCAGAAGGTCAGTCAGCCTGAGACTTGTCAACTGCTCAGGAGTTAAGTTGTTCCAGTTACTATATCCAACCAGCAATCCGTCTGCCAACATTCTTGGTTAATATTTCTCTCAGAGGCATGCAGAGAAAAAGCAGCTATGTCTAACAGGAGAAGAGTTTTACTACTGACAAAACAGAGATGCAATATAAAATCTCCCTGTTCCTTTCTAATGCCAGGCATTACTTGCACTTCTAGTCACAAAACTTCATTTTACTTATTCACTCTCTATAGTAAAACCCCCAAACAAATCCTTGATAAGAAAGACACTGCTGGGAAAATCTATTCAGTTTCTGAGAAATAAGTAATATCTTCATTTCTTGGAGACCCAAGCAAGCAACTTTTTTTCCCCCCTTTTATTGTTCAAACATCAGCTCCCCCCTTATGCAACAGTAATTCCTGCAAAGGCAGAAAAAAAGCCACAATCATAATTCTTTAAAGTAGTACCTGTACGAGGGAGGCCATCTGCAATGCTGCATTAGTAAAGGATCTGTGACAAAGTCTTAAAATAATACCTTTTTATTAGCATAAGCCAGAAATTGCAAAAGCTTTTAAAGCTAAGACTTAATGCTTTAGGGTTTGGAAATAAGTCTTTTCCCGTGTGCCCTTCCTAAAAGGGAGGGGAAAGGAAAGAATTGTTACATTTTTAATACTTGTTATAGTTTAAAATCGTTGCAAAATGTTTAGAAAGATTCGGAGGAGGCTGTCTTATCTCTTTCCTATTTCATCTGCATGCTTGTTACCACAGGAATCATCTCTTGCTACACCCATGCACAGGACCAAGCACTACAGAGCTCCACTTCCAGCAACCGCCTCTCGCTGCCACACTAAAACAAAAACTATTCAAGAAACATGCCCTTGAGATCCCGGATTACTGAAAGTCCCGAGAGTGTTTTTAAGGCTGTGCTTTCTCTTTACACGCACTAAACCTCCCCCGAACCACCTAATATTAAGATCTTAAGAAGCACCAGCCATCTCATGCTTACCGCCACCAGATGGAAAAGGCACCTGACAGGGGCCAGGGGAACAAAGTATCCTGAACTGCTGTTTACACCAGCAGTTTTTCCAATGGAACCATAAATTGCAGATAGTCGGAAGGCAAAGAGGAGGCACAAGGCAGCTGTTCCCCATCACCTTTAGTCAGGCAGGAACAGCATACATCAAAGTTTTATGGGTATGAAACCTTTACTCAAATATATTTTCTTAAAGTTGCGCATTAGCAGAAGCAAATTTTAGGTTATGATAGGGAAGAACAAAAAAAATCCACAGGGGGAAAGAAATTCTTAACAGCTCAACAGTGGGAAGCCAAGCCTCACACACGGCAGGGCGGCAGCCTGCTGATAGTTTTTCTCCTCCCCGCCTGTGTACCAAAACTAACCCAAGCCCAAAGCTGCTCTGCGGGGCTGTGCCGGTCCCCGTCCCCGGTCCCCGTCCCCGGTCCCGCCCGGCGCCCAGAGCCCGCGCAGCGCAAGGAGCGCCCCCCGTCCCGGCCGCCGCTGCTCTTGGAACAGGAGGGAGAATAATTAAAAATCCATTAGTGAGTAATAAGAGCAACGCCGAACCATTCCCGAGGCGGGCTGACAGGGGCGCGCAGCTTCGCGGCCTCTCCCCGCAGCGAGACGGAGCCGGGGGCAGGCGGAGCGGCGCGAGCTCGCCCCCTCACGCCAGCGGACCCGACCCCCGGCGGGGACGAGCCCGGGAGCCGGGGGGGAGCGAAGACCCCCTCAGCCAGGCGCCCGCGCAGGGCGAGGGGGGCCTCCGAGGAGGTGGCGGCACTCACCGGCTTTAGGGTCCGCGCCTCTCCCGGCCGAGGGCGGAACGAGCCCGGGTGAAGGACGGGCAGGTGGCCGGAGCAGCGCCGCGGGCTCCGCCGAGCAGCGGCCCCAAACTCATGCGCACTGCACCGGCCGCCACCCACGGCGGGCGGATAAAGCGGCCGGGCGGTGGCTGAGCCCGGCCCGGCTCCGCCTCGCCCGGGCGGGACCGCCGCCTTTGTCCCGGCGCTTGGGGCAGGGCGTGAGGGAGTGAGTCCTCCCTCCCGAGGGGCGGCTGTGGTGCGGTCGGGGCTGAGAGGCTGCGCTGCCCCGCCCCAGGAGCGGATCCCGGTGTGTTGGAGCTACGAAGTTCGTCAAGGGTCTGGAGAATCTCACTTGTGAGGAAAGAGGGAGATGGGCCTGATCAGCCTTGGGAAGGAGGTGACTGAGAGGGGACCTCATCAGTGTCTATCACTATCTAAAGGGAGGGTGTCAGAGGATGGACCAGGCTCTGCTCGGTGGTGCCACCCAGTAGGACAAGAGGCAAAGGGCAGAAACTGATGCCCAGGAACTTCCACCTGAACATGAGGAAGAATTTCTGTTTTGTCCAGTGACCAAACACTGAAACAGGTTGCTCAGAGAGGGTGTGGAGTCTCCCTCACTGGAGATATTTCAGAACTGTCTGGACAAAATCCTGAGCTGTGTGCTCTGGGATGGCCCTGCTTGACCACTGTCGTCCCTTCCAACCTGACTGATTCTGTCATTCTCTGTCCCTCCACCGTGTGGGGAGCATGGGTCTCCACAGCCACCCTGTGAGGGCAGAGGCCAGGGTGCCATGGTGGGCGCAGTGGGAGAGGGGACAGAGACACCTTTGACTGCCTCAGAGAATCTGGAGGTAAAACTTGCCCTGATCATGCCCAGGGACGTTGTGGATTCCCCATCCCTGGAAGTGTTCAAGGCCAGGCTGGATGGGGCTCTGAGCAACCTGGTCTAGTTGAAGGTGCCCTTGCCCATCGCAGGGAGTTGGAACTGGATGGTCTTCAAGGTCTCCTTCCAACCCAAACCGTTCTGTGGTTCTACTGGGCATAAATTGTGTTGGATCTGGTGTGTGAGGGGCTTGTCCCTCCACTAAACTGCTGGGAAATGGCGAAAGTAAAAGAAGAGAAAAAATGACTGTCACAACTGCCTGTCTGCTTCCTCAGTGGGGAAAAGGTTTGCATGCCTTGTTAATCTGTGCCACCCATATATTTAACAGCTCAATAATAAATATTTCCTATTTGTACTCTTATTTATTACTAATATATCGTCATACTCACAAGTATTTATCAGGTGATCGTGTCCTCTTCCTCCTTCATTGTCCAAGGCCATGGCAGCCAGCAAATTAACAGTTTGACTTATATTATGCTGTAAAAATTTCAAGCTGCTCTCAGAAATCATTATTTTTCACCCATGCTGTGGTGGCTGAAATATTCCTAAAGCAAGAAGTACCTCAAAGTATGGAAGATGGAAATGTTTCAAAAAGATGTGACCCTACGCAAATAAATGGTGTAACAGAAGAGGGAAGGGGGAGCTGTGCAAGGTGAGTCAGTGAGGGTCAACAAGGTAAGACCATTCCCAGTCTATAACTTTTTTTTCAAGTGTTCTCCAAAGCTACAGGAGCAGTGTCCAGGAGGAAAGCAAATGATTGAGACTCCAAGAAGATATTTACCTTATGTAATTTTTGGTTATGTTAAAGCTGCTGCCTAATCTAAGCTGTTTGGTCATTCTACAGCCAAGAGAGAGGGTGAGTTTCCACCAGCTTAGGACAGGTTGGACAAATCACATTGTGAGGAAACATGTCTCTAGTGGTTGTAGTGGTGAAGCCTGACCAGAGTCCTATGTGTCTCTCTTGACTGGGGGCCCAGTGTAGAGCTTGCTGATGTTAGGCTAGATGAATCTCACGTTTCTCTTTTATTCTTGGCTCTGGCAACAACTTGGTACAGGATTATATGCCTGTCCTGTGTAATAACTGTTACACACCAGCACGGGAGAGGAAAGTTCCTTATTTCATCAAGGAGCAAAGTGGGAGTGGTGTCTACTGCACATAGCATGGACACCCCAGCTAAGGAGAGCATCTCTGTTCTGGGAACATTTAATTCAAGAATATACTTAAAGGCAAGTGTGGACTTTACTGATTTACACTGTGGGAACATCAATACACAGATGGAGAGTGCTTTGAGATTCATCAAGGTGGAATGTTAAATAACTTCAATGTATTATTTTTACAATGTATTATATGCCTGAGCTAAAGTTCTTCTTACTAAGTAGGACATCACACTGAGGAAGATTTTACAGTTCCAGGACTTTATCAGCTCCACTGTGTTATTTTCTTTATTTCTTGATTTACTCTCACCACCTTGTAATATCAGATGTAGTCTCACATTAAAAATGTGCCCTGTCGACGTTTTTCTACCCCAGGTGTGTCCAAAAGAGTTTTTGTCCTTTTGATCATAATTTGTATGTTTTTTCCCTCTTTACTCATTCTTCAACATTACTGATTGCTAATCCTGGCACCGAGTTTATTCTAGGAGACCAACTGTGTGTTGACACATTCTGTCCTGAAGGTGGGGAAATTTATGGAGCACAGTTCCAAGTACACAGCCCATTACTGTGTATTATAGAGAACTTCCCTCCTCTGCTCAGTGAAAACTCGTTATACCAGTTTAAAAATGTGAGGTATGCATCTCCTTCCTCCAGCATTAATCATTAATTAACATGTGATACTGACATTTCTGGTTGCTACTTAATGTAGCAAAACAGTATTTTATGTGCCTTTCTAATTTCTTCTATCATACTCCAGCATCAGTGGAGGGTGACACATCCAGCTGTCAGTGTCAGTACACTGGTAATGCTGCCCAAAACAGAGTCAGGAGAACAAGCCCATGTTTATAAAACTCCTCATGCCAATCTGACTCCTTTGCCTTGTGTTACAGGCCAAAATTCATGTTTCCTCTCACAGAATGTGCTTATTGTATTTGGTACGGCAAATAGCTGAGAGTAGGCACACTGAACTAAGCAACTGTGATCAAAGAGGATCTTATTCACCTGTTTTGGACTTTTTTCACAAATAATTTTCATTTTGGGTCTGTCTTTTCTTTTTCTCTGTATGTGGCCTGGATTTGATAAGAATTGGTAGAACTGAGCAGTCAGAAAGAAAACATAGACTGATGGGAAGCTGTCTGTAATTTACTTGAATTTCAGTAGGCTTAGAAAGTTCCACAGTTAAAGTCCAGAGCTCCTTGTGCGAGGCAGTGTATGTAAAGTAAAAGAACAGGCAACAGATAGACAAAGGAGGGAAATAAATATACACTGAGATATGAGATAACCATGAAAGAAATAGGATTTAGCCAAAATGAAGGTCAGGTTAAGTTTACAGTCATTATGGTTGACTTAGTGTTGTGATAAACGTGGTATTATCATGACTTGTTATTTGCATGAGTGGCCATAGGAAGCCTCCAGACAAAAGCATGGCTTGCTGCACAAAGTACTGTACCAACAGCAAGTCACTATTACTGTTTACAATCAGTAATCCCACACGAAATGTGTTCCAGGACTGATTCACACAGCTTTTCCCTATGATTGACCACTTCCTTTTTTTGGCAGGGCACTTCCAGCCAGAGCCAAAGGAAGGCTTCAGTGTCACAGCACTCCTTGCTTTCCAGTGCCCAGCTGGCAGAATGCATTTCCAAGCAATGAGATAAACTTATAGTAACCAAAACTTGGGACTTTGCCTGTGACTCAGTAGCAGTCAAATATCCTGGCCCAGATGTCTCTGCTGCCTCCCTCCTGCCAACTCTGTGGCTTTTGTTTTGTGGTCAGGCAGGTTTGTGTAGTGAAACAGCTTAAAACAAACAAGGCAAGATTGAAAGCTCCCTCCCCAAGTTTGCTGATGACATTAAACTGGGTGGTGAGGTGGACATGTGAGAAGTGACAGCGGTCTTGCAGAGACACCTGGATGGGCTTGAAGAGTGGACTAGCAAGAACTGTAGGAGGTTTATTTAACAAGACAAGAGGCAAGGTCCTGCACCTGGGACAACATAACCCAAGAACCCATTGGAGGCCAGGCCACACCTGGAGTACTCTGTTTGGTCCTCGTCTATGCAATTCAAGGCACAGTCAGACTGGAGAGGGTCCAAAGAAGGACCACCAAGAAGATTAAAAGGCTGGAGAGCCTGCCCTGTCAAAAAAGACAGAACAAGTTAGGTTTTTTCTCCTTGGAGAAGACTTTGGGGGGACCTTATCACATTATTCCAGCACTTAAAGGGTTACTACAAGGGGACTGGAGGCTCTCTCTTCTCAAAGAGCCACATGGAGAAGACAAGTGGCAATGAGTACAAATTGCTCAAGGAGAGGTTTCATCTTTATATAAGAAACATTTTCTTTGGTGAGAACAGTCACTCACTGGAACAAACTCCTGAAGGAACCAGGTAGAGCTGGAGGTTTTCAAGGTGTGACTGGACAGGGTGCTACACAATCTCATCAAGGCTCCCTTCTCCATGAAAGATTGGGTTTGCTGATGTTTTGGGGTCACTTCCNAATGAGTACAAATTGCTTAAGGAGAGGTTTCATCTTTATATAAGAAACATTTTCTTTGGTGAGAACAGTCACTCACTGGAACAAACTCCTGAAGGAACCAGGTAGAGCTGGAGGTTTTCAAGGTGTGACTGGACAGGGTGCTACACAATCTCATCAAGGCTCCTTTCTCCATGAAAGATTGGGTTTGCTGATGTTTTGGGGTCACTTCCAGCCTGGGTTGTTCTATGATTCAGTGATCATTTTGGAGAGGTGTTTGTATCTTTTTTTTTTTTTTTTTACCCAGATGTTTTTGCATTTGGTTTGGACTGCTGTGGGACAAAAACTTCAGGTTGAGGGAGACAGATCTTAAACCAGATCCACTGCTGTAGGGACAGGAATATCTCTGAGCTGCAGAGAGCAACTTCCATCCCTCCCCTGGGTGATCAGGGTACATGTGTGGAGAGTGAGAGATGAGTTTGAACAGTCTGATAGTTCAGAGACAATGGAATCTTCTAGATAGGCCCTTCCTAGACAAGCACTTGAGATACCATCACTTGCTGTAAAAAACAGTCGAGATAGGATCTGTGGAGAGCAGTGACAGTCAGTATTTATTTGGTACTCTTTAGGAATGCCTTTAGTGTTGAGCTCTGTTTGTGATTAAGCCAGAAGAATATCTAATTTCCAGGTTATGTTATAAATTAGTTGAGAAATGGCCCTGAGGCTGCTGTGGGGAGTGCAGTTCTTTCCCTGTACAGAAGCAGAGCTGGAGGCATCATGAGCTGTGGTTATTAATGTCTCTCCAGCCACCCTTCACAGTCTTCCTTCTGCCCTCTGGAAACCCAGATTACCCGCTGCCCCTTCCCTCTCTCGTACCTTATCTCCCCCTGCACTGCAGAGGCCAGGTCACTGTCCCCAGTCCCTTCTGCCTCCCTCACCATCACCCCCACCCCACCCATGCCTCGGGACCTACCCTTGTTCCCCAGAACTCACTCTATTGCCTTTGTGGTTTCCTACTGCCTCTCTCTCCATGAAGCCATGATCCTCTTCCTTACCTGATCTCAGAGGCATACTAGAGAGTTGTCTAGGAAGTCAGACCTAATTTCTCTCCTCTCCTTACTTCTGGTGTTAGTGCACCTCACTGGTGAGACAAGATTTGCAGGTATGAGGAGAAGGCTGCTGAGGAAGAAGTAGTTCCCTAATGAGTTGTGCTGCCTTCAGGCTTTGTCTGCAGTTCACCTGGGGGAGAGAAAGGGAAGCTGGGGTGTATTTTTAGCACTAAGTACCTCACTTTCATTTGAATTCTAGTTTCGGCTCCTAAATCCTCTATCAGATCTAATCTTTCATCTTTTTCTTCAGCAGATCCTACTCTGAGAGCAAATACTTCCCTTTCCCTATGTTTTGTTTAGAGGGGGGTGGGACAGCTTTCTACTGGTGTTGCAGTATCTGGTTAAAAGTGGCCTGATTTTAATAGCTGTTCCTTGGCTTCTGCTATTTAAAACATATGTTTTCTGACATTTAATGATAAGTTTGTTCTCCCATACATCCGAATGAGTATAAACAACTGTTTTTTTTCCAGTGTCAGTGAGTTTGAAATGAATGCAACTTATTTTCCTGTGGGGAATGGAGACATATGTCCCTGAATTGAATTAAATATTAGTCATATTATTTCCAAGGGGGAGAAGTGCAACTAGAATCAAAGAAGTATAGAAAATTATTTATTCCAAGAGAGGATAAAATACATATACTTGGACATAAACCAGTCTTTTAAAATTGCTGTAAGGTTTTGTGGTTTGTGTTTTCTTCTTTTTCTTTTATCTTCCCTTTGTTTTTCTTTTTTTTTTTTTTTTTTTCTTTTTTTCTTTTTTCTTTTTTTTTTAGTTTCTGGTTTGATTTCCTTAGAACTGAAAGTTAATTCTTCTAATGGTATTCCATTGGCCCATGATATGTGCCTGGATGATCTTAATTCCAGTTCCCAAGGACAAGGTGTCCTGTGATACAGCAAGCTGTATTTTCAATTTCAGCTGTGTTTTCTGTTTCAGCAGGACTGAATGGTTCATGGAGGAGAAGAGCAGGATGTAGGGATTCCCTTTAGATCATGTTTGAGGGAAGGACTTGCCACTGTCATCCAGGATATTCTGGAAAGGAATTCTGGTGGGGCTGTGGGCTCTGCCCAGGGTCAACTTTAAGTCAGTGGAACAAATCCCAGTAATTTCATTAGGAGCTGAATCAGGCCTTTACTAGATCAAGGAAGAGGTTTAGACTTCTGTAGCAGAATGTAGATGGACTTTGGACATTTAAATTTCATCTGCAATCCAAACGGTCTCTGCTTATCAGCCATCGAAACCTGCTTCTGCCTTATCTCTTCAGGAACCTCTCAGTTTTGCATGGAAGTCCAGTGGCTGCACATGCTGCATGAGGTGAACAGAAAACTTCAGCACAAACTTAACCTTGTCTAACAGAGTGGCTCATACATTTTTCATCCTCAGCATCCCTTAAACTCAGTGCCCAAAGTGTGTTTGGGGACACTCAGGGATATTTACTTGTGAACTTGGGTTCTGTGACTGTACCTCCATAAAAACTGGACTGGGGGATACGGTTCATGGTTCAGAAAGCGAAGGCGGAGATAAAAGGTTCTACTCAAGGTGTTACAACAAGAAGATGAAAGGAGGAAAGAGGGATGGAAATCCTCACCTCCAGATCTTCAGGGACAAATCACTTATTTTACATTGCCATTGATGGATAAAATAATTCCCCATCGCGGCAATCCCCTAATCCCACAGGACAAGGCTATTAGAGGATAATCCTAACCTAAATTGCAACCCTGTGTTTGAGCACTGGTTCTCCTAATGCTCCAGGATACAATTACAGAACAAGGCCTGGAAACCACAGCCTTTGTTCTGCCTTATTGCTTAATTGTTTAATGAAGTATTCACTTCATCTAAGTGAGTGCTTTGTAATTTTGTACTTGCATGCACCTGGCAGAGGCAAAGAACTGGCTTTTTTACAGAATAACTTGTTCTTTTGGTGGAAGAAGGTACCATTAAAAATATCAGGCTCCACTAGTAAATAATTTGAGAGATCTCTCCTCAAAAAGGAAGACTCACCCTTGAAAGTGAGGCATGAAAGCACATTTGTTACTGCTGGTTTTTTTTCCATTTTCCTCCTTGATGCTGTGCAAAGACAGATGGAAGAGGCAGTGGGACATCCAGTACCAGATCTTGCATTAACAGGTCTGTTCTGAGGTCAGAACACTGCTACCATGTGCACCTCTCAAACTGGAATGGGAGAGGCCTTTCCAACTTAGGAAAAAAAAGAAGTAACCAAAAAAGCTTTATATCAAGATAAGAGCAATATTCAGGCCCTTAAGTAAGTGCAAAGTCACTATATATAAGTGCAAATAACATGAAAAAAAATATTTTAAAAACTTCGCTGGATTTCAACAGTGTCCCTGTTCTACTCTTGAAAATATTCCTATGCTCAGGACAACGCGTCAGGCTCCAGCTCCTGAGTAGTTCCCTGATGAAGGCCAAGGGCTCTGAGACATCCGTTCCCTACCAGCTGCGGGTAGGCAGCTCTGTACCCCCCAGCATTTCAGGTGTTTTGATCTTTTGAAGCTTTTCTTCCTCTTTATAACTATAGAAAGAGCTTAGACAATTAGCTCTGGGCTTGGATATCATTTTTGGCTGGGGACCTGAGCTTCAGACACAGGATATCAGGAGATTTGCAACAGGGTAGTGAGAGAGAATGACCCTGGGAACAGTAAGAAAATAATTTGAACGTTGAAGGCTTTTTTGAATTCCAGCCATGCAGGGTCCCTTGCAAATGTTGAACACCAAAGAAACATTGCCAGTCTGTAATCCCAAATTTTTTTTAATAGCTATGAAAGTGTTTTATGAATAACATCAGTACAGACAGAAGAGATGAGGTCACCTGTGCATTAATCCCTTCCCCTCTTGCCAGCCCTGCCTCTTGGGAGGTATTCCTCTGGATACTTTCCTGATTCTCACAAGGAAGGGTGCTGCTTCACTGAGAGCACACTGATAGAGGGACACAGCCATGAGAGAGGTCGTTCACAGTGGGTTCACTTGGTGCTTACCATGCAGACTCTGCTGTAGGTGCTGTTCTTGTGAAGTTCATGGAATGCAGATGATGGGAAGGAAAACATCACACAGCTGCATTTGAGGTACCAAGAAACAGAACAGTATAGGGCACCTGGATGTGTATGGTAGATGCAAATATATATAGTTAATACATTGCTCTTGGTCCCCCAAAAGTGACAAATGGATGACTTTTAACTGCTATGTTCCATTTGAAAGCAAGTACAAGTGCAAATGTTTTGTTTGTCAGGACATTTTGTAACTTGTTTGCATGCAACTACCATTTTCAACATCATTTAACAAGTCATTATAGACCTTTTAATAAATTATAGTCATTAACTTTGCCTAGGGTAACCGAGGGCAAGATTTTAATTCAGGCAGTGAAGAGTCTGTCCTCTAGGTCTGTGTTCAAGATCACAAGAGTGTCAGAGCCAACATCAATTCAAGGATCAACAGGAACGCACCTGGCTCACAGCCATCTGTTGTACCTTTACAATGCTGCTGGTTCCTGCTCATGCCAGTGCACAGAGACTTCTCAGGCTGCTGTTATCCACGCTCACTCCAAGCTGCCTCTGTGACCTGTTCTTGCAGTTGGAAGAGCTAAAGCCTGGGAAGACCCTGGTTCGTTTGCCTTTAAGGACACCACACCTGGCAGCTTCTGCGTAGGGAGTTTCCTGCAGAGGCAGGGATCTGACTCATGGCTGCTGGAGACACCTCCTGGAAGAGCTATCATGGAATAGCCACAGGCAGTCGTGATTCAGTCCCAAGCAGACTCATTAGCACTTGATTCCTTAATGGCATCCCGTACACACTTACATTACCAGCTATTTTTGTATCCTCCACCGCCTTAACAGGAACTCTCTGTCCACATGAAAGAGTGTTGTTTTTTTTTTTTTTTTTTTTTTTTAAATTTAGATGGAAATGCTTGCATAAACTTTCATTTAAACATTTTATTATTTGTTTGTAATTAAGAAGAAAAAAATAACTTTGCTTAAAAGTCATGTTTTGTACATTTTTTCCTAAAACAAACACTTTAACTTCTTTGAAGAAAAGATTCAACACATGCTGCAAAAGTATTTATTTAGCACATTTTTGGCTTAAAGTACTGTCTTGCCAGGTCTGTTGTTATTGCTACTTATCACTCTGAGGTAACATTCGCTTTTTGTTCCAAAGTTTCAGTTGTTTACTTTTAGGGATGTTACTGGTGGTGGCTCAATATCTGTGGCTACAGATCGCCATAGTCTGAAATGGCTCCTGCCTGAACCAGCTTCTCCCAGTCAGGGAAGCTCAAAACTGGCAGAGAGGAAAACAAAGCCAAGAGAACAGGTCACCTCTGTCCCAGCTCTCTGGGAGCACACCTGCACAGCAGGGCTGAGGCTGTCTGGTGGAAAAGGTGTTGAATCACGGCTCACTAGTCTGAGTGGAGCCTTCGTAGTGAAAACTGGCAAAGCAGTTAAATTACATCTTCCACTCAGTCCACTGGTGAGAGTTGTCCAGAAGTTGCTGACAACAAAGCTGGCATAACCTGTACCCCATTGCCATGGGCTCCTGCAGGTTTGGCCTGGGCTGGACCCCACTTGCCACCTTATCAGTGTTCTTGTTGACCTGGCTGGGTTCACTGCATTCCAGAGCTGGTCGTTCAATGTTGTTTGTTTGAATTCCTCTGCTGCTCCAGCACAGCCTACTGTACCGCCTCTTTTGGTGTTCGAAGTCGTAGATTTCCCTCGCTGTAGTGGCTTTGAACAGTGCATGTGCTCCCCATCCTTCTTCTACAGTATGGGAATTTGGGGAGAATCAGCTGATAACCAGTGTTCTCTGAAATTCTAGTTACTAAAAGTATCATGATAGGTAGTCATGCTCTCTTACTTTTCATGAAGCCAGGAATAAAACTGAGGCTCACATAAAGACACCTGGCATTTGTATTCGTTCATATTTTACAACAGTGTAACAATTACCTTCACAGACTCTGTGCAGAGTGCTCACCTGGCCTAAGGGATGGAATGACTCAGTAGGATATCTGCATTACAATTGGAATATTGTTCCTGCTGGGAGAGGACTTGAGAGTATATTTTTATTTTTCAACAGCTCCTGCTGTGCCTTGGCATTTACAGTCAATCTGGACTAACACCTTCAGCAGTTTTTTCTGTGCCCAGCAGACTCTGGGAATGCAGTGACAAGCACATTAGTTCATCACCAAGCTGTGAGTAGCACAGTTGATTAATTCTTATCATTCACTGCTTTTAGTGTGTCACACAGGACTTTAGAACTTCCTATACAGCTGAGGAAACTGAGTCATGGTGAGAAGAGATGGTGCCACTTAGTTCACCTGTTAAGGTGGGTGAAGGAGGCAGCACTGAGATTCTGGCTGGCTGAGCTCTGGATGGGAGGCCTATCCTCTGGATCCTATTGCTGAAAACCTGAGGCATGAAGGCATGATTGTCACAGTTCACTCACCTTTTCTACTTGGCTTGGTGACACAGCCTCCTTGGAAGGCCTTTCTGAATCACGCGTTCCCTCCAAAACTACTCACCAATCTACACAGACCCATTTGGATCTAAAATTAGGACTCCCCAGGAAAGCCAGAACAGCCAGGCTTTCCCAAACTGTGCTCAGCTGAATGGTCCAGCTCCCCAGACACAGCTGTATTGCTCACAGGTGTATTCCTTAAAGCAGAACAGGGTCTTCTCTTGCTTCCAAAAATCTCTCTGGAATTTGGCACCGAGTTGTCTGTCTTGAATCAGACTGCAACTGGTCCTCCACCGTAATCAGTGAGGATGCAAAGGCAAGGAAAGTGGGAGAAGAAAGCTTAGACCCCTGACTTTCGGGGCTCCCGGGGGTCCTTCCTCACACGTGCTGTTCGGAATAAACCAGGGGCTCATTCCCTGGGAGCAGTCCAGTAGAAAAACAAGGCTGGCAGCACCGGGCTGGCGCAGGTCCCGGGAGCCGCTTCAAGCTGTGAGCTGCCATTGCCCTCTGCCGACAGTTCGGTGTGCGGTGCCCTCACTGCAAGGTGAGCGTTCTCTGTTCTACGCTGGCGATCCGCAGAAAACGGAAGGATCCTCCCTCAGACAGAGATTTTGGGGATTTATTGCATGATTTTTTTTTTTGTCTTTTCTCACTATTTTAACTTAGATGCTACACATTAGTAAGTCAGTCAATCAATCAATCAATCAATCAATCAATCAAATAGCAATCATCCTGCAGCAAAGCCAAGTCCGGTGTAAGCTGTTGTGCAAGGCATGGAGTGTATGGACAGTGAGAGCCAAATTTCCCCTGTAGAGCTTGTGGTGTACAGGGACAACTCAAATAAAACATAGTGAAAAAACCCAGTGATCAGCCCCATTTTACCTGTAAGTCAGTGAGATACTGAAAGGTTTAGCTGAACCCACAAAATGCAGCTCTGGTACCCTGCCTGGAAGTCAGGGTAATTCAGAACAGAAATAAACCACAAGTCCTGACTGTAAGGAGAATGGATCACACTGTTGGCATTTTTTTTTTTTTTAATTTCTTCATCACAAGGTTAGATAACTCCTTAGCTCAACCAAAGCTGCAATTCAAATGTTGTTTGGGGGTAAAGCAGGCAGAAGCAATGACCTGTGATAAACAGAAGGTTGGACTGGACAGTCACATTTGTGCTTCTGTCAGTTTGCCCAAGGTCATAGTGGAGTTCTGTGAGAAAGCCAAGAAGTGAATCAGGGTTTTTTATTTGTTTTGGTTTTGTTTTGTCTGCTTTGTTGTTGGTGTTTTTTTTTTTTTTCCTTGTCCAGGGCTTTAAAAATCTTTTTTTCCCTTTTATTTATGTTTCAGAATTATCTAAAAAATTACTTATAGAAATATTTAAATATTATAGTAAACAGGACAGAAAGGTCTAGGCCATCTAAACAGGTTTTTTTTAGCCTATGAACTGCCACTGAGCTCTTTACTGACTTTGCCTGTGGTAAATTCACTCTTCGGGTTCGTTATGAGTGCTGAATAAATTGGTGTTGCATTTCAACCATCCAGAACCTCATAAAGATTTCAAGCTGTCAATGGAAATATTCTTGGGCTGCTTGCTCTGAATAAATGTTCGTGTGGAAAAAGACTAAAAGCTTACAGGAACATCCACAGAAAGCAAAGAAAAAGGACTTTTATCTTTGACAACTTCCATTTTACTGTGATGAGTACATGGTAGGGACTAAGTGTTTTTTCATAGACTCTGTAAAAGGATAAAGTCTTCTCTTGCTGCCAGACAAATGCTATTCCCCATTTCAAGCAGCAAAGGCTTCTGGTTTCAGTGATTTGGACCAGTTTCCAAGCCCATTTGTGGGGAGGAGATATCAAAATCTAAGTTTCTTGAACTTAAATGCTGTCGTTTTATTAAAGAGATTTTAGCATGAATTATAGCAACTTTAAAAATAAGTAATAGTATTGATAATTAATAATAATCTCAGGCTAATGAATAAGAGTCTGATCACCCCTGCACATTCCCAATGAAAAAGGGGTAAATTAGGTCAGTTTTCCAGTCCTCTGTGTGGGTGCTCTGGAGAGCACCTCAGTGTTTCTCCTGCACGGCCTTCTTTCAGAGAGCTAAATTCTTTCATTACCTTGCTCTTTCATCTGTTATGTCTCAGATTTGTGGACTCATGTAAAAATGAGTACTTTAGTCATGTAGGAATCTCAGCATTCATTAAAACAAAATTAACCCCCAATGAGGGAGAGAAAAAAACAGAATAGGAGTTCTGACTTCACACTGAGGTCTCAAAACCAAACCAACAAACAAACAAAAAAAAAGCACACCAGTGAGGTCTTGAAAGAGAAGGGAGATTAACTCAGAATTATTCACCATGTCTATATTTATACAATATCCCAACCCTCAGAATAGGGATTTTTGTTACAGGATTACCTCCCTTAAACAACAGATGATAAAGTTTTACTGGCATGAAGGGTGTATTTCATTAAACAGGTACAAGAAACAAAATATTCATATCTAGACTGAAGACCACATTAGGAGAATGACTTCATGTGTTCATTTCCTTTTTCCTTTCCCCTGTGTTCTGTATATGATTTACTAATTCTTTATTTTTTCTTTCCAGAAGCATCACTCACTGTCTACACTGAGAATGATTTTGGGCCAGGAAGTGGAGAAGACCAAAGCAGGTATATATATCACATTATCCTCGATGCTGACAGGGCAGAGTTGACAGGGAAAATATCACTCATCTTTCCAAACATGATTTCATCCACTGTAATTGTTTATAGGAGGACAGGTCTGGAATAAAACCTGAGTGCCACTTTGGAAGACCTCACACCTTCTCTGTCATCAGCAGCTGAGGCAGCCTGAATGTCAACATTCCCTTATTGCAGGGAATTTGTCCTTAAAAACTCCTTCAGGAAGCCGAGCTGCCTCTGCTCCCTCAGACATGGCCCATTACATCAGAGCTCCTGACAGGGCTCTAAGGAGCCGAGTGACAGACTCAGACACTGCCATCCATACCTGTGCTGCCTTCCCGTCCCCGCAGCAGAACTGGCGGATGAGATCGAGACCTAAATCCGTCTTCAATCCAACAGGTTAATCTGCACTGCCATGAAAGTGAGGTTAAAGAGTTGGTGGGAAAGTTTATTTTCGGTTAACTCCAGAGCATTGCAAGTCTTGGTTTTGGCAGACTGAAAACACCATCCTATCTCTAGGAGGGAAAGTTAAAGTCTCTCATATTAAGTAGCTATGAACATTAGTCATGAATCAAACCCATTTTAGTAGTACAAATTCCATTAGTTATTTTAACATCTGGTTCTGTTTTAATTTCTTTGTCTATAACAACCATAATCAATAAAATATACAATAGCCCTGTGATGTTCCCACTATGACAACTCCAGGATACAAATATTTAAAATAAGTAATAATGTTTTAAAAGTCATTGCAATAAAATTACTACCCTTGGGCACATCAAAGTCGAACAAACTCTTTTCCCCTTTCCAAAGACACAGTGGTATTAGCGGTATATTTCTACTATTTTCTTTTTAGAAAATCTATGGTTTTGACAAAAATAATTCCTAATGTTGACCATAAGCAGCCAGGAGATGGTACATCATACTGTGGAGAGTGTAAGGCATAGGTCTGATGGTTTCTTCCTTCCTTTGCAAGTGTAAAGCAGAATGGGAATGCATTATTCAGCAGTGAAATTCAGAATTAGTATAATTGAGGTGCAATGCCAGTGGAATCAAGACAAATGAATCCTACTCATTGCAGTATGAGATTTGTCCTATAGCTTTAGGTCTTCATGGAAATTTAACCATTTGTCTAGTCTCCTTATTGCTCAGATAAGGCAGCCAGCATTTCCGTGAGATTATTTAAATGTAGAATTATTAGAAAAGTTTGCAGCTACAGAGATAGATGGGTTTTACATAAAGTCCCTGCTCTTTGTAGCAACCCAGTGTGATATTGAGAAAGATAATGGTCAGAAAGTACATTGCCAGGCTCCTAATGAGAAACTGTTGACAGTAGAATTACCCCAACATTCATCAAAAAGCCAATAAATGTCAAGCAAGAGGCCTTTGATGCAGTAGCTCATAATTCCTGTTCAGAAGCCTTTGCAGTCACTTCAGGGCACGCTGTCATCCTGCATTTCTGCTGATTTTACCAAAAACTTTGTTGCTGAAGAAATACAAGGAGCAGGTGTCAGCATTCCAAGTGCCACTGCTACAGTGCCACGGGCTCACTGTGAGACCTCAGGCACAGCACATTTGGCCTCAATTTCCCCATCTGCAATACAGGAATGACAATACAGAAATTACCCAGAGGCAGTTCTGTGAAGGACACAGTGCTGCCGTCCAAATGGTCAGAAATCATGAGCTAGACAGTAAAAATTCTGGTGCTGACTCCTGCCAATGAGGTAGTCATCTATTTTTAATGTTAACTACGTCCAGCTTTTTGGGCCTTTGTAGGATGTCTTTTCAAGCTCTCTCCTCCACAGCTACAGGAGATTACTTCAAACCAACCCAAAACTAATTCTTACCCAGGCTGCTGAATTCTGGGTTGGGTGGCCTCAAGGAAACTGCATGAAGTTTATATAAAAGCTTATATAAACTGTTCTTGGGCTCTGTGGAGCACAGAGGGTATAAATATCTTACCCATTACCCAAGTCCTCTCTTTAACTCTACCTTCAGTACATATTCCCCTAGTGATGTGGTGAGGCAGGTCATTGCCTGGTCCATGAATTAGGAATAACCTTGTGCCATGTGTTATTTGTCACTGCTCCCTGGCTTTTCATTTGCCTTGTTCATGAGCGGAGCCTGAAGCTACATCACAAGTGATTTGATCATATCCTGTAGATTTTGCCTATGTATCTTTTCTAAAATTTCCAGGTAAAGGCTCAAAGCCATTCCTCTATGGCCTCCATGAACTCTGAGGCAGTTCATTCCATTCGTACTGTCAATTCCTTGCTTGCATGCGTTTCACATCATGGTTTCCATTCCAGCTGTTCCTGTATATATGGATAGAAAACGCATCCCTGTTGGTCATTTCCAAGGATAAGCTGCATCCTAGAGGCTGTATGCAGATGGAATTGTACTTAGTTTCCAGAGCCACATGCTGTTAGGGTGACTTGAAACTAGGCTAATTACCTGGCAGACTTCACTGCAGAGAGATTCTTTAATAAAAATGGAGCGGGTGACAAGGAATAGGCTCCTTGCTATCTTGGGACAAACTCCTCCCTCAGGCAGCAGATAACCATGGTGGTAAGGCTCCCAATCTATCATTTGGTTTGCTGTTTCTTGGCTGTAGTGATTAATTAACAGTTCTGGAACTGCTCTCTTTCCCAGGAATAACCCGTAAATCCATTAAATTAAACAATAAGGGCAGATGTGGGCAAAAATAAAAAGCCCATGCAAGTCAGAAATGAAAAATTAAGTTGTTTTGTCCGTCTTCAGGCTAGTGCGGGAATGTTATAAAACCTTCTGAACCTTTTCTGTCTAGTGTTCAAGCAAGAGGGAAATGTTCCCATGGATGCCCACATTTTTAGAACTGATGAGTACTAACTACAAAAGCACTAGTGACAGGACAAGGCAGAGTGGTTTGAAACTGAAAGAGGGTAGGTTTAGATTGGGTATTAGGAAGAAAATCTTTAATTTGAGGGTGGTGAGGCACTGGCACAGGTTGCCCAGGGAAGCTGTGGATGCTCCATCCCTGGAGTATTCAAGGCCAGCCTGCACAGGGCTCTGAGCAACCTGGTCTAGTGCAAGGTGTCTCTGCCATGGGGTTGGCATTAGATAGTCTTTAAGTACTCTTCCAACCCAAACCATTCTAGGATGATCCTATGATTCTGTAATTACATAATTACTTTATTGCGTGAAATAGTACAAATACTGTGAAAACTGAGTTAAAACAAAAATATTTTTTCTCTTCAAGCTCTGAATGGAGTTAATAATAATGCCAAACCCTATCTTGTGTAGATGGCAACCAACTGCAGAAGAATTTCTAAATATCTGAAAGAGTGTGCTAATCTAAACTGTCACTCATGCTTTTAGATGGCCAGTGAAACCATTTTATTACTGCAGTTAGCTGGAAAGGGCACTGGTCTGCAAAAATCAGATAATGTACTTATTTCTAAAAGCCTGGAACAAAAGAGCCTGTTGAGATTTGCTGAGTAGTTGCAAGATAGCCATTAAATATAAATATTTTTAAAAACAATTTACTCTTTCCTAATGCTTTTAGAGCAGTGTGTGGGAACAGAGTCTGAGTGCAGCATCTTACTGCGTTGGAAAGGACATGATGAAGGTTACTGGGCTCCAGATTTAACTCTTCCATCTCTTAATTGCTCAGAACAATTTCTAACCTATATAAACTAGGTGAGTTTGTAAAAAACATACCCATCTTCCCTAGTGGTGACAATAAAAGTTCATATTTTTAAAACAACTAGTGCCAAGGATGCACATTTTTCACATTTCTATGGAAACAGTTTAATGGTGAATTAAAGTTTAAGTTTCCATTCTTAAAATTAGAAGTTGCAGCAGAAATGAAAATTTCATTCTTTTGAACCTGTATATGGACAAGGGACTTGCTTTGTGGGGCCATACAGGTATATGTATATATATGTATCATATGTATAAATGATACTTCCACATTTGGAGTTTTAGTAGCCATAGGTAGGATTAATTTGATCTAACTTAACACATCTGAGTCTGCATCAAGCACTTCAGGCTGCTTCCAGTGTCAACAAAGAAAAAAGGTGCATCCATACTGTGATTCACGTGGTCTTGCTTAGATGTCTATTAAAGGATGAGATGGATGAGCCCTCATGATTTGGCTATGTGGAACTTCAGAAAAAATATGTTTGCTGGGAGGTCATCCCCTCTTGATCACCATGGATTGATACCAAGGCTCCTTTCATCCAGTACTATCATCAATAACACATCCTCAGCAGATTCTGCAAAATTGGGGCAACGGCTAACACCCCAAATGGCCTGGTTTCAATCCAAACCAACCACGATCTAAGGAGAAATGCAAGTTTCTTCACCTGGGGAGAATAACCAGTACAGGATACCAGTACAAGTGAGGAGTGGACTGGCAGGGCACAGTCCTGCTGGAAAGGGGCTCACAGGGGACGCCTGGCTGAATCCAGGCCAGCGGTGCACTCTCAGAGCAGAGCAGAACCAACACACACTGAGCACTACTCACAGACCAGCACATGGAGGGCCTATTTTGCTCTTCTCTGCTCAGCTCTGGTGAGGCCATATTTAGGATACAGTCCAGTTTTGGCACAACCAGTACAAAAGGGATGTGGAGAAACTGGAACTGGTCCACTGGAGGGATGCCAAACTGGTTACCCAGAGAACATGACCTACAGGGAGGGTGGAGGAAGCAGGGCTTGTTCAGTCTGGCACAGAGGAGTATAAGTATGGTCTAAGTGTAGCCTGTGCCTGCTTGAAGAGAGTTACAATGGAGCTGAACTTTCTCAATAATGCCAAATAATGTAACAAGGGGTAATGGCCAGAAAATGCTGCTTTGAGGCTCAGATTGGACATTAATAAAAAATTCACCTGGAGGGTTTTAACTGATTACCCAGGGGAGCGGCTGAATCCCTTTTGTTGGAGGCTGTCAAGTCCATAAATCCGTGGCTGAACTGCTCCAGTGCTGGTAAAAGCCCAGCTTTGAGCACAAGGATGGACTTCCCAAGTAACACATCCAAGATTTTGTGATAAACTGAAGACATCCAGCCTGAAAATTACAGCTGGGGCAAGACACTGCCAGGTGAGAATCTCTGCTGAGGCCCACAGACTGCCTTTCACTGTAACCCATTCTCATTCTCCCTGGAGTCAACAGAAAAACTCCCTAGAGCTGGGACAAGTGCTTGAACTAATGGTGGAAAATCAGGATTTGTTGACGGGGACAAACTGCTGACACATACAGTTCACAGAAGATGTAAGGAGCAATGGACACGCTGTAACACCCAAACAGTCCTGGAATCCATTAGGATACGTACTACTATCATCTCTGGAATGTGTCCAAGCTCTTCAATTCTCTATTAATAACAATAAATAGCAATTCTCATCCAGAACAATGGGGGGAGGTTCTAAACAGGGTGATCTGAGCTCTCTCTCAGTCCCTGTGACTCCCTATGTAACCTGAGACACCTTAAAGTGATTTTTGCAGCACAGAGTTACTTCTAAAATGACAGATTAAATCCACTGCTCAGAAAACCCATTGTTTTTGATTTTTCTTAACATTTATTAAATACTTAGAGTAAATTTATTGTGTCTGTCATATGTAAGGAGAGAAATTTAACTTTCAGTAAGAACAAAAATATAGTTCCCAAAGGCAACTGCGTGAAGAATCATAAAGCACAGCTAAGGTTTGTTTAGAGACAGGGCTCATTTCTTCTCCTGAGAATGTGACCAGACAGGCTTACGCTTCTGAACAAAGGCTTCAATACCTTCCTGCCCATCTCTCAAAGTCAAATTATCTACCATGACCTTAGTAGTCATTTTGTAGGCAGTATCGAGGTCCTGGGTTATCTGTCTGTAAAAGGTGGCTTTCCCCAAGGCCAGGACAGATTTGCTGCTTTCACATATCTTCTGAGAGATTTTCATGGTCTCCTCTTCCAGCTTTTCTTCTGGTACCACCTTGCTGATGAGCCCATGCATTAACGCTTCTTGGGCAGAGAGAGGTTCACCCGTGAAAAGCATCTCCAGTGCCACCTGAACAAGGAAAAATATTAAGTCAACCCAACTGCCTTAGTGCTTTGCTTTTGTTTGGGGAATTTCAGCCTCCTCCTTCAAGTACAAGTTACTCTTTTCACAAATGATTTAGGTCTTCTGGCCTTTTAAAATGCCAAGGACCTGTTAAGAGGTCTCAGCAAAGAGAAGGATTGCGTCTAAAGCTGGTCTCTTCAAGCCTGACTGCTGATTTCAGCTGTCCTAGGCTGACACCTCTAGGTTTCTCTTCAAAAGCCCACAATCTCTAGTGATTGCTGTACGAATTAAGAGAGAGGTGGATCATCTACAATGTCAAATGACTGAACTTGATATTTTAAGCTGGGCATATGTGCAGTTTTTGAAAACACCTGTCCCAGTTTTAAGTTTAGTATGAATGGGTTTAAGTATGGACTTTTTATAGCCACATTATTTCAGTCTCCCGCTGCTTTCAGCATCTAGTGCTTGAGGTTTGAAACTAAAAAACCCCCCAAGTACTATTCAATGTTATGTATCAATAAAGATGGTTTTCCAAGACTCATGATGCAATTGACCAATGCCTGAGTCCTAAGAGCTGATTATCCTCATTAGCATCACTGCTCTGGTAGCTATAAACAATGGCAACACTTCTTCTGTTAAAAGGTAAAAATCATAAAGCCTGGGAACTGTAGGGAATGTTCTTACTGCTTTGAGAAGTGGCACAGAGAAAAGTATATCCCACACATTTTAAAAAGGTAATCCTACAGCCCAGAAATACTAATTCAGAAGCAGCTACAACTGCACACAAGAGCAGACTTGGAAAAATCCCCCATGGGCTCTATTTGAACAGGATGTCCCTGCAGATGAGGAATTTCAAGCTGAAGCTCTTATCCAGCAATGGGATGGGGGCAGTTCAGTCACTGCATCTCAGCAGAGCCCTGCTGGTCTTGGACCATCTGTCTGCATGGAAACTTTACAGATTGTACTATTTTTTATGCACAGAGAGATGTGCAGCCACGATCAGTAGGACATAAAACAGGAAGACAGTATAGGAGGGTTTTAGATGCTATTTAAAGCATCTTGATCTACAGCCAGGCAGATCCTGCTGGCAGTGAAATGTCATTGTCTGGCAAGAATTGATGCCTCGGTGGGATTGTTATCCTGAACTTGCAGGGGTTTCCTCCTCAGGGAAGAACATCATTGGCTAAAGCCCTGAGCTGTCTGCTGGAAAGGAAAGGGACTGCTGAGCTGGTGGGCAGCTGGGATGAGCTCGTGCTGCTTGGAATCACATCAGTAGGAAGCTGCCTTTCCTAAACAGAGTTCACCCTTTACTATTTTTCTCAGTCCGAAGAGTTACGGAGATGCCTTTTGAAATAAAGTATTTTGCATGTTGTACCGCAGGAAAATAAAGTGCAGGCAACGAAACTAAAACTTCCAACAAGGGAATCTACTTGTGAAATTACAAAGAGTATCTGGGAAGTAAGCCTACCTTTCTTGGAAGAGATCTGCCCAAGGCCACAGCTGGTGTGGAGCAGAACAGCCCAATGTTTACTCCAGGAGTAGCAAACTGAGATTTCTCACTTGCCACGGCGATGTCACAGCTTGCCACGAGCTGGCAGCCAGCTGCTGTAGCCAAGCCGTTTACTTTGGCAATCACTGGCACTGGAAGTTTCTGGATTAAAGTCATAACCTGAATGCACAAAAGACAGTGGTCAGTATGGGAATTCAGGAAGACACAATTCTGTTTTGGAAGCCATCAAAAGTACCTTCCTCTCTATTTATCAAAAAACGTCCAAACTGTTGGATCTTGGCTCCTTTCTGATGAAAGGATGATGAAGGGCCCTTCAGCTGTAGCTTTCACACATGGCTTTTACAGCATTCCTTAAATATGGGCTTGGCAATGTCTTAGAGATCATTATTACTGGAGGAACTAGAACAAAAGGTTTCAAAGGACTTTCTGTTGTCACACTGAGCAGGATCAGGGGTCAAATTCTAGCACCACCACAATCAAAGGGGATTTTGCCATTCCCTCCAAAGGCTCCAGGGTTACTTTAACTTCCCCACCTCCCTGACCTGGGTCTTTAACAAGAACTTGGACAACCAGTGAATCAGATCTTACTTTCAAATTGTCCACTTGATGTATAGGCTGATCCTGAGCTTTTAACTAAATGCTGGGATGAACATTTGATCTCAAATGATTTGAAGGTGGTTATCCCTAGACTTCTAGGAAAGACATTGCCCAAATACTCAGCTGCAGGGAACACTGACTAAACTAAGGAACACACCCTGACTGTGCACATTGTTGGAGATATGCACATTTGCATTCTAGCCCTTCTAGCTACATGTAAAGAAATCCAGGGAAAACATAAATTTCACCAGGATCAGCCACTAAAATAGGAGGGCAGCAAAAAATCAAGGAATCTGAAGTAATCTGTAGGGACAGTCTGTGCTTTAGCAAGGAGATGACCAGTGCTGTCCCTCCTTAAACCAGTGCTTGCTCTTAACACCAGGCAAAGGCAGAGGCACTCAAGAAGAACTGCTTACCTCTGCACATAATTCAAATACTTGGGAATGATGCTTCACATCATCTTCACTTGACAGTTCCTTTAAATCATGGCCGGAACAAAACACAGGTCCTTCAGCTGCAAAGATTTCAGGAAAAGTCAGTCTGAATTAATAAAGAAACCAGGGGTAGCAGCATATCAACGTCCCAGCCAAAGGGATGTCAATGACACGTCAATGTCCAGAAGGGAGTCTGAGGAGGGAGTTTTAAACAGAATTCCAAAAGATTGCCTTCTAGGTTTTGTGGTAACTTTAAATTGCGGCCATGCAACATTTAAGCACAGCAACATACATTACTTTTCAAGGTCTCATTTTACTTCCATTCCACTTAAACCACTTAGAAATAATGCACTTCACACCTCTGAGCCCAGTTTTGTGTAAGGATGTTCAAAACAGCTCCTCGCTACAACTCAAACTTGTCAGCTGGAGCAAGGTTGGAGGGCTCTGCTTTCAGACTGATAAATACACTTAGTCCCTATTTATAGTACCCAGAATTAATTATTAACTTCTGCCAAATAAGCATCAATATTTTTTCTGTCATGGCGTTGAAGGTCACAATGGAAAAAGAAAGAAAAAAGGTTATTCTGCTACAGGAGAACCAGAAGGGTTGTTGGGGTGTTTTCTCCACTGCTCAACTGTCATCTAGAGAACCTCCAAAAGCATGTCCAAGTTTAAGGCAGCAAAAGAGGTTTCTGTGGAACTAAGCCTTGGATCTGCTAAGATCAAAACACTCTGTACAGGTACAGGTACACAATCTTTGTAACAGTTTTCCTTTGTCATGAGAATAGCTGCCATTAGAATGAACTAATGGGATGCTTTTCAATCCTTCAAAACTTCTCAGATATTTGTATGGATGTGACATTTCCAGCTACACCTATGCAGACTAAACCTTACCTATGGATTTATTTCTTATGGATCAAATTACTGAGATACAATCTATCCAGAAATAACCACACAATTAACATCCGTCAGCTCATGGGATTGGCAATATATATCTGGAGATTAATCACATCTGCGTTTGAACCTCATTGAAGAATCCGGAACAAAGTCTGTGTTAAGGGCCCAAAGCATTCTCTGATGAATCTTTTATTTTCTTGAAATTTCTTCTTTTGCACTTTATTCAGCAGGGGAATTAGAAATAAACAAGAACATGCAATTTCTAAAAAACCAAACACAATTGTGTTTGGTTTTTTAGGAAAAAACAAACTCACAAACTCCCAGAAAACTGTCTTCCCAAAGAACAACCTTTAGTGTTTCGCAAAATTTGTCACTGCTGTTTGAAATGAGGAACACATATATTTAAACTCACCCCTGTGAAATCAGCTCACTTCCACTCTTGTGTGTGCCCTAACACACAAAGTTTTCCACTATGTATACGAAACAGCATCATCCTAAATTAATAAATCAATTTCTCTGAGATGTTTGGGAGGGAGGCAGAGGAAGGTTATCTTAAAATAGCAGAAGAAAAAAAGATGGCTTAAATAAGGCTCAAGTTTCATTATCTTTAACAACTCTACAGGTTAATACGTAAATGGAAGGAAACTAACAGGCTCTGAGAAAGGCTGTTTTACATCTCTGGGTCATAGGAGTCTGTCGTATTGATACTGCGGTCTCTCCTTCACTGGAGTGTTTTAAAAATAGTTCTGACAAACCGTTGGCAACGATAATGAGCTCAGAGCAGGGAAACAGAGCACTCGATTTGCAGAAACCCTGTTTTTTAGTACAGTCTATACTTGTCAATGAAGGCAACAAATGTCATCCTAGCTCTGCCCATTCCTGCACAAAACCATTTCCGGGAATGCTAATGCTTTACTTTGGTAACTCTTAGAACTTTTATTTTGTTTGGCTTTTGTTCTGTTTAAAGTATTCTTTACATACAATCTAAAACCAATTAACTCTAACCCTAAACTGCCGATTGTTTTTACAGAAGGAAGCAACTCACCGAGTGTAAACACCCTCATAGCCCGACTGAAATGCTGACACTTTGAAACGTGTTAATGCTTAGACATGTTGGCTAAAACCAAAAGCGTAACAAACCCCAAGTCAGTCGTTAATGCTGAGTTAGGTATGAGAAATTAAGCACAGGAGCGAGGAAGCTGGGGTGAGTACATAGGAACAGCGTGACAGGGAGGTCCGCAGGGTGCAGGCAGCCCCAGGAGACCACGGGAGCATTAGGGAAACACGCAGGTCCCTTTCCGCCCCGTCTCCTGTAATGCCGAGCCAGGCTGGGGTTCCTGCTCCGCGTTCCCCGGTGTGCGCCCCTTGCCCGCCCGGCCGGGTGCCGCGGTACCCGCGATGACGATGACGCGGAGCTCCCGGCTCTTGACGTCGTGCAGCAGGTCCCGCCGCAGGCTCTGCAGCATGGGCAGCGACAGCGCGTTCCGCCGCCGTGGGTTGTTCAGGACGATGGTGCTGCAAAACCCGTGAAACAGAGGGGTTACGGTCACCGAGCTCCGAACGCGGCCGAGTGTCGGGGCCCCCGGCGCCCCCGCTCACCGCACGCCCCCCGCCTGCCGCAGCTCCGTCAGCGGCTCCGCCGGCGGGGCCTGTCCGGCTCCCGCGGCCGCGGCGCTGCTGAAGGCGGCCGTGAGGGCCCTTCGCAGCGGGCACAGCCGGGCCGCCATCGCTGCAGGGTCGGGCCTTGCCGGCCAGGGGCGGAGCGGAGCGGGCCGGGCGGGCGGAGCTCCGCGGCACCGGGGTTGGCAGCGCGGCCCGGGGCTCACCGCGGCCCGGCGGTGCTGGCAGGGTACGGAATCACACACTCGATTAGGGTAGAAAAGACCGCTGAGATCATCGAGTCTAACCTATGACCGAACACCACCTTGTCAACCAGACCATGGCACTGAGTGCCACGTCCAGCCTTTCCTTCAACATCTCCCCGGGCAGCCCGTTCCAGTGTCCAGTCACTCTTTCTATGAAGAAAATCTCCCCCGTGTCGAACCCAAACCTCTCCTGTCACAGCTTAAGGCTATGTCCTCTCGTCCTGTCCCTGACTGCCAGGGAGAGGAGCCCGACCCCCACCTGGCTGCCCCCTCCTGTCACGGAGTTGTAGAGTGACAAGGTCACCCCTGAGCCTCCTTTTCTCCAGGCTGAGGCGCTCCAGCTCCCTCAGCTGCTCCTCATCAGACTTGTGCTCCAGACCCTTCACCAGCTCTGTTGCCCAGCTCTGGACACACTCCAGCACCTCAGTGTCCTTCCTGAATTGAGGGGCCAGAACTGGACACAGGATTCAAGGTGTGGCCACACCAGTGCCGGGTACAGGGGAAGAGTCACTGCCCTGNAGCTCCGAACGCGGCCGAGTGTCGGGGCCCCCGGCGCCCCCGCTCACCGCACGCCCCCCGCCTGCCGCAGCTCCGTCAGCGGCTCCGCCGGCGGGGCCTGTCCGGCTCCCGCGGCCGCGGCGCTGCTGAAGGCGGCCGTGAGGGCCCTTCGCAGCGGGCACAGCCGGGCCGCCATCGCTGCAGGGTCGGGCCTTGCCGGCCAGGGGCGGAGCGGAGCGGGCCGGGCGGGCGGAGCTCCGCGGCACCGGGGTTGGCAGCGCGGCCCGGGGCTCACCGCGGCCCGGCGGTGCTGGCAGGGTACGGAATCACACACTCGATTAGGGTAGAAAAGACCGCTGAGATCATCGAGTCTAACCTATGACCGAACACCACCTTGTCAACCAGACCATGGCACTGAGTGCCACGTCCAGCCTTTCCTTCAGCATCTCCCCGGGCAGCCCGTTCCAGTGTCCAGTCACTCTTTCTATGAAGAAAATCTCCCCAGTGTCGAACCCAAACCTCTCCTGTCACAGCTTAAGGCTATGTCCTCTCGTCCTGTCGCTGGTTGCCAGGGAGAGGAGCCCGACCCCCACGTGGCTGCCCCCTCCTGTCAGGGAGTTGTAGAGTGACAAGGTCACCCCTGAGCCTCCTTTTCTCCAGGCTGAGTCGCTCCAGCTCCCTCAGCTGCTCCTCATCAGACTTGTGCTCCAGACCCTTCACCAGCTCTGTTGCCCAGCTCTGGACACACTCCAGCACCTCAGTGTCCTTCGTGAATTGAGGGGCCAGAACTGGACACAGGATTCAAGGTGTGGCCACACCAGTGCCGGGTACAGGGGAAGAGTCACTGCCCTGGTGCTGCTGGATGCACTATTCCTGGTACAGACCTTCCACACTGAGCCTCTCTCGCTCCCACTCTCAGACCTGACTCCTGCGCTGGAAGGCCTGGGTGGGCAGTGGTATCATTAATGAGTAGCTGAGGTGTTGGAAAGCACTTGGAAATGTTGACTTTTGTGATTTCTTCAGATTCCACTGAATATTTGCATCTGTGGCCATGGGATGGAACTTAGGACTGTGCTGAGCAAACTTGTCAGCGGTACTGGGGTGGCGTGTATCATAACAGACAGCGGTGTCATGTAGAGAAAATGACATCGCTTTGAGACAGAGTAACCAGCATGAGATGAAATTCACTTCTGCAGAGCTACTTGGGAATTAATAAGATCATAATGTATTCACTGGGAGCTCATAAACTGGAAATTGTCATGGGAAAGGCCTTGTGTGTTCTAATTGATTCTACAGTGTCTGTAGTCCATATGATGCATTCAAGAAGAAAAAAAAAGGCAAATGTGATTTTAAGAGGTGATTTGGTGATTTTAAACTTCAAATGTGATTTTAAAATTCAGAGTATTGTAGGGACATACAGGTACATTCACAGCTCATCTTGATTATTGCTTATTCTTCTGGTCACCTGTGTTCCAGAAGTCAAGCTACAAGAGGGGCAGCCGTGTGCATGAGGCAGCTGGTGAACAGTCTCGTCTGCCAGGGGATGCTGACAGGCCAAGAGACCAAGCAGCCTTGTTCCACAAGATACAAGTACCCTAAAAGGGAATTGATTTATGTCCAGCACATGCTCCTGCTTCCTGATCTCCCTGTTCTTGTGAGTTGTTGCAAAGTGCTTGTAAGTTCCCAGATCTGTCTCCAGTTTTCATCAGTGTCTGTTGAACCCCTGCAGCTTTTTTGACTGTAGTGGCAATTGAGGCTTCTCAGTTGTGATCATCAGCCTCATAAAAGAACCACTTGAATTTTGTGATTAATAATGTATTTACTTACACAGACAGTAACAGCTTAGTGTGGGGATGCACTTCCTGCTTACTGATTTTATGTTGCCTAACACAAGCCCTCAGATCCCTGGGCTTTGTGGCTCTGCAGTAAGAGTAACAGTGGATTTATGTACACTTATGTACATTTTTCAGTGTTGAGGGTCATTGTCAGACCTGAGAGCTAATTCTGCTCTCCCCACTTGACCATTTTCTTTTTCTCGTGGTCGTTTGTACCTCATGGTCAATTCACTGAAAAGTTCTTGAAGAATTTACTTTTAATAAGCAGTAGGAATCTGTAGCAAGCAAGAAAGAAAAATTTAGAAGCAAGTTATCTATCATCTTATAAAGATCTCAGCAGTTTTCAAGGTCCCTGTGTGGTGTGGCAAAGGCCAGCACACCAAGAATACAACTTGTGTACTTGCTCTGGGAGGAGTTCCCAATCCTCTGAAACTCGGACCACTGAGCTCTTTCAAACTTGTGAATACAACCTGATTATTTTTCTTCCAGCTCCTTCTCTTTCTCCATCTGTTTGTCCTTTTTCTGTCCATCTCCAAGGAAAGAATTTTTTTGTGGTCTTCTCCAAAAAGCTTATTTTTTATATAGTGTTTCCAGCTTCCTGGAAATTCAGTTCTTTTTAACTTTGATTGACAACCTCATGTTTCCTTTCACACCCACCCCCATTGCAGATTGTTTTTTGGCTGCAGCTTCCCCAATGCATTTAGCAGACCTGCTGCTGCCTTCTCTGAGAAAGTACTGAAAAAACTTTCCGATTTCAGGCAGATTTCCTTTTTATAGCATTTACCAGCAGCATTGTGGTTGTGGCTGAGCTCACACTTTCAACTGGAGACAGCCAGAAGCCAGGATTGGAAGCACCAGATGGGGCTTTTCTAACCTTTAGCTGTATTGATCCTCATAAAAAGGGAAATGACAAAGAACATGACGCAACTTCATCCTTAGATCATTCCAGAAACTGTCAGGGTGTCACCCTGTGCAGGAAAAGATGTTTTGAGATTCAGGTGTGCTTAGGTGCTGTAAAGCCCTCTGTGCTCTCCATTGTAATGTTGCTAGGTAGCATGCATGGACAATAAAGATACAGGATCCCTTCCTTTATGAAGCACAGGTATTTATCTGGGTCTTTATTTCCTTGGCTTTCAGCAAGTCCGGATGGGATATGTGTCTTGCAGGTTCACCCAGAGCAAAGGCAGACCTTGTTGGGATGCAGCTGAAATGGAAAACACATCCACATACATGCATATAAATTAGTAAATATATCCATAAAGACATTTCTATTAACTGGAATGCTTGGGACTATTTTATGGAACATGAGGCAGACATATCCTCAGCAGAGTTTCATGCAAATTATCTCTTGTCAAATGCTGGCACTCCCAGGGGATCTTGTGACCTGATTTTCAACACCGCTGAAGGCATTCAAATCCCACAGGGAGCCAGAGGGGTTTGGCACCTTTAGAACTCAAAGACTGCTTTATTCTGGTCAGGTGTGTAGTATTTCCAGGATAACAGGGAGAGCAGGGTCCTGTTCTTGCACCCAGGCCAAGGAAAATAATTTATTTCCCTGCTTTGTAAATTCTGCTAGCAAAGAGATAGCCTAGTGCATCATGGTTTCTCTGATGTGGAACCCTCCAGGACTGACTAAAGAAAAGATGAAAAAAGATTTTGCATTTCTGCTCCCATTTAGCCAGGATTCTGAGCTGAGTTCCAGCACCACAGGATGGGTGCTGTCTGTGTACCATTTTTTCTGTGTCCTTAGACAATTTATGTTTTCTGTATTGCTATTAAGATAGAAATAGCAAAGAAACTTCAGGACAATGCATAATTGTGCTGGGATTTTCCAAGGGCATGAAGCCTCTCTACTCTGTCCATACAGAGTAGAGAGGACATGGAATTCCCATGACTTTGCTACCAAACCTCCTTTAAGTCCTAGCCCTGGGGTTTTTTCTTTGAAAAGTTAGAGAAAGGTAAGTCAAATATATATATATACACACATATAAGCCTTCTTTTTATAGAGGCTCTGATTACTTGAAGTAGTAATTAAAAATCAGTTACAAGATTAATGTATAGGAGACTATCAGAATTTTTAGCATGTTCTTTAAGAGAAAGTTACATTTAAAAAATAATATTGACTATCCTGCTAAGAGAAAGGATTTGAATCCAGTTTTAATTCCATGACTGCTATTGAAAACTTGCAGCAGCCTGTGAACCAGGCTAATCACCTGCCAGTCAGGCCCAGATCAGACCCTTACCTGGCAGTATGGCTGCCTCCTGCCTTTACATTTAGCATTCCTTCAGCCAACAATCCAGTGTCCTGTTTGCTCTTGACATGAAACATAAAGCTCCCAGTGTCACTCCTGCTGCAATGTTTAGCAGTTACTGCTCAGAGCTGCTTCCCAGACACTGTGTGGCAGCACTGCTCCGTGTAATGGGTGCTGTTCATTTTCTGCTTGGGAACCAGGTGATTGACCAAAGCCCTTTTGCCACTACACCCATTCCTGCTCTTCTTCATTTGCTGTCTTTCTCTTATCCTCCTCATACTCATCTTTTATCTTGCCTTGTGTTCGCTTTTAAAGTGATTTATATTTCCCTGGTGTTAACATTAGATTTTTTTGTATGTGAGGTTCTTAAGATGTGAACAATGACCAGAATTATAAAATACGTGAGGCTATAACAGGCTTGGAAAAAAGGTGATATTCATTCCTTCCCTCAGAGGCTCTAACCTTAGGTTCCCAATTTAGGTACTTAATCCTGCAAGGCTCCCTACACAATCAATAGAGATGCTCTCTCCCCCACAGGGCTGGTCAGTGTCTAAATTAGCTGCCTGCTCCCAGTGTCTCTCCAGGCTCCTCCTGCTCTCCATTCCTTGCACCAGTGTTGGAGTTTAACCCCAGCTGGCAACTCAGCCCTGTGTAGCCGCTCACTCACTTCCCCCAACAGCATCAGGGAGAGAGTCAGAGGAGTAAAAGTGAGGAAACTCATGGATTGACATAAAGACAGTTCAATGGGTAAAGCAAAAATGGTGAACACAGGCAAAGCCAAACAAGGAATTCATTCCCCACTTCCCATGGGCAGTCAGGTGTTCAGCCATCCCCAGGACAGCAGGATGTCAAATGTAGCAGTGACTTGGAAAGACAAACGCCACCACTCAAAATGTCTCCCCCTTCCTTCTCCCAGATTTAAGTGCTGATCATGACTCTGTATGGTCTGGGATACCTCTGGGGTCAGTTGGGGTCAGCTGTCCTGGCTGTGTCCCCTCCCAACTCCTTGTGCACCCCCAGCCTCTTCACTGGTGGGGTGGGGCAAGGAGCACGAAAGGCCTTGACTGTGTGGAAGCCCTGCCCAGCAATAACAAAAACATCCCTGATCTATCAACACTGATTCCAACACAAATCCAAACCAGCCCCACACAGGGTATTGTGAAGAAAACCAACTCTGTCCCAGCCCAAATCAGCACTGTAGGGAACCAAGGCAAACTGGTCTGATGTCTCTCGCAGGGGATGTGAACTTTCCCCTCACCCACATGAAAGGTACAAATACTGACCTCAGCCCGGGGACCTCACTGGAAGAAGGGAGTACCACAATCCTCTCAGCCTGATGATTCTCTAACTGTATCTTACAATTCACTTCCAGATGTCAGTGTGTGTCTGCTGTGGTCACAGACAAAATCATGGCTGTGAATGAGGTAACTTGTAGCTGCTGTTTGGGGCCAACAGTTTGCCTACAGTTGTCCATACTTGGGAACAGCCACTATTGTGGCCTGGCTTTGCTCCAAGCCCCTTCTGCAAATGACAGTTCTCACCACAAAATTGCACCATCTACCCATTTTGTCCCTGCCTCTACCAGTTACTACTTTATTGTAACAAAATACATTGAATTTTCTGGACTCCTCTGGTTCACCTGTTTCCTGCCCCTTAGCCAATTTTCAGCTTGTTTCATTTTCTTTCAACCCTTTTTATCTCATTACAACCATCATATAAGAACCAGGGAAAATGCTCATTTTCCAATTAAATTGGACTTTTATCCAATAAGAAAACCAGAATCTTACAAATGAGCGTGAGAATGACAGAATCCTAATAGTTGTTCCTTGGCACCACCAACATCAGAGGTGCACATGGATGACACAGACAGTAACATCCACCTTGGGTAGAGAAGTTTACAAAGTCCCAGAAAAAATTAGTTCAGTCAGAAGCTGAAGCCAGTCATGTCCACACCAGACTGGAGCAGGAGGAAGAGGAGGAGAAGGAGGTTTTCATGTGTCCTTGCAACATTTCTTGCAAGAGGTTTGGCACAGAACGCTGCTCATTACTGGGTTGGTGATGACTTGCATATCTTAATGGTGTATATTTTACCTTATCTTACATCTTGTCTCCCCCGTGCTGTGTCAGACGTGGCAGCCAGGCAGGACAAGGAGTCACCAGGAAAGCTGCCAACTGCTCGTGTGCACTTTCTTTATGGAAGGAAATGCCAGGCAGCAGGTTGGGCTCAGACCATCCAGCTGGCCCTGATACTCCTACCATGCACTTTCATCTTATCAAGGCCACACATGTGAAATTCACAGTGTGTTGGCACAAAGGAAGGGGCGATGGTCTGATCCAACACAGCTGTCTGATATCGTGGAGAAACATCCTGTAACTCTCTGTGTCAAAGTGCTTGTGGTTCCTGTTTCCAAGCAGAGGAAGCAGTAATACATAATGAGCAAAGAAAATTATTCTGTGTTGAGGAAATATTAACGCACAAATTGAAAGGGGCATTTTTATAATAAAGAATTTTTTAGTTTTGAAGGAAAAAGAAAAAGCTTCAGGAAATTATGTCTGCCAGTCCCCTGGATCTGTTGAGAAGATTGGAAGAGATGTTAAAAGTTGCAGGAAAATTACTGCTAAGCAGAACAAAAAGACAGAAATGAGTGCTTGCCGTGAGGAAGAGGCTGCAGCACAGGCTCAGTGATGCTCTCTCTGGTGTGACCTCCTGACCAGTCCATGGGCACATGTGTGCCAATTGATACACGACACGCAGAGCCAGCCCTGCTCTCACCCAGCCAGGAGCTACAGGCTGTGGAAGGGAGCTGAGACTTGGGGTGTTTGTGTTTGTGCCACACAGACACACAGAGAGAGAGGATTTACATACGTGGGGAACTTCACGTTACTGTGACAGTGCGTGGCAGAATTAAAATTAGCTGTAAACAGTGTTTGCTAGTGCTGTAGTTGAAGAAAGAACCCGAGTTGATTGGCTAAAAATCCCTAACACTCTGTGTCACCTGCCCTCCCGCTTCGCCTCCGTTCCTTCAGTCCTCGTGACCATTCCCTGAGCAGATGTGCTGTGGTGGGAAGAGTGCAGGCTTTTGGCTGTCTTGGCACAAACACAGCAGTGCCCAGTGAACTCTGTGGCTCTTCTCTAATCTGAGGTGGTAATTTGGGTCTCTACTCTCTGTCCGGCCATCGGTGTTCTTAGGAGAGGTGGATACTTAAGATCACCGAGAACCTCAGCCTGCTCTTAAATGTAGCAGGAGACAGACAGTCTGATCATATTTCCACAGGAAACCAGGCTAAAATAAACTTCATGATCATGTTAAACTCCTACATTTAAAATTATGCTGTTGTTTTCATGAACAGCCTCCTGCACAACAGCAACACTACAGTGAACTACAGATTTTCATCATTATCCATGTGTTTTATTGAGAGCTGAACCAATTAGTACTGGAAAGGTTCTTAATATGGCAACGGACTTACCAATTATCAATGAACATTTTAAGGAACTAATCCCATCAGTGAATTTTTAGAGTTTCATTTATTTTAAACAGCTGACTGACTAGATTATCTTTGTTTTTATTTTCAATTTTTCATTCCACTTGTATGAGAAGTTTGGGCTTGGGATTCACAAGACAGCAGGAGAGACGTGCATGTTGATTTCCCCCTCTTCTCATCAGAAGCAAGGAAATCAAATGCTTCCTCGATTTACATCCTGCTCTATCCTTCTGACATTAATTTACTTAAATCTGGGTACATGATTTGTTCAATTAGATCTGTACAGTATGCAAAATACAAGGGTTTGGTTAGGTCTCTTTGAAATAATGTAGTTTAATTTATCACTTATTTTTAAACATGGTCACCTGTATTTCAGTGTTTATATGTGTAGTTCTGTAGGAGGCAAAAGAAGACCATTCCTAAGTGGTAAATTTATTTAAATTTGGACTTCAGCGATCCTTGTCCCTTTGAATTCAGGATTGATTCTATGATTTTTTAAAATTTCTTCTTGTTTCAAGACTACCTTTTGTGCTTGGCATGTTCAGCTGTAGGAACCTGGGCGCCTCAGCTGACACTACTATTCCCAGCAGGAAACCTTCAGGGAGATAAACAGCATGTATTTGGACATCTGAGACAAATGAAATATGATTATATGAATTAATTGTGGCTGTGAAGTTTTTCAAGTTCTTCACGCTTTTCATGAACATACAGATTTGGTTGTTGACAGTGGCACAATGTTTCATTTGAATTGCTGAGGATGGAAGGGTTTCTGACTTGGCAAGGCAGCTGAATCCCAGTTCTGTTTGAAGCTGGTGGCTGGGTTCTCACGTGTTTCACTGTCATCAGGTTTCCATCTGCCGGTTTGCTGGACCCGGCACAGCAATTCTCAAGCAGTGATGATAGTGGCAACTCATGACAGTTCATGAAGACCTACTTTCAGCTTTGGGATATGCAGTGCCATCCAAACTGGGTTGGAACTAGATGATCTTTAAGGTCCTTTCCAACCAACCCATTCTTTGATTCTGTGATAATACCATCTGAGCAGACTCAGAGCCACAGAAGTACAAAAAGGAATTCAGACAGCACCTTGGATCCCCAATGCTCCTAAAATTACAGAGGTACATAATTGCACAGCTTTTTGATACTGGAAGACCAACTACTTTTCTTCAGTGCACATTAGCACTAATCAGTTGTCTAGATCTGGACCAATCTATAGAAGTGAAATTACAGAGACATTAGGAAGGTAAATCATGTTTATTACACCAGTGCCTAAGGCTGAGAAAGTATAAGGCTCTCCCCAGATGACACTGTACTCCCTGCTCCAAAAAGGCTCAGAGCTGGAGAAAAGCAGCTGAATGTGTTTGTGAAGTGCAGGTTATAATTTGAGAGCAAGCACGTAGATTATGTAGTACCTTGGTGATGTAAGAGTCAGTTTGAGAATAAAAACAGAAAGAAGAGAGAAAGGAGAAGAGACACTGAAAAGAGGATTGTTGGAGTAACAGTCCCAGGAGTGGAATGAAGCTGATGTAAGAGATTTTGAGCACAGGGGCTGGAACAAATAACCAGTGAACATGGGTGAGTGTTGAGCCAGCAGTGCAGAGTGGCTCTGGGATTGGCTGTCATTCCTGCCTCGGCAGCTGCTCTCATGGCTTGCTTCTTCCCCATCTGAGATGTGGTTCCCTGAGAAATGGGGATTGCTTTCAGTATAGGTGTGAGCCAGAGCATCTATAGTTAATTTTTTTTTTGAACTTCCTTTTAAAGCAGATTTAAGGACTGAAACACACAGAGTACACAGAGGGACATTTGCAATATTATTTTGAAAATACTGCCCCAGATCTCAAGTTTAGGAACTAAAGGTGAGTATTCACATGCTAAAGTGGAGCAACTCTAATGCTGATTTTAAATGAGATCTGGCTGCTCACAGCCTCATTGATGAGATGTTTTGATGCCCCCTCATTTGTTCACTATATCAGCTCTAGGCCCTCTCAGGATCTGACCTGTGCTGAGGGAGTTCTGTAACACACTGAGCTCTTTGTCAGTTTCTTCCATCTGCTCAAGCAGGGATTAGAATTTGTCTCAAGGAATCCCCATTTTCTTTTTATAGCTTCACACTGATTCACCATGGGAAGGGGTTAAGTTACGAGGAATGTTGCAGGCTCTGAACTACATCCTGCTCAGCTGCACACCTACAGCTTCCACTCATTTGTAAAAAAGACTAACATGCATCCAAGAGGGTAATTTGGTTCTGTTCCTGTTATTAGACCTGCATGACTTGATATTACTTAGAAATAGTTTCTGGCTTTTGGACATCTGTTAATATCATTAGAACACTTTATTACTCTTTGTAGGAAGAGGCAGGCTTTAGATGAAGAGTAATTCTCCTCTCTGTATCCTCAAGTTCTACTGTTCCCTTTCCAGTTGTGTCCAAACATTACAGCTGGAACAAAAAAGCCAGTCTCCTTTCTTTGTATGTGCAGGTAATTTGTAGCTGCATTCTATCCAAGATTACAAATATACCAAAAAGTGTGGAGTTTTTTTTGACCTATTTCTTTGATCCAATTCCCATCCCCCAAAAGGAAATCAAGCAATGTCCAATCCTGCAACAAAAACCATAAAGAACAAGGTATTATTTCAATACAAATTTGAAAAGTGTACTTACTTAAAAACTTTAGGTGTAGCTGCTCCAGCTGGGTGTAGGAGAATGCATAGGTAAGAGTGGATGAGCCCATCTCAGTGTCCCTTCCAGTTATGTTTTCTATGATAATATGGTTAGGAAGAGGATAATTATCAGCAGCATCCAGTGTGAACACAGGAACAGATTTGGAGTGCTGCCTGATTGCAAGGTATTTGTCTGACATTCATTGTCATTGCATGAGAATGCTTTAATAAGAATTGAAAACATTCAGTTACATGGACCATCTCTGGCAAAAATAGACTGTCTGATGTTTTGTGCTCTGTATAAATGCCAAGTGTTTAACACATGGACATATAATGCAACCACCTGAAAACATTAAAATCTGTAAATCCTTGATTCTTGTTGGCAACAGAAATACCAGGAATCTTTCAGTTTAAAGATTCTTTAAGAATCTTTAATGTAAACACTTTCTTATCAGTACAGATGAACAATGACAAAGAATGTTTTTTCTACTCAAAAATAGATAACAACCTTATAATCCCGAAAAGGACTAATAAGCCTGACCTTTTTCTACAAATGCAGATCCTGTTCTGGCACCTGAACAGCTGAGTAGGAGGTAAGTGTATATTTAAAGACTCAGTACCACACAGACAGAGCAGATTCCTGTTTGGTTCTTGTACTGGTTAATATTCAGTTCTCAGTGCACTTCAGATTATATTTTCCAAACACTTCTCTCCATTTACTTCATCAAAGTCATTCAAATCTGGATTTTAAACCTGTGTTTCTACCAAGTTGTCTGGAAGCAGATTCATTTACCTAATGTGAAGGTTAGACTCAGCACGCAGATTAAGACACCTAAATTTAGGTGTCTGCACGTAGGTACTGACCTGTGAGGTGGCTGCGGAAGCCCTGGTGCGGCCAGGAGGCACCGGGGCTCGGTAGCTTGAGAGGGCTCAAGATTCACTCAGCGGTGATCAGATCTGAGCAAGGACTTAGGGAGCAATTTTTCAGTGTAATCAATGAAAGTATGGACAGTGGGGCTTATGGTGGCATCAATCCAGTCACCTGTAAGTGTTGTATAATGACCTGCCTCGTGCCCTCCAGCCCTTTGAGTGCCCTCCAGCCCCCTGAGACCTGGTTTACACACAGGCACATACACTGCTGACATTGGGACCTTAACCTAAGGTGAGTGAGATCCATCCCACCCAAAGCGGGTACCAGAGGAAGGGATCCTCTCTGCTGACTTCTTGCAGGAAACAGGCTGTAGAATACAGCTCAGAACTCTGGATAAGCAGTCTCACAAAACCAGTGGTTAGATTGCACCTGTGGCCCCATTCATCTACAGCTTGCCTGGAGCCTCTGCACATACCAGGCTTTTCCCAGCTCTTCCACAATATCTAGACAAGAAGTAAAAAAGATTTCTTTATGGACAATAAGGGTATGGGGGGGGGTGGGGGTGGTGGGGGTTGTGTGTGACCAACAATTCCTTTTTCCCATGGAAAAGATCTGGGGGTGATTGATGCAGCACACAACATGACTGTGCTTCTCTACCTCATTGCAGGTGTTTCAGAACAAAATTATCAAGAAAAGGCTGATGCAGCTGGTGTGACATATTTTCTTGACTGTATGGAAAGGCCAGAATGTGTTTTAGGTGATGCATTTTGTGTCATTTAATTAACTGATACTGTAGCTATGTTTGCTCTGCCAGAGGATTTCTAAACTCTTTGTGCCAACTAATTTTAGTTGAGAGACAGTACAATGGACTTACTCCATTTTCTGCATTTTCCCAAATTCAGATTTCACCCTTTATCTTAACTGAGGCAGAAGCAGCACTGTGTATTTTCCATTACCTCCTCCCCTGCTTCTAATAAAAATTCAACTATGGGTCAAATCCTTGGCTGGAAAGAGTCTATACAGACCAGGATCTGCTGTGTATAAAAAAGTTACAAAAACAGGATGTGTTTTATTTGACTGGAGTGAACTTAATGGTCAGGGGTCGTTTTCATTTAAGACATATTTTTTCTCATGGTTTTCAAATGTATTTTTTTTCTTAAATGACAGCAAGAATAAAATGCATTTTTCCCAGCATTTTTTCTTAAGGATCTCAAGGCACTTTGCTGGTAGTAAGTTGCTACATATTGCAGCCTCCCTATATAGTGAATATGTCACTGCTGGCCTTATCTGCTTTTTCAGCTTTCAGGCTTATTTCCCTCCAGTGGGAGGGAAGACCGTGGGTGCTTTCCAATCTAGAATTATTAAGAGGACAGAAACACCATATATTTTTTTACTGTTAAAAAATTTATTTTTTGTTACTTGTATTTTTCGTCAACCCATTTCCCAAACTGAAAGCTTGGTAATGAATTCTTCCTTTATTTCACTGACATACTATTCTTTTCCCTTGTATTTAACTACTCCCCAGCAAGTCTCCGGTTTGCCCTGTTCCATTCATTCCCTCTGAAAAGGTTTTCAAGTTTTAAAAGTTCACCTCAGGAAGATTTCATAATAAGAACTTAAGGAAAATAATATAATCTTGCTTTAAAACACTTCCTTCCTCTGTTTTGCTGATGGATTATAACAATTCACAATACCATCTGGCCAGCAACTGGTACAGAACTTATTTCATTGTTTTAACTGTATTTGTTTCTTTTGGTTGTAGAGCCCATAGCACGAGGATTCCCCTGCTGCTGTTCTGTGATCAGACCCAGAGTACAGCATGAGATCAAGATGTGCCCAAATGTCTGGAATTGGGCTAGAAATAGCCTTGGCAAGTGATCTGTAGACTTACATGGAATTAGAACGTGAGTCCTGTGGTGGAGGTCAAAACGCACGTCTGAATTTTCCAGCTTGATCCATTTTCTAAAATCAGAGGAAAATCTGAAGAGAAATCTGACCCTCTCCTTCTTAGAGGGATTTTGTAGAAACTTCTTAAGATCATAGATCGAATTCAAAAGGAGAAAGGAACCTGTTTTCTGAATCCAGTTTTGACATAACTCAGAATAGTGGAAATAGAACTGGACTAGACATTTTGAAGAACTTTCTACAATCCCAGTTTTGAGGAATCTCACAGAACAGTTCATGAAGTTGAGTAGTGCTCAAGTTCAAGTCTAAGAAGGACAGCCTCCATCCTAAAACCTAACTATTCCAGCTCTAAATTTGATCACACATGGATTGGGAGCATTAATGGTGACACAGAGGGGAAGAACCACACCTGAGCCTCCCCCCACATTACCTTCAGCACTCAGTGCACGAGGGGAGTGAGACCTCAGGGCTTCTAGGTCCTCCCTCCAAACACATTTTGAGCACTGGTGCATATGAGACTTTCAATACATAATTTGAGGCCTAATTCAGTGTGGATCACAAGGTGGTGCAATTTCAGTGAAACTACTGCTTCTTATCATACAGCTGTTCATTTAATTCACTTGTGTGATTTTGAAAGACTGTGAAAATGAAGAATTACTCAAAACAAGCTCTAGTGACTATGAATGTTTTTACAGCCCTTACCAGAAGGTGAATGTTACTGTGTAAATGTACAGAGCACTCAGTAACAAGGATTCACTGTCTGTCCCATCAGCAGGTGCCAATCCTCAGGGTCAGTGCTGCCCCAGGCACAACCTTGCTGACCAGCATCATGTTTGATGTTAATTTTTTGATATAGATCTCTTGATCACCAGCTTTCTCATATAAGCTGTGGCCAGACAATAAAAGGCAAAGGCCAGTGTCACATTAATGACAGAGGGCGTAAAGTTCTTAGAATTTATTTTTAGTTCACCAAACCATTCTAGTCCTGAGGTTTAGATTATTTAAAGCAAGCACTGCTGTATACCCAACACATGGTATTTTCTCACATGTTGCCTCAGTTCCACATGCTCATGTCACTTCCATGTGATCTACAGCATATTGCAAAGCTGTGTCGTATTCTTTTAATTTTTACACTGAAGGATTTCAAATGGAACCTAACATAATTAGATTACATGTAATCTCTTCCCATTTTGATCCTATTCTCAAGAGTGTTTGCAAAGGAGCTTACTTGAGTCTTAAATGTACAACTTGAAATCACTCTGACAGAGATGAGTAAGAGCAGCATGCTCTTAGAAAAACATCCTGATGTGCAGGACAAAGCCTCATGGCTTTATTCAGTGAAACAGGTGTCTCCATTGGCAGTGTTTGCTTCAAAATCCTCGATACACAATTTTTCAAACTTCTGCACAAAACCTGTAATGAGTTGATTCAGAGTCTTTCCTTATCCATTTGTCTCCTGAATCAACACAGAGTCCTATTAATACCTGCTTGTCCCGGGGGTTCCACAGAGCTCTGTATTTTCTACTCAGGTGTCAGCCATTGAGATAAACTGCAGTTCAGAAGGGTTTTCAAACAGCCATCACCTTCCCGGGAGTACATTAAAAGAGATTATGCGTTGCCAGACAGCAAGTCTTGTCCGGTCAGGACAAAACAACATTTAAAGCCGATTGGCTCATATATCTCAAGGTATGTGTGTCCTTGCACAAATTCACTTTCCCCTCAACCCAGTATTTAAGGAAATCCACCTTTCATGATGCTGATTGATCTGAAGTGTGGTCAGATTGAATCCTGCTTATTATCTTGAGGTTACAAAAGGAGAAATATCTCTGGATGTGATAGTTAATTACTGGATTGTAAGGAAACTTTGAGGAAAACAGCCTGTTATTTGGTAGTTGGTACCTCACCTTTCAGAAAGCTCTTCCTTGCATAAAAAGGATAAAGCATATTTACACTTCAAAGGTATTTGCTGAAAGTTTGGGAAGCTTCATCCTGCTTTACAGCCTCAAGCTGGCTTTCTTTGCCAAAGCTGAGGGGTGCCTTTATTAGCGCTGGTGGCTGTGTGCAGGGACCTTGGCTTCCCTACAGGATGAAACGGGGTACTGGGTGTAAACACCAGCCTCGGCAGGATCTGTGAGCACACCTTCTTCACTGGCCAGGAATGTGAGTAACCTCGTGTCCCTGTGTTTGGGGAGCCTCACCCTGGGAAACGCAGCAATGGCCCTTCCCTGGGAAACGAACTCCATTCCTTACGGGTGTGAAACAGCTTGAGAGAGCCTGGCCACCCTCTTGTTGGCTTGTTTCACTCTACGGTTGCCATATGGGCTTGGTTAGGGAACAGATAAGCGTGATAGGACTTCCACTTCCCTGGCACGCTATTCCTGCAGTTAAGGCTTCGTAGGAAACCTTCACGCTGCTTTACCCTGAACAGGAGGCTGACCGAACACAGATGGCTCAAGGCAGAGGGTGAAGAACGTGCTGAAATGCAAAGCCCAACTTGCATCCCCCACTTCATGTTGAACTACATAAATTTTACATGAAGCGGAGCTGGGAAAAGACTCTAAATATCACATTGCTGGGAAAAAATTATTTTGTTCTTTCACAAGGAGCTTTACCTGAACGAACTGAATATATTTCTGCTCCATCAGTCATTCACACTTCTCTTTCTGCTGGTTTCAGCAGCAAATGGAAAAGGTCATAAAGATTTAACTTTTGCACTACATTAGACAAGTAATTACACCTTTTGCAGGCTACACTATCATAGCACAGAGTATCGACACATTTTATTACAGTCTCCCATTTTCATTCGCTTGTAACGTCATGAAAATTATTCCCTTTGAGGCTTTTAGATTTGTTGGTGTCTAAGAAATGACTCTGTTAACTTTGAGTTGCTTTTGACATTCTGGTGGTTATGAGTGAGTGATAATAAACTTTAATAGTAACTGTGCTCTGAACGCTGACTGATAAATGCTGTCATGTGATTCCTGCTTCCTTCTCTTACTCTAAATCAGATCTGCACTTCACAAAAATGTATCTTTCAGCTACTCTCCTGGAAAATCACAATAAGGCACACAAACGATGAAGCAGATGTTTTGTTTTGTTGAGCATAATTGCCAGTAAGACCTAATCTTCTGTCTTAACTCTTCTTTTTCTTCTTCTGTTTTATGTTCTACTTTTCCTTGATTTGAAAGCTGTATGATTTGATTATAGCTTTTCCCTCTCTTTCACCAAATCCCATCGCCTTCTGCTGTGAGAACAGGATGAAATCCTATTAACAAGAATCTAAAACTCAGATTCAGGAAAGTATCTTGATTCATGTTTTAAAGCCCATCCTGTGCTTCAGTTTAGATACAGCCACACGTGCCTTCTTCAGCCAGGCTTTCTGGGTTTTGCGTTTGCTGTGCACAGCCAATTGTGCACTGTCTGTGTATTTAACATAGAAAAGGATATCTGGGAAGTTCTATGACATGGGATATACAGGTAAGTGACACATTTTTGGTGTTGTCATTTTTTCATTTCACTGAAAAACTGGTATTAAGGAAGCCTTTAAAAAAAGGGTTTTTGTACTAGGTGTATTAAATCTTGTTCTGTGTGTAGTTACCAAAGATAATATTGAAAGCTAAATCAACATATAAAAGGAGAGAGAGAGACAAAGAAATGAGAGAATATTGAGGTAACAGAATAAGACAGAAAGAGGTGAATGGAAAAAGGCAAGAAAATGCTAGAGGAGACAGAAAATTTGGGAAAAAAGGAAGGAGAATTAAGAAAATCTGTCTTGACGGACAGTGGGGACAGAAATAACCCCTTTCATCAGGCAGCAAGCACTGCACACATTCAAGTTGGATTCCCAAGGCAGGAGCCACCAAAAGCAGGAAGAGAGGCCTGAATGGGTGAAACCTGAACCTCAAGAAACCAACAGAGCCTGTGGACAATGGGACTGGCTGAGGGCAAGCAAACAATCCCAACCAAAAGGAAAACAGTCCTTTAGGCAGCCAGAAATAGTGAAGCAAAGGACAAGCCCTCCTGCTCCAAGTCCCACCCGACTCCTGCTTTTAACACAGCCCTTCCTATGTAATGCAGTGTCTCCATGGGGGCTGATGCTCCCACGTGTGTACAGGCAAACCTCTGCCTAAATCATCAGTTCTGCAAAGCTCCTGGAACTGTCGATGACATGATCAGGCAAGGGATGGGCTGGAAGTAACACCTGAAACCCACCACTTTCATTTTGGGGAAAATAAACAAAGGCAAACCCAGCAGGTGGTATAGCAGCTGAGTGCATTTAAGCTTATAAAATACTGACACTTTGGAGCAGCTTTTTTGGGAATAAAGAAGGGGCAGAGCTGCTCTGGTCTATTAAAATAAAGACCTGTGGTCTTCCTGAAGAGATTGACAAAGGATTTAATCACTCTGGATCTGCTGTAAATTGTGCTATCTGATCTGTGCCTAATAAATGAAAATGACATGAATTTGCTACTCATATTGCAAATTTACTCCTGGTTGTAATGTTGATCCCTTGTTCTGCACCTTTTGTACAGCTCCAGGGCCTGGAGTTGTTCCTCAGAGGCATGTGGCACTAAGTGGGTGCCTTATCCAGCTTGTGGGATGCTACCTCAGGGCTCCTGGTACCCCTCAGAGCTGTCTGTTCCCCACAGGCACCAGGGACTCTCCTCCCTCGTTTGCCTGCAGGTGTAGCCCTGGAGTTGTGCCCAGCTCTTCATGTTCGAGTCATGATGTTCTCCTGCTGCATTGTCCCAAAGACTCCAAAAAAAACTTTTCTTGCAGAAAGAAGAAACAATTAAATGTTTTCCTTTACTTCCCTTGGCTGGGGCATGGACGGAATTTGGAGCATAGGGAAAGGGCCTGTCTGGGAACTGTGCTGCTGGGAAGCATTTGGGCAACCTCTCTCTTGCCCTGGAGAGCACAGAGGGAGTTTGGGATCATCATCCTGTCCTCACCCAGGACTGGAATATCACCTTCTCCAGGAAGAACAGGAGAAGTTCTCCATTTCCATTCTATGATGTGTGTTCTATCCCACTCCATTTCTAAATCCTGCTTGTTTTCCAGGTTCCTGATGTTCTTAGACAATGGCTACATGTCGTACATTGAGGAGTGGGAGCTGTACCCGATCTGCTGGCTACATGAGTGATCCCTGTCCCTCCTGGCCTGGAGAGGTTTGGACATAACATCATCCCTTCTGTTGTGCTTAGGGCCTTGCCCACAGGAAACTGGAGTGGCATTTATCCTTTAAGAGCTTCCTGTGGTAGATATTCCTCCTCTTAACTCACATACCCATGCTGCTAGGACAGAAGTGGGTTTTCCATTCCAGCTCCTCATGTCTTCTCCATGCAGGTAAAACCACAGGTTACCTCATGGAGTGCCCCCTCTCTCTCGAGCATGAGCCTGCTCCTAACAGCAGACACTCTGGTCTGTACTGGTAAGGCATGGAAAATTTCCTCTTGAAGCTCCTCTAAAAGTTTCTGGTGGCCCTCGTTAATTTCCTCTTTTAAATTCCAGAAATCCTTCCTCAGTCTTTCCATGGATGAGATGTAGGCCCATAATGGGGCAGAAATAGTTTCTTCATATGTCTGGAGTCAGCCAAACCAGAATGCGCACTTCTTCTTCTCCCTCCTTCCATGCCAGCTCTCCCAATGACCTGGCACATAACCACACGTTTTGTGTACACTGCACGCTGTCTGGATTATTAGGAAATCACTCGTTATCTGAAAAGATTATCTCCAGCACAGCTAATTCTCTCAAGCACCGGGTACCTTCCTCCATGGTGTTCCACTTGTCTTGGTGCACTGAAAAGTCTTCCTTGCAAAGGTATCTTTCCCTCACGCTTGACAGGAGTTGCCTCCAGAGGCTGTGTTCCTGGTCTTTTCCTGATCCTCTGGCCAATACCTATATCCCAGGACAGGGATCCAAGTTGCTTGCCTTCACTACCATCCAGTGCCGCACCGTCGGTCACTATAAGTCTTGCCAAATACTCAGTGATTTAAGTGGAAATAATATTGAAAGAAATAATTAAAATCACTTCCAAAGGGAGGAATTGTTGAAAAATATATCACTTTCCTAATTAATTTTTTCTAAGTAATTGTTTTAATTAATCAAAAGCAGTGTATTAGTCTTAAGCAGTTTAATTTTCCACTTTAGCCAGCACGTCGCTAAGTTTCTTTTAACAGACTTATTGTTAGATTGCCAAAACTTTAAGTTTTGCTAAACCAACCCTGTTAAGCTTCAAATGAACAAAGGAAAGCTGGACACCAAGGATCCAAAATTTATGGCCTTCCAAGGACATCTTGGAGTAATTAGAAGACACTAACAAAGACATTACAGCCTGAGCACTTTAGACTCTCTTGGGGAAAAACTGATAAAAGGGCTGACAAATGTGGACTAATGAGCACTAGAAGCAGGAAACCAATAACTAATAGAAGAGTAATTAATGAAGAGAATGGTGCAATTTAGAACAAACAAATGTTTTTTGCTGAAAGTGTGTGAGTGAGAAGTTTTGTAAATGGAGTGCATGTGGCTGGAATTATCTGCTGTGCAGCCCAGCTGGGAAAAAGTAATGCTTACTCCGCAATGCTATGAAATAAGAGTTTGGGAGTTTGATTTATCCCGATGTTTTTGGTGTCATATTGAGGAGCCCAGAACTGGACACAGTAGAATGGGTGTCCATAGTGAGGGCCTCGGTAGCTCACGCAGCACAGCCAAGTAGTTCCTCAGCGGCACGAGGCCTGTTTTGTGTTCTTCCCCCTTTCTCCCCACAGGAGCTCGCGGCCCCGGGCAGACGCCTCGTCCCGAACCCAAGATGGCGGCCGCGGCGGGTCAGCCCTGTGGGAGGGGCGGGGGCGGGGAGGGTTTCCATAGCGGCGGTGTCACATCGGGGCACTTCCTGGTCGGAGGCCGCCGGTCCCGGGGCAGCGAGCAGGGACGCGCCGCTGGGGAAGGCGGCGGAGGGAGGCCCCGGGAAGAGGAGGAAGCCGAGCAAAGGTAGGGACAAGACGGTACTTTGCTCCGGCCATTGTGCGGCCCCGGGGTGGCCGGCTGGACCCGTCCATTGCGGGGGTGCGAGGGGGGCCGCGTGTGTGTGTGGAGGTGCCGTGCCGGACCCTCCATTGAAGCGGGCGGGTTCCTCTGGGCTGAGGGGAGGCGGGCGCTACCATCCTCCCCCGGGGGGGGCGCCTACCCCCCGCGGGGCCGGGGCGG
>VYXC01007878.1:1726568-1740074 GCA_013397175.1 Platysteira castanea
GAGGGGGCGGCGCGTGGGGGGGCTGCGGGGGGTGCGGGACGCGGCGGAGCCGGGAGTGCTGGGCGACCCTGGGGGAAGCCCTGTAGAGATGCCCCCGGTCCCATTGCAAGGTTGGAGTGAGGTGTGGCGGCGTGGGGGGCCGCAGTCAGAGTGGGGGTGGGGGTCCTGTGTGTGTGGGTGTGTGCTTGAGGGAGTTACGGCTGTAGGTCGGACACTTGGGGCCTCCTTGAGGCCCCCCTTTTCTGTCCATGTGGGAGGCAATAGTGCCGCCCTAGTCGGGAGTAGGGAGGATTTCGATGGCTGAACCCTTTAATGTGACTTTTTGGCGCGGCTACTCTCACTGTGGCTGCCCCCTCGTCTGCTTTGGTAATATTTCAGGTGTGTGGTGGGAACTGCCAGGCTGGCAGCGGTGGGCTGGGACAGAGGGCATTCCCCAGGCTGTGCTCAGCCCTTGGTTCCCATGGCCCTCTCCCAGCCCTCAGTCTCCGCTGGGACTGCCAGCAAAGAGCCAATTATTATCAGGTGTTTCAGGTTCTTTCTGCGGTGTGGATGGCTGCCTGTAGAAAACCACTGAAGCCACTGAACTGCCAGCTGAACGAGAGTCAAGTGGTGACTTAAAAGTCACTGTCTCCAAACTCCTGTACCAGTTGTTCACCCGTGTGTGCTCTAGAATAACTTTCTTTGTGCCATTTGCTGCTTGGAGGAGGCAGCTGCGCTGGAAGCTGGCTGTGAGGGGGAGCTGGTTTTCAGCCTTCACTGAATTACAGTGGAGTGAAAACAAATCCACATCTGCCCTGTTCACAACAATTGTATCTTGTGGAGGATCATTACAGTTAGGATAATTATATTAAATTATTTTTTCTATGGTTTTCTAGCTTGCTGCGTGCCCTGCAGTCTAGAGCTGCTGTGTGACAGTCGAAACTCCAACTCTGCCAGGCGTGTGTGTATTAAAGGCAGCGGCCAATCAGCAGCGCCTGAAACTAAAGGCGATTTGCCTCAACGCTTTGTAGTGTAAATATTCCTGCTATGAACAAAGGAGGGTGTGTCGTTGGGCTTGTTTCATTTGTACTTCCATGTGCTTCCTCATCTGTGGCCAGTCAGTGATTCTGTGTAGGTTCTGAAACAGTAGCAATTTCACGTTGTTGTGAATTGTGCATTTGTGCTGTCTTGGGCATTTTACTGAGCTGGGATGCTCAGAAACTTGGTGCTGTATTAGGGATTTTTGTTATGTTCTTTTTAATAGCTGTGCTCTGAAGTGACTTAGTTTTGCTCCTTTTTAACTTTTGTTGTTTTTGATTATAACTTATAAGTTAATTCAGCTGAGATGCAGTGTAAAATTAGTATTTAGTAGAACTGCCTTTTAACCACCTGTTCCTCTGCCCTCTGATTATACATCACAGAAACCACCAGTTTCAGACTTAATGTTTTGCCAGCCAACTCTCTGTGCAACTCTTAAACATAGTGCTTCTGAAATCTCTGTTTTCTGTGAGGGGCCGTAACGTTTGGTTTAAAGAAGATGGTAAATGACACTAAAATACTGATTTGTGCGAGGCAGGCTGTCTTTAGACTGTTTTGTCTTTGTGTATTTAAGCAGTGCAGTTGCACGCTGCTCCTGTGATGGCTGGTTCTTGGGAACTGGGGGTATGAATTCTTAATGTTAACTCCTTAGCGTCTAAGTTAAACAGATATTACAATAACACACACACAGAGGCTAGATGTGAACCTTTAATTGCCAACTTAAAGGAAGATCTTTTCTCTAGGTAGAGTCATACTGCATAGGATTACAATATGCTGTAATTTGCTTGCAATCTGGCTCCTGCTAATTATCCTGAAACAGAGTATTGGGTAAAAAAAAGAGATGTGGCACCAGCTATGGAAACAGGTAATTGAATATATTATAAGCGTGTGTGAATTTGAAGTTGCAAAGAGCTTCACTCACTGCAGGTATTCCTTTCAAGTCTCAGCTAAAATGCCAGTAGTTTCACAGCTACTGAAGGTGATACACCCAACAGAGCATAGATGTGTGTCAGTAGAGGAAACATGGGATGGAATACAAGGGTTAGCTCTTCAGGAAAAGACAAAGATCAAAGGTATGTGTGGGTGGGTTGGTGGTTGTTATTTTTTTATTATAGCCTTGTTGTTTGCAAGGGAAAGCAGAAAGAGTGTCAGGCACTGTTTTGAATTAAAAGTTTTTCCAAGATGGTGTCTTTCAGAAAGACACTCAACAAGTGATACACTCTTTCTTTCTGTTTTGCAGTAGTTGGTAGTGCTTCTGTACAGGAGAGAACCCTGTAAGCATTGAAATAAACCAGGTTGGCTGAGAAAGCAAAGTGAAAGCAGTTTGGTTTCTAACACACATCCCTAGGAAAAGGTGTTGGTATTGCAATGCAATAGAAACCAAGGACTGTCTGATATTTGTAGTGTTGACTTTCAATACTGCTTGCTATTGCTACAATCAAAATTACAGATGAAAGACAAAACTTTGCAGTTTTAAAAAAAAGTTATTTACAAGGTGTCATGGGTTAACCCCAGTCTGAAGTTTTAGTTTGAGAAACCAACCCACTACACAAGGGAAATGACATAAAACACACACGTAATGTTATTTCAAAGAACAACCAGAATTTACGAGAAGTCTGTATTGTTTGGTAAACAGATGCTACCAATGGCTAAACAAAATATTTAGACACTGAACGCAGTACAGGAGTAGCCCTTTATGGCTGGGAGTCGGAGGTCAGGTTGCTGTAGTGCACTGGAACATTCACTTTTCACACGTTTAGGTGGAACAGAGCTTCTGTATCATCCCCATCTCATTTCCTCAGTGTTACGTGACAAGATTTTTATAAGTGATGAGGGTGCATAATGAAGCTATTATTAGCCTTAAGTGGTTTTCAGAGCTGCTGTTTTGTTTTTTCCTAATGAACAGCCCTTTCCTGTACATACACACAATAAAATGTCATGTAACATGCTGTCTCAGAGGCAAAGTATTGTTAGTTCATATTTACAAAACTAAGGTGAGATAATGCCTTAGGAAAATCAAGTTGAATGGGAGACTCTGGTCTTCCATTTGATTATGATTAAGATTCAAGAAGAATTTGGGCCCAAAGGTAGTGTGAAGCTCTGGTCAGAAGTGTTTTGGACCTGGTTTGAGGTCTGTCTGTTTGATCCATTTGATGTTCTTAACATAATAGGTGTTATTAGCCCAGTAAATAATATAATGAAGGTTATATTTGCTAATTTTGACACCAGTAATCAAAAGGAAGCTGACAAGGGTGCAGTTCTAATGATAGGTTTTAACAGACATTTCATTTTTGATTGGGCTGTGTGTGCTTAAATATTTAATTTAGCTGATGCCCATGGAAAGTTGACAGGACCTGCAGTTAAAACTGTTCTTCTTCACTGATTGTAGCATATCATGGCTTTGTGTTCATCTCTGCTTGTTTAGAATGTTTGTGTGTGCATTTTTTCAGCTGTTTTCTTCCCCTACTGAGTCTCTTCCCTGTTTTACTTTTTCAGTGCAAAAAAGTTGGTTGTAATTTTCAGTCTACAGCTTTACCAAAGGCTTTCTTTTGGCAGCTGGATTTCTTTTTTTCATGGTGTGTGTGGTTTTGATGTTTATTCTATATATATATTTTTAACGGTTTTAGCAGTTGATAAAGAAGTCTTCTTGTGGTGTTCTGGGGTAGTTCCTGTACTACTTTGCCATGTGCTGTAGATCTGTCAATGTTACATGAAGTAATAATTTAGGAAAAGTTACATCTCCTCTTATGTCTTTTTGCATTTTGCTTTGGTTTTTTTTTTAAGCATGAAGAGATCAGGAGAGTTGAGACTTGAAATCTGACTCAGCACAAGATATTATCTGGCTGGATTAGCACAGGTGGTGAGGTTCAGCAGGTTCTAATTGGTTTTGAAAAATGGAAATATATCACATAATATTCCTTAATTTACCGATAGTCTCTATTTGTGCAGGTATTAGATGAAAACTGTTTATAGCTTAGTAGATATGTTGGATTTCATCTTTTCATCTCAGCTATGAGGTGAAGTTGCTTTTGTTTAACTGTTCTATCAGACTTGTATAAACTTGCTTTTAGCAGCAGGAGGGAGATTATATAATAAATTTTTCAAAATGTACTTGCTGTGCTGTCATTGTTGGAGATTAAATCCTCTGTATTTGGCTTCAGGGAGGGCCAGGCATATTGTTAGTGAATCCATATCTGCCCTACTTGGGTATTCTTCTTTGAAATCTGTGAGAAATTGGTGGAACTGTAGGTTTATAGTTGCTAGAAAGGGTAACTTTTTCAAGTTTTATTTCTGAGGAGGAAGTGTTGGATGTCCATGCCAACTTGTTCAATAATCTTAATTGCATGTCTTGTGCTTTAAAGAGTGGTTGTTTTGCATCCTCTTGCTAGTTGAGGTTGCTGAAGGAAAATACTACTTTGGAATTTTCAGTTACGATATCCATATTATAGTCTTGTACTTTTAACTTTTTAACTATTCCCAAGAGATAACAAACATTATGTTTTATTGCACATTTTTTGTAGCACATGCACACAAGTTTATAATGTGATTGTTAGAAGAAGGTGCATGTTTTGAGTCGATAAACTGCAAAATATATCCATAAGCAGGAAAGCTCCTCAGTCATAAAAAACCACATCTATGTGTTCCTTTTTTTTTTGACAAAGAGGATGAAAAGATAGTAGGAAAGACAGTTTATATGTAAACATATATTCTAGAGATTTGAAGTTGAAAAAATTATTTGTATTTTTATTTTCCTCCCACCTTCAGGACATGTATACCTCTGAGAAACCTTCTCCAACAAAATACCTTGCTTCAAGACCTGTCTTGGATTATATGCAAAGAAGTTTCCAGTCATGAGTAAGTAGATTTCTTTCTTTCAGAAAAAAGGAAACCCTTAGTTTGTAGTTTAGAAGAACTTCTCAAGAAGTTTAGTTTAGAAGTACTTCAGTAGTACGTTTTGGAAGGTGGTTATTCCTGAAAAATATTCATACTGAGTTTTGTGTCTTCAGTCCTGTAAAATAACCAAATAAAGCTGAGATTTGGCAGATGCCATTTTTAATCTGCAAATTTTTGATCAGTATGTGCTCTGTAAGAGCTCTCTGTTTGTAGTCTGGTCTCATTTTCAAGAAGTTGAGTTCTGTAACAAGCTGATGTTTTATTCTGTATAAATAAAACATGTAACTCTGAGGGGAAAATGCCCTTGGTTTGCTAAGAACTCCAAAATTTGTGACTGCCTAGTGAATTAAAATAACTGGTAAAAGTCCAACATAAAATCAGTGGACGTCATTTTATAGGAAAAAAAATAAATATGTAATTCAAATTCCAGTATAGAGGTTTGATCCCAAAGGAGTTTTGGCATGTATTGGAATGATCTGAGCCATACAAAACTGTGACTTAATATCTGTTATGGTGGAAAAAAACGGATTAAAGACACCAGAAGTTGTGGTTTAGGTCACATATCTGATTGGTAAGATAACCTCTTTTTAGTGAACTTTTTTGAGTATTTAAGGTCTCGTAAGTTTTGCAGATGTGAGACTTCTTAATGCACCTTTTTTCAGCAATGCTACTTGGCCTTGCCTCATGTAGAAGTAAGGATAAAACTTGATTTGCACAGGAACTGTATTTGTAATGTAGCTCAGCTTCAACACAACTGTACTGAATGTGCTGGAGAAAAAGCATCTTGTTCATAGGATAATTATATCCTACGTTAGTAAAATAAGACAATTTGAGTTTCTGGGAGGAAGTGAGTAAAGAAAATTGTTGGTTAAATTTCTTGTCAAACCAAATGAAAAATGATTGTTCTTGACAACTGGAAATAAAAAAGAATGACGAAGGAAATGCTTGCTAAATGCAGCAGAGGAAAAATTACACCAAAAAAAGGACTGAAAGAATTGCTGAACTATAGGGTTCATGCTAGTTTAGATAGAACTATTTTAGTTTTTATACAGATGTATCTCTACTTTCTTTCATATTGCTGTTCACACTTGTTTACTTTCTGATATTTAAACCTATTTGTTGTATTGCATAGAGGACAATTTCCAGGCAGTTATTCAAGTACCGGAATATCCTTATTTGTCAAACACTGTGTGTGAATCTTTATTTGTTTTATAGAGCTTTTCGTATGCTGTCATTGCTTTATGTACAGTCTTAAACATAACAAAAAACTGACTCATAGTTGCTGTGTTAAGTGTGACTTCCAGGATGCTGCTGTGGTGATGTTGGTTTGGGTACAGCACATACAGACAGAGCAAAACACGCTTGGTTTTGGTCAGATTTTGAGCTGATTCCAGACTGGAGGGTTCAGCTGTTCATTAGGAAGAGTGAAGACCCTTATTCAAATGCAAGACAACATTTTGGCAGTACTTCTTGTGGTGGTCAGAAACGATGTTCTTCAATGCAGGACGCTGCATTCCTGTGGTAGACTGGATGCTTAAGCCTGTGCTAAATGAAGGGCTTCAAGGGCACAACACAAAGTGCCACTTCTTTAAAAATACAGTTTAGAGAAGCTTAGATGTTTTATATTTGGCTGATATTGAATTTCTTAGTTAATGGTTTACTTGAGAGAAACTTGAACTATAAGCACAGTCCTTAGTTTTATGCTCCTCTTTCCCAAATATCTCAGTCAATAAGGTATGTATCTTATCTTATGAAGCTGCATTTATTTGCATAGTTCTGTACCTGTGATCTTATTCACAAAATCTATGGGCACCCGGAATAGCTGGATTAAAAATGTATTAAAAATGGTGGGAGTTTCTTAGTATTCCTAACTTGTGCACCACCTTGTGTCATTCAAATTAAAAGTCTTATCTAAAATGAGGCAATCTCAGCCTTCAGAAGGCCAGTAAAAACTCCAGAATGCTGTTATGTGCAGGCTCCTTGATTGAATCCTGCTTGTTATTTTCTTGTAATGTACCTGATGCAATATATATTTCCATTGCTCTTTGTGAAGAGCTGTGCTCGACTCTTAAGTGGATTAAATCCGTTTTCTGGTATCTGCCCTAAATTTATTCACAGGCAGATCATATCTATTTGGGTTTTTTGCCAACTTTATTCACTCTTTTAAGTCATTTTTACCATATAATACTTATTGTTTACCATATAAAATTAGTTACATAAAGCTTATTATTTTATTGGAATAGCTTGTAGAAGTAAATTTGTTAATATTTTAGTACTTATGAAGCACACACATGCTTATTTTTAAGCCAAAGATCAGTTTTTTTTTTTTTTTTTTTTGGAAGTGAATGAANNTGTGAATGAAAGAAATACTTTAAAAAATGTTTTTAATAGTTACCAGGTGTGTAAGTGCATGGTTTGGATTCTGTTGTACTGGATCTTCACCTGTGTTGGGGAAGAGCATTGACAGAATTGCAAAGTTCACCATTCACGGTGGTAGTTTGTTGTAGGACAATATAAAAAATCTGTTGAAACTGAGGCTTTTACTTCTGTGGAATAGCTTTAGAAATGTCTGTTTTCATAAATAAGAGTAAGACAGACTGTATTTGAAATTGTGCTTTTCCATTGTGTGCCTTGTAGGACACTGAGGTCATATCTTTAAAGGGTTTATAATAGTATCAAGTATAGCTAAGTGAAGTTGATTATTGATTTGTTTTGTATTTAAAGATAACTTTTCAGATAAATCCTGGTGGGTGCAATCTGCCTAGAATGTCCTACCACAGAAGGAGTTGGTTTAAGCTGGATTTTCTCCAGATATTAACGTTTAGTGGCCAGAAAATGTATAGCGTCATGATAAATTCTTAATATTATGAACTCCGCTCTTTATTTTTGGGAATTTTCCTGTGCTTTTCTGCTTTGAGGAAGGGTCAGTACAGTGAAATTATTTGAGCTGCTGCAGTGAAACTACATGTTAGTGCACACTATTGCAACTATTGCAATGACATCTTAATTTTTTTCCCCTTAAATGTATAAGATGCAGTACCAACTTATAATACAGAATATTTCTTTCCTGACTTTGTCTTTCTGCTTTTAGTTTTGTTTGTCACACACTAAAGACTTAATACTGGATGCAGCTGGGAAAGTCATCTGCTTCCTTGTGCTTCGTTCTCATCAGTTCAGGTTTTCTTTCTGTTTCACTGAGGATGGGAGCACATTTTGTGTGTTTTGAGAGATGCTGTGTAATGTAATCTTACATTCTGCAAATGGTTGGTGTGGCCTGGTAATGATGGGGGAAGTTTTTGCTTCTCCAGTTCAAATCAAGCCCACGATGGTGTGATTAAAGGCTGCTTCTGTTTGATGGTTGGTTACATACCTTGACCTCTCATTACAGCTCTGGTTTTCTAGTCTGTGTTCACAGAGGAACCTTATGGTTTTGGGATTTCTAAAAAAAAAATAGATTTTTTTTTTCTTTCCTTCTATGTTCCTGTAGTGTATGTAAAGAAATAGTTTTGGCTGTCAATCTCCCTGTTCATGAACAATGAACTTGGGAATTAAAACTAATGTTAAGGTCAGCCATAACAGATAAAGATGCAGTGCTGTAGTGAGTCCCTGAAGGCCAGGTTGGATGGGGCTTGGAGCAGCCTGGTCTAGTGGAAGGTGTCCCTCTCCATGGCAGGGGGTTGGAACTGGATGATCTTAAGGTCCCTTCCAACCCAAACCATTCTACACATTATTATTTCTGTGTTTGCTGCTGAGGAAGGTGTGTTCTGGGCATCTGTCGAGCTTCCTGTGCTAAGCAAAGTCTGTGAGTTAAGGCTGGCTCAGTTTTCCCTCCTCAACCCCAATCTCCCCTCCTGATGTGTCAAAATGAGTCCGTAGTGAACTGAGGACCAAGTCGAACTGTTCATAAAATACGTACTGGGAAATAGACTTTCTTTGTTCTACCCAAAGTGTAGGTGGCTGTGCATTTTATGGATTGTGGGTAAAGTGTAGCAAATCATTTTAAAGCCAAATGATTTGGCGTTAAGAGGCTTTGTAGTCATCACTTCTTTGCAGTGAGCTGAGACTGAATGAAAGAAAGGAAAAAGTCTAGGTTCTGATTCACTGAGGCAACTGCATGCTGGGGAAGGAAAGCTTAGAAGTAAACAAAAAATACTTCTACGATATATAATAATGACTAGCTAAAGGATGTCAGATTATGTTACATGCTAAATTTTTGTTTTATTTTTGAACCACGAACCCTGAAAGCCCAGTCGTAAAATGCAAGTTTGAAGATACAGTTTGTGAAGTGTTTTCACAAATGTTATTGTGATTTCACAGCACAATTGTCTTCTAATCTGTATAAATACTGTGACTTGAGAAATGAAGAGGCTATTGTGTCTCCTGGGTTATCTTTCCTGAAACTTGAAATAGTAATTCTCTATGAAAAACTAAAGCTCTGAATAATAAAGAATTGTAGAATACAGGGGATAAAGAGCCATAATGCAGATTTGAAAAAGGTTGCTTTGAAGACTTGTGATAGGTTTATAAAAATTTTTAGGAGTTAATAGTAACCCCTGTGCAATTCACCTATGTGAAAAAGAAGGAAACCCACAAGACTCTTAAATAGTAACCTACCGTATACTAGTGACCCTCTAAATATTGCTTAATTGATAATATCAGTGTTTATTTAATATTACCCCTTTTTTATTGGAGCTATCAAGGGAATTTACCACTGTAACTGTAGTGACAGATGAGAATTTGCATCAGTAGTAGTACACTATTAACTTTTTTTATAGTGGGATGTTGACGCATGAAAAATACATGTTGTTCTTTGGCTCTGGAATCTTGTAGTAGGAGAACTTGCCACTTGGTCTTGCTTCACTGTTACTCCTCTGTGTTTTCTTAACTTTTCAGATCTGTTTTCTTGGGGTACTGCCCCTTGCTGCTCTATCTCCTCTTTGTAGTGCAGCTTGTACGTAGTGACGCTGTCAGCAATTCGGCTGGAGATAATTTTCTGACTCAAAATACAGATTCAGAGGTCAGAATTAACGAGTTACAGAAACTTGTATGGTCTTGACAAAGACGTTTGAATTAAGTTTCATTAGAAGGGTCTGGGCTGTAGGAGCCAAGGCTGAACTCAGGATCTTAAAACTTCATGACCTCTTTAAATATTGCCCATGCCAGTAATGGGGGCGGTGTCCTTTGCCTGCCTGAATTCCTGCATTCTTCCTTGCCTCGGGAGCATTCATGAGGCTGATTGGAATTGGGTGGGCTCCCTAAGCTCTTGCCTAGGTAGCTGCATCCATGGGGGCACTGCTGCCATGCAGGGAGAGCAGTGCAGGGGTGGGGATCCGCGGTCTGTGGTTTAGACTCTGGTGAATGCTGTTTTTCCCTCGCTGGAAGTGTGTGTGGAACTATAGCCTAAGTTGTTCAGGAATGTAGTAATCTTGGGCTTCCTCTCTGCTAAGCAAGGAGAGGCATCTCCAGAGGGCTAATCAGATCTTGAATGACCCAGTTTCTCACCAATACTGTAATTAAACTGCTCCTCTGAATACACAGGGTACATCAGTAGCAATAAAATAGAAACCCAAATACTTTGCAAAGAACTGATGCATCACATGGGGGAAATGCAGGCATGTTAGTAGAAACGTACTTGTTGTTTTAATATTCACATTTTATTATGTTAGGTTTCTTATTTATTCATTTGATGTAATGATGCAGCTTCTCAGACCCTGTGGATTTTTTTTTCTCATAGTAGAGCTATTTAAATATATCAGAACACAAATGAAAGCTTTTTGAAATTCGTCTGTATTTAAACAGATTTTAAATTAATTTTAAAATTTGTTTTCATAATCCTGCCTTTATTTTCGGTCACTTTTTAGGGTATTTAGGGCTGGTGAGTTGTTGCTTCCCTTGCACTTAAAATTTATTTTTAGATCAAAGAGGTAGATAAACAGTTTTTGAATTTTATTGTCATGTGTTTACTTGAACGAAGTAAGTGTTCAATCTCTAGTCTGAAGTGAAGCTGCATCTTTGCAGGAGGTTGCAGTTACCAAAAACGTATTCATCACATCCAAAAGCTGTGTTTGCAGCTGTTAGATTCAAGTTCAGTAGTGTCACTTTTTAGAGGGCTTTGCTAACAAAGAGGTATTGTATAATATTTACTGTTTACTTTAAATTAGTTAATGTATAGTAAAGTTAAATTTGTAAAATCCTTTGCATACATTTCAACTGCATTTACTGAACATTTAAAAAAAGATGTTATATTAATTTTGAAATTTATTTTTCCATAAAGGGTACTTCAAATCAGTCTTCTTTCATTTGGGTTGTTTTCTGGCAGGTTGATGTGGCTACTCTAAATAAGTTAGTGCAACATGACACCTACTTTTAAAGAGATGTAATTTCTGTTTGTAGACCAAGATGTTGGCACTGGCGGGAAACTGTTGTTAGTTTTGAGCTGACAGGAGAGCTGTGGCAGGAAAATTGCTATCATTAATGTAGTTGGAATTCCAGTCTTTTTGTATACACACACTGTTCCCCAAATGTGTCCTTTTTAGGCACTTCACATTTATTCTGCCATGTTTGTACTGGAAATTAAAGTTGGATTGTTTACAAATTATTTACTTTGATACTCTAGCTGTATGTGTCCGAAACAACAAGGATGATAGAAAGATGATTATGATAATAATTTATGTATATTTAAACATTCATTACATGTTTTGTGATATATATTGTATGTAATTATTTTCTCTTTATATTATAAATCTACATAAAATATATAAAAATCCTTTTATTTATGTGTTTATAAATAAAAGAGAGTAATCTTTTAACATTTGTCTGCCTCGGTGTTTTGATTGGTGGCCAGTAAGGAGTGCTGAATTATTATGACTAATTGGCATACACAGGAGTACATGCCTTTGGCATGATAATATTCTCCCATTACATAGTTTTTTGTTTAAATCTTAGTCTTTGGGCCTCTCTCTGTGCTCCTTTATATAGTACATTGCACAATGATGCCTTTATTGAGGGTCTTTGGTGCTCCTGCAGCAGGAGTGAGTAGCGCAAGAACACTGCAACCTTGTTCTCTGGAGTGAGTATCAAGTATCTGCCACTATGTAAGCAATTCATATTTCTGGGATCCTATTCCTCCTCTGCTAAGTTGAGGGTGGTGTTCAAGTACATTCCAAAGGGAGAAGGATGCAGAAATTCCCAACTAAAATACAGATGAAAAGCAACTTACAAATGTAGATGTTTGGGTGGGCACCCCATTCTCTGCATAAGGCACTGTGTAGTCACAGAACAATGTTGAAGTTACCGCAGGAGGACTTTCAGAAGCTGCAGTTTTAAGCTCCCTAATGGTGGTGTTATTTCCTGTTGAAGCAAAGAATTCACTAAACAGCTGAATCAGAGGAAGGATTAGAAATGGACTAGAGAAGAACTTTCCCAACAGCAGTGTTAAGTGAGGTGTTCACAGGACTTTCCTTGCCTGTTGTGAGTCATGTTGATTCTCACTTTCCATACAAATGATTGAATGATATGCATCACTGTGTAGGAAAAGTGAAGCACTGCTGCTCATTGGTGTAACTTTATCACAGATAAGAAAAATAATTGAGCTGCAGTCTCATTTTATGTTGTTATTCATGTTCCTACTCAAGAAACAAAACACCTGACTTAAAAGATGTGTGGTTATTTTAAGCTAAATTGACTGTGTTTCAAGAAAAACTATTGACATGCTTTACCCAACTTCTGATAGGAAACAGCTTCTTTGATTTGTTACACAGTTGGAAAATATTTGGGGTTGTTGCCAGAAGTGGGGTTATGCAAGTAGTGTCAGCAAGATTATTGGCTCCATATTTATTTAAGATCTTTTTTTTACTTAAACTATCCTGCCTGTTATCCTGTCACCGTTTACAAGGACGGTTGCAGATGTTTGTGGTGACCAAGTGGCTGCATTTGGGTGATACCCTATCAATCAGCTGATTATAAGGCTTGTTTAAGCTCTCATTGCAAAGGACCCTCTCCTCTACAATTAAGATACTTTAATTCCTAAAATTATGTGGGAGACTGGCAAGATAGCCCTGGAATTTTTTCAAGGCTATTGGTAAACTTGGACCTGTCCTCCTCAAAATTTCTGAAGCAAGCACAAAGCTGTGTAGAACTCCCAAGTTCTTCTGGTTTGGGAAGTTGGTGTGATGTGTTGTTTTCTTTCTTTTTCTTCTCTTCCTTTTTTTCCCAGTTTTATTTTGTGTAACATAATGGTCTCCAGAATGGAAGGCATACCAACACGCTGTAGAACCTCAGTGCTTTTGGCCAGGGCAGTCATTAAATCTAACAGATCACTAATGTAAAAGGGCACTTTGTTTTAATAAAGCACTTTGGTTTGCCATAGGAGAGGATTCCTGAATGCAGTCTTTCTGTTTTAGCCTTGAAAAGCTCTTTGAAAACCTGTCTAATTCTGTGGTGGAGTGCTGAAAGCCTTACTCAGAGCTCTTCTGAGCACAAGTCAGACTTGCCAGAATTTCAGATTTTTTAGGGACATAGGGAAGTAAGTCTCTCACCAGAGTGTTCTGTTGCATTCAATATAAAGCTTTTTGCCTTTTTTTTTTTTTTTTTTTT
>VYXC01007878.1:1740085-1897540 GCA_013397175.1 Platysteira castanea
TTTTTGTGGTAGAATTTTGTACAGCATTATACGAGGAGTTTTATTTTGTGGTGCTACTGTGTCCAAGTTGTACAAACAGTACAACGGCATAACCTTCCTTCCCTGCACTCCCCCCAGTTTAGGTTTGGAGGTGACAGCTGTGGGCTGTAGCCCAGAGTTCTTGAAGTTCTGATGCTGTGCTACAGCCATGCTTGTGTTTGGGCTGCTCTACAGACCCTGCTTGCCTTGTGAGCTTCAGAGCCGTTACAGTTCATATTATTTTATATTTGGTTGCAAAAACTAGGCAAGCTTTACCTTCCTCTCCTCCCCAGTTGCAGCAAATTACTGTAAGAATGTTTGAAGGATGTCAGGGTTGCTCTTGGAGAGCAGGAGAGAAAAAATTTGTTCTATTGCTTGCTGTAAGAAGACGAGCCATAAATTGAAAAGTGACAGTTCTGCTTTTTATTTCCTCCTCAGTTGCATCCCTGCCTCCCCTTTTTCTATGTCAGAAGCAGTGGCAAAAAAATTTGTAGGTTTTGCTTTAAGTATGTGGTAGGAAAGTTTTCTTTTTAGAGCAAAGGCTAATGAGTCACTTTTAGTGACATTTCAATATTTATTTATTCCTCATGCATTAAAACAAACTAAAAGAAATAATATTTATGTGAAACTCACTGTAAGGCTCTTGAGTGGTTTTTTTCCCCTCTTCTTAATGCAATCAGTCATTAAGTGCAACATCCGTTTAGGAGAACTAACACAATCTGTGTTTTTGTTTAACACTGTACATTCAGTGGTCTTACAGGATGATATAGCAAGGCCGGGTTACCTGGGTGTCCTTCAGTGAAACTTAAGTGGTCAAGTTCAAGGGTAAATCCACTGCAAGGGGGGATGAAGGCAGTTCTGTTCCTTTAGCACTGGTGTAGTGCCAGTGGGAATTAAAATGCTGGGTTGCAGTGCCTGAATGTAATACTGGGAAGAGTGACGACCCTTCTTGTCTGGACCATGGCAGTTGTTGGCTGAATCTTTGCACAATTTTAAATTCTCTACAGCTACAGAGAACGTAGAGAACAGTAAATAGACTACAGTTTTCCATCTGCCAAAACTGGTAAAGTGTTAGTAGGTTACCCTGTTCTTGCTCATGGAATAGGTAGGTAAGGCATTCTTCATTTGGATAAAGCCATTGTCTTAAGGTGAAGCTGACTAAAGAAGTCTCAGGTGCCCAGGTGTTTCCACCATTTTTTCATTGAGGAGGAAATAGGAGAACTCTTCAATAGTGGAAGCATGTGTATGTTTTTATGGGAAATAGGACTGGATATGAAGGAAGTGGGACCTGCTCGTTACAAATTTGCACTAAATAAATCCAATTGTAATAACAGAGGTGAAACAGAGATAACCATAAAGGTAGCCACAACCAGCCACTTACACAGAAAACATCTCAAATACGGCTCTAGCCTTAATCTTAAGTAGTCACAGTTAACATGATTGTCATATTCAAGTGCTAGCTAAGCTTGGATTTTTAAAATACGTTACTTAAAATCTATTTTGAAAGACTGCATTTTCTGAGGGAATGTAGAAGGAGAGCAGGAGGCAGAAGTCTAAAAGTGAACAGGTAGTGGTGTTTCCTATTAGAACACAACTGCAGGAAGCAAACAGACCCAGGTACACTTCCTTTTAAAGGAGGGTGGATTCCCTTCTGCTCTGTGTGACCTTTGGGTTAATTTCCATTGGCTACTTTTGAAATGTTGAATTTGTTCTTCCTTTGAATGTGTCTCTTCATAATAGTTTCTTCATCACTAAGGTAGGCTGCATTTGTGGGATTAGATGCTACCTTAGTGTTAGATTAGCCTATTACAGAGTATTCAAAAACTTTTAAAACGATTTTTGATCTTTCTTGCAGAGACAGAAAGCCACACTGTGTACTATTTGCTGCACAAACTATGCCTCCAAATACATGAGCTTAATAAAAGTAGTGTGTATTTTGCAGTGGACTAATAAGATCTGATGTTCTTCCTGGTGCCTCTCTACAGCTGCATTTTATTACTTGGATTAAATATCAGCGTAGAAATGTACATGCAGTGACGGATTTAATCACACTAACAAATAACAGTGCATAGAATTTTCTAGTTTTTCTTTGCCTCAGGGAGGTACAAGATTATTAGTCCCATTTATATCCTCTTCAAAAGGAAACCAAGTAAGGCTTTAAATTAAAAGCAAAGTTTTTATTTTTCTTCTTTCTTTGAATTGAACACACATTCCCTTTTATCAGTCTTTGCCTGATTAAACTAATGAATGTACTTTGACTTCAGTATTAGCCCATGTAGGATAGTAATAGTTTTGATTTTTGTTTAATACTGCAAAACTGAATAAAAGTCTTTAATGACTAGTGTGGCTTCTTTCTGTGAGCTTAGGTTTGACAGAACATTTAATAGTATCCCTTAGCTTAAGATAAATTTGTTGATTAGCACTACAGCCATGACCCAAATCCAGGTTATGTAAAATTGCTGCATATTCTGTTTGAAAGGCTGCAAGTGCAGGAAATGCTTCATATTATTGGGGAATGTATTTTAAATAGTTTTTGTTGTTGTAATTGCAACTTCATTAATATCTGATTTCTTTTTGAGACTTCTAGTATGGAACTTTTTTTTTCTCAGAAAGATCTTCATTTGCACCTAAAGGTATATGAAAACTTGCCATCTAATATGAGGAAGACTGAGAAATTCTGTGGGGTGTGTGCATTCACTGAGATGAGATCTTGTACTACCATCCTTTTTCTTCCTCCTGTTTAAAAAAACCCCACCAAACCTTATTTTATCAATTATTTAAAATAGACTGCTTAGCTACAGCCTTTTTTTTTGGGGGGGGGGAGTGGGGGGGTGGTGGAATTCCATTTGCTTTGTTGATGCTTTTTTAACCAGTTCATGAGGCTTAAAAAGTGACCATTTGGCCTTTGAAGGGCATGGTGTGAGAGGGAGGAGAAAGCAATGGAATTATTTTGTGATTCTATTCTTACTCATTTTCGTAACACTTTGTAGCTTGCTTAACACAGTCCTAATCACATAGACCCAAAAGACATGAGTACCTCTATATCCAAGGAGTTCTGCACTGCAGCCTGAGCTATTCCTTTTGCCAGGTCTTTATGGGTTAAATATCTAAGAGCTTTTGGAACCCTTTGAACTGTTGCTAAACTGTGTAGTTTAGATGCACTTGTATGTCTAAATCTGGTGGTACCATTCTACAGAAAATATGCGAGCAAAGATGAAGCAGTACCCTTACTTTTCTCATGGAGGTGACAGGGATAAAACACATTTATTGGGAAGAAAAAATAAATTGTACATCTATACATGGTTTTTTCCTTTTTGTAGGTTTTTTTTTTTTTGGGAGAGTGCATCAAGACTTACTGAACACAAATTTCTGATACTGATCTCCATTAGTGTCTGGTGTCTGTTATCAAGGTGATAAAAGTGACCTACATGGGCAGTTCCCTTGGCTTCATTGTGGCTCTCTGGGAAACTTGCTGTCTATCTTGTTATAGTCTAGATCCGCTTGCAGAATGTGTTGTAGCAAGAGCTGAGGGAGTGAAAACTGATGTAAGAAGGGTAACAGTGAGAGCATTGAGCAGCGATGGGATTGTGCAATGTGTAGTTTTACTTCACTGTGTTCAGTAAGGTCTGCAGAATTTGGCCCTGTGTTTTGCTCTCTTCTCTTTTTCCCAGTTACAGCATTTGTTTTTCTATTTTGAGTTTATAGGTTTTTTTCCTGGAATAGGTAGAATTAATTTCATTGACCATTTATTGAAGTTTTCCATCATCTGAATTTAATGAACAGCTTTCTTGTACGCTTAAAGTGTAAAGAAAAACAGACTTAAAAAAAATAGCTTTCTCTTGAAATTATTACTTTTCCAGCCTTTAGATCAAGCTGCTTTCTGCTCCCAGGAAGATGCCTTCTAAATTAGGCTCATAGGTCTACATTAGTTTCTTTTAAAAACTGCAGCCGTAGTTTCATACTTTAAAATTGGTAGCAAACCTGCTAGAAATGAAGAAAAAAATATTCCTAAGTGAATGCAAACTGTGTTGGGTTAAGCAGTTACTGACTCTGAAGGACTATTGAGAAGACGGTGAGGATGTTTATTTATTTTTATGGATGCTTTGCAAAATGCGTAGCCAAAAGCAGTCATTTTTGAAAAATGAGCCCCTGAATAATAAATGGAGTTGTATTACTGGTGCAAACATTTTTACAAGAAAGGCTATCACAATTTCACATAGGAATTTGTGAGAGCATTAGGTTTTCTTTTTTTTGCTTCTTTCATGCTTCAAAGAATGATCTGTAGAAAATAATGAAGATGAAGAATTTAAAGTTTCAGAGATTTATGGGGACAGTTAGTTATTGATCTGGAACTCTAGAATTCTCTTCCAACTACAATTGATTATTTAAAACTTAAAGCTGTAGGCTTCAGTTCAGAGATTGGAAAATTAATTCAAAATATTAGTGAGAAACAATAGATAACTTACTTTATTGCAGCTGTAGTAATAATTTGTATTATGATATATTGCCTGTCTTAGAGCTCAATACCTAATTGTTTTGAGATAATAATTTGAAGACCAGTTGTGACAGGAAAGTCAGAGAGGAGTATCATAAAGTGTTTCTGTAGATAGTTAAGGTATTTGCCTTAGCTACTGGATAGACTTTATCTGAATTTATTGTTTTTGCAAGAAATAAGCTGGGTTTTTTGTGAAAGGACTACGCAAATGTTCTTATAATATACTCTTTCTTCTATTTGGTATTTAAAGAATCTTTCCCCAGCTAATATGCCTGACTTGTATTTCCTTAATCCTTTTATCTATTCTTGAAAACTTTATCCCACATATGAGATAGTTGATCCTGATAGGAAAATCATCTTCATTTTCTGAACCCCTTTGCTAAGATGGGAGGGATGATGAAACAATTGTACCATGCGTGATTTCTGAAACTGCAGCTTTTAAAGCAAACATTCTAATGGGTCATTAAGAGCAGCTGCCCTCACTTTCGGTGGCACTGGAGTTTTTACAGCCCCTGTTACAGACAGCCCTGCTGACTCGTGCCATGCTGAAACACCTTCCGGGTGTTACAGCCTAGAAAGGAGGGTCCAAAGAACAAATGCACCCCGCTCTTTTGTAAATCCTTTTCTCCTTCCTCTAATGTCAGACTTCGCTCTATCGCAGAACTAGAGACACCAGGAGAAGTGTTTCATGTATTTATTTGCTTTCTAGAGCACTTAAGGCCTCATCCTGCTGCCACTGAGAAATTAATGACAGAACTGCCCTGGGCTGGGACCTTCCTGGCCATTTTGTTACGGGCTCTTCATTCTCTGGGGTGTCAGGCCTGAAAGGCTGGCATCTTAACCATGTGTGGAGTCTACTCTGAGTAGGGAAAAGGACATGGTTCTGGCTATGGGGGAGCATAGGGTAGAAAAATGAAGCCAGACCTGCACAGGTTTCTGCAGAGATATGGGGAATAATCTGTGTGCAGAATATCTGAATTCTGGACAGTTCAGGTTGATATGAGTTTGAAAAAGAACAGTGAGAGTAACTTTATATCTCAGCTAAAATGTGTGCGGGGCTATTGTTCTTATGAATGAAAGCCCTCGAGCCATTGCAGTGGGTTGGGGTTTTTTTCTGTTAGTAGCTTGTACGTCTTTCTATAAATGAGGGCACAACAAGCAGGCACTTTTTGGGTAGCTGCAATGCTGCCTGGGAAAACCCTGAGGGTCCTTGATGGGTTTTTAATAGCCTAGACAGAATGCTGTGAATATATAAACATTACAGATTAGAAGAAGAGAGTGAAAGAGAAAATCCTAAGTCTTCCTCAGACTTAAATTCCGATCTTCCCCACCCCCTGTCAAATACCTTTGACAAATACTCACTGACCCATCCTTCTGCAGCATCACTTGTGCTGTAAATGTGTTACCTCCTGGCAATATGCTTCATGAAAAAGAACTGCTTCCAAAGATCAGTTAATTATAATTACATTAATGGAAGCATTTTTATTCTGAGTTATGATAGCTGACTAATCAGGATGTGGGTCATTTTTTTTATTATGCTTAGGAGAGATCAAGGGCTGTATGCAGTGATCCATCCCATCCTGTTAGCTGCTCCTTCCAATGCTAGTGTATTTTATCAGGTTGATAACATGTGCATGATTTCTGTATTCCCTACAATTTTGAAGTCAAGGAAGAAAAGCAAAATCCAAGAACATCGTCAAGCACATATTGCTTAGCAAGCTTGCTGTTGAAGAGGAAAAATGCTTGGCAGAGATCCATGTTGTATGCATTGAATATGTAGCATTATTTTTTTTCCTCAAATAGAATCTTCTCAAATTGTTATACTAAATTTATGACATGATTTCTTTGTGGTTCACCTTGTGTATCTGTGTCAGAATTACTGTGAACTTCCATCTGGTGTATCTTTCCCCACAGTGGGTGTTTTGTCAGGATGTGTGGTCTGAGAGGTGGCAGTTGCAGTGGCAGATTGTAGGGAAGTATCAGTTGGTTCAGTATCAGTCAAAAGATAAGAGTGAACTATAACCAAGTTCTGACTCATGAGTAACAGATGAAATTATACAATTTAACTAGTGAGTGTGTTTTATTTCTAGAAGTCCTTTTGGTATTGCCTCTATTCTAAAGCAGGTTTAGTGTTACTGTCTGTGTATAAACTGCTTTGAGGAAAGACAGATAGCAGCCACCAAACTTACTGTGTAATTCTTCAAAGTTTCAGTGATTTGTTGAAATTTCTTGTTTATCATGCCTGCTTCAGACTTGCACCATTTTCTTTACGTTGCACGTGGAATGTTTACATTTTCCTGAATTAATTTTAAGGCTTTGCTTGTTTTTTCAGTTTTTTTTCTACATGCCAATTGTCATAACAAGGAAGAGAGGGGAAACTGCTGTGCATACCAACCTTGGAAACTGTTTCATGTTGAGGAAGGCAGGTGTGGGTGAAAATGGCTTGTAGTCTTGAAGTTCTTGTGTGTCTCTCTTTAAAAGAGAGGGCAGGGACCTGTACCAGCAGGATAAGGGTTAGTCTTGGAAGAAAAAGGAACGACTTCCTTTCTGCAGTTGGGAATAGGTACCGAAGTGCTCAATTTCATTGTTTTTAAGCAATTTTCACGTACAAGTCATGCCTTCTAGTCCTTTAATCCTTTGCTGCCTATTCTCAACTGTTAATCTTTGTCAGTCCACCTTCCTCTCCTTGTTCCAGCACTTGAGAACGTTGCTGTAGAAATGAGATAATCAAGTTCATTTAAAAATCAGTTGTAGGAACTGCAAGATATAGCCTTGCTTTGGAAGGCCAAGTGGATGTCATTACTGAATATTTTATTCAACCTTACTCTTCTTTTTTTTTTTCTTCCTATGCGTGATATGTTTATATAAGGACCATTGAAAGTTTAGTTCTGTAGTAGTTGTGTGTTGTGCACCATGAACTTAGAAGTCAGTTTCTTAGAGAAAATTTGCAATGTAATATAGTTGCAAGTAATGATATTCCTTTGGTTTCATATCTGTGACTTGAAGATAAGTTGTTTGATTACCCAACTAAATAAAGAACAAATACATCATGGTGAGATAATAATGGAAAAAGTTCTTCCAACAGCGGTTTTGAGCACTGGATTATTAAATAACGGACCTTCAGGTAAACCTTGCTGCACAACCCTGCATTTTACATCTTACTTAAATGTTCTGAAATTACAGTTGTTCTGGAACTATCTATTTGTAGTAATCTTCTCCAAACCTCTCTAGGTATAAAGTCATCGGTCTTAAACCTGGAATTTAACTTTAGGTCCAGGAGTTAGAAATTATTCTCAATATAGAAAACTTGAGGACTCTGTCTGTAACATTTTGAAGAATCCTTTTTCAGGAAGGGATAAGTCATAGTTGCACAGTGTGTCTACAAGCTTCCTCTTGGGTGGACACTTGAATGTTTGCAGAATGGGAGAAGAAATTGGACAGCTTGGCAGGGAGAAGGATTTTACTTGTCTTTGTTTTGCCTAACCATATACGATAGAACTTTGGGTTGCTCTTCCTTCTGGCAGAGGTTAATGGGCAGGCTGCGAATGAGACTGACATAACAGACATAGTTTGTCGTTCCTGTGCTCCGTGTGAGTCAAGAGACTGACATGGATGTGGATAAACATGCCAGTAGATCTTAAAATCTGAAATGCTTGTGATGAGCAGCTGGAAATGGAAAAATGGAAAGAGATGACCTCTTCCCCCTCTCCCCATCTAACACTTAAGCAATGGGAACAGAAGGTCTAAAGGCCAAAGCATGTAGCCTGTGGTCTGTTGTAGTGTTATGGTTTTCAGAACATGTAGTTGGCTTCCTAAATCCATCTCTGTGTGTGCAAGGCCTCGCAGTGCTGTGTAAGAATTCAGTTTTCTGAAGTGTTCACAGAGCCTCTTCAGGCCTGACAGTTATTTAAAGTGATCACATAAAACATGATTCCTCATGATTTTTTTTTTTTTTTTGGGTTAGCTCTGCAGAGGCTTTTACAAAAGGCACTTCTGAAGCACCTTTGTACATTTTCCAAATGGCATTAAAAATATTGCGGGGCACATAGAGCAATCTGTCTGCCTAAAATTACCTAACAGAAGTAATAACAATACCTTTGCTGAAATAGTTCTCTAAGCCTCTGGTGGTGGGTGGGAGAACGCCTGAAATACTCCCAGGATTTCCAGCGTGCCTCCCGGTGTGTGAGAATTCCTGTCACGTACAAGGGTGTCAGAGGTTTCTGTTCGAGGAGGGAGAAAAGGAGCCCAATGACTGTCTTTAACAGGAGCTTGCTTGTGCCTGATGGAGTTTTTGCAGGCTGGGTTTAATTTTAGTTCTGTTGGTGGGTCTGATACTGGCTCTGCGCTGCACCGGAGCCTTTCTTTAAGCATTACGTGAAATTTCATGAATTGAGATCGACTTGAAAAGAGGATGCAGCCACACTTTGTAGTTACTGAGCCTAGGGGAGCATGCTGCATCTGTCAGCAGTCGTTTCAAGGGGGATTTTTGTTTCTTCAGCTACTTTGTGAATGTTTCCTTTAAACTTTATTTAGAGAAATCATTATGCGTTCTCTGCAGTAAATAATTCTAAAATGTGCCATAGAGATACATTTAGGACTGCTTGTGTTTTTTTGCTTCCTTGTGCTGAAGTCACTTTAAATCCATCACCTCAGCCTGTAGAGTCATCAGGCAGAAATCTTCCTGTGAAGGTAGATGAGTTCTTCCTGCATCACTTTTGCTTGAGCATACTGAAGACAGCCATGTAATGAGGTGTAGTAATGAAACCTGTTGGAATTTTAGAGGAGCACCTTGTTCCTTTGATCTTGCTAACGAGCAATGATTCAAGTGCTACAGATTGTAAAGGATCTGGTGTCGCCAGCAAGACGGAGAGCAGATGCTGCCAGGAAAGGTAAGAGGAGCTCTGGGATGTATTCAGTGTTCTCAGTAACTTGCTGTGAATCAGAAATATTTTGGAGTTTGGTTGTAGTTAAACTGCATACTTGATACTTAAAAATGTTCTTTGTTGTGGCATGTACAGCTGCCATAATTTGGCGTAGAACTATATTAAGCCTAATTATTATCATTTTTGCAACTGCAGCTTTCCCAAAGAGAATCCCAGTGACGTTTGTTATGGTGAATACTGAGTTTGTCAGCATCTGTAACTGTTACTGTTGTACTATAGATTTTCTTTTGTTTTTGTGGTAGAAACATTTTTATTGTCAGGAGAGCTCAGGTTGTGAAAATAGCAGCTGTATTCTGTGTAATCCCATCAAAATAGTTTTTAGAGTCTTAATGCTCTAAATGAGAATAAGAGCAAAGATAGGCTTCTTTAGTGCTTATGGAAATAAGAGACTGGAAGTACACAGCTGCACTGCTGGTTAGGTTTTACAATTAGATTATTTCTAGATGACAACTAACTTCAAAATCCAAAATGCCTCTTGCAAGTGTACAAAAAACTACTTGAAATAATCAGTGATTGTTTGAAAATAATTGATGTTAAATGCTGTTCTTGTTTACTTCAGTGTGTTGAACGCTTGTTTTTTCTTTGCTAAAGTAGTGCCATCCTTTGTGGTATCTGGCACATATATCTAATTAGGAACTGATTAAACACTTCTTTTGTCTTTTACATCTTAATTATTTGTAACTGCTAAATACTTGGTTTGTAGAGGAACTAAATAATTTGCGGGAATAACTTAAAATTTCATTCCTTTCTTATTAGAATTAATTTTCTAGGACCAGTTCATGTTGTATTGAATAGGTTGTGAATAATTTAGGATTTACAGCATCTGCCTGTTACTGTGTCATTCTTTGTTCTGCCCTTATGTGTAATGTGTGGCTATAGGCAAGTACCTTTATTTCAAACCATTCATCAATAACGTCAGGCTGCTCTAATTGTAACAAGTCAGTTAATGAAACACCTCTGTAAGTAAACAAAAGGAGTGAAGGTGGAACTGGGCTCAGCTGTTACCCTCTTATTCTGAAAGAAAAAAAGGCAAGCTTCCTAATTACTTCCTTAGATTCTCCAGTGATTGGTTGCACATCCCCCCCAAGAGTTGTATAATTTCATCTCAGCAAATTACTCGACCTCAGCACTGCTCACTGTTCATTTTTGATTTGTGCTGCTTCCAGAGAAGGACGAAGGGGCAGAAGTTCTACTTGTCTGTTCTGCACGTACCTCACTAGTCAGGCAGGATTTTTATAGAACTACTGTAAGAACTGTTTAAAAGATGTAACACTAAAACCCTTAAAAATACTTATTTATAGGAACAGATTCAATGGAATTGAAAGGGAAAGCTTTGAAAAAGATGAGGAAATGCTCTTTCTCAGTTCTAAAGCTTTGAGGTTTTTTTCCTGTTTGTTTTACTCCCTTGTTAAAAGACATTAATTTTGGTCATTGTTTGGGTGGTATTCTCAAGGTGCTACTAAGTGAGCTAATTAGCTGTTAGCTCTTCTAGAACATGGTAGTGCATTTTGACAAACAATATTAAGATCTTAACATTAAAAACCATTTGAGTATTCTGAAGAAAACATTTACAAAAGATGCAAAATGCTGACAGTTTTTGGTGATAAATACAGTGATTTGAGTAGACATTAGGTTTTTTTCTTCACAGCATGCAACCTTAGGCATCTGGTGTACACGAAGGGCTGTATTCTGCCGAAATGACTCATTCTCAGTATTGTTTCCAGTAAATAGAAAAATGGACTTGTGAAAGAAGTGTTGCTAGGAAGCCCACTGTGAATGTGAGGTGAATCCATTGAGACATGGAGTATGTTGTGTGAAATGTTTACCACAGTGCTTTCAAATTGGTGTTACTAAACTGTAAAGATTTTAAATCCTGCTCCTCAGGTGCATCCTCCTCTTTCCCTTTAAAAAGTGGTTGTGTTAGAATATAATTTCTTGGGAGGTAAATGTTACAAAGGAGCACAGTGTATTAATTGCATATTTCATACGTAGTATCAAGTAAAAAACTTCTCTAAGACTGAAGGTCCTAACCATGTAACTATTTTTATAAATAGTACATAAGGTTGTGGGGGAAAGGATTCTTCTGCCATCCAATTTTCCCAAGATTTATTTTCAGACTGAGGCTTAGAAGCACAGTTAATAGCCAAGAGAGTGTCTTTTTACATCCATCATTCAACATCAGAAGCTTGTTATAAGGTCTGCAGTAAGCACAGCAACTATGGAGATGAAAATCCAATCCCTGCAGAAGAAATTCCTGCAGAATACCATTTAAAAGACCTCCATTACTAATGCTTCATGGGTTGAAATGTGGATTTAATGGGGTAGCTGAACAGCTTGACAGAGTTGTGGAGTCTAATTTTGGTTTTTTTTATGGGCCAATCTGTTTTCATTGTGGCTGTGACCTATGCCACAAGTTCAATGAAATTCAATTTTCTGTATCATAAGAGGTTGATAAATAGATGGTTTACAAGACTAAGTCCTGTAAAGAGTTAGGCAGTATGAGCAGGAGTATCCACCTTGTCTCCCAGTGCAAGACCTGCAGTTCTGGTTTTGTCTTCAGTCTGACTGTTGAGGCTAACATCAGAAAATCCTTCAGCAGGCTTGGGAGGCTTGCTTAGTGAATACATGAAGTGAGCTGAACAGTAAGTTTTGATTTATAATGTCTCATGCTTCCATACTTTTTAAAATCTTGTGCAGTTTAAAAATTGAATTACTCATTTTTTAGGAAAAAAGTTCTATAATTGTTTTCCCTAGTCTTCCAATTGCAGTGAAGCTGAGTGTGTAGAGTTTTTTCTTTGGTTTTTATGGGTTTAGTTTTTGGAAAAATAAGGGAAACTTTAGACCCTTACAATATTTAGATAATATCCGATATGTTAGAGGAAAAAATTACCACTGGACATTTATTGTCAGAAGGGTAATACTTTACATGCCCTGTAAGTTTGAAGGCGAACATGAAGTTGTGAAGAAATTTAAAAGGTTGCCATTATTTTATTTATGAAACTGAAGTCTGCACTGAATACAATGATAAATCATGCCAGTATAAAATTCTCTTGACAGGCATTCTAATTTGAAGCCAAATATTTCATGAGATGTGAAACCTTTCTGAATTTTAAAAAATAGTTCAAATGTAGCTTTTCCTAGAGAAATCCATGTAGAATATAAATCTACTAATTATTTTCTTTTTTTCCGTCACTAAAATCCTGGTTGCAATCCAAGTTGTTTAAAATTAATGAAGACATGCTCATGTTTACTTCTTTCCTCCCTTCATCCTCTTACAGATGGCTACAACAGAACTTAATCACCTTGATGTTAGGATATAAGAAGAGACTTTGTATTAAAACACTTCTAGCAGATGGGACAACTAAATAGAAATCAGAGAGTTAGAGAGGAGTGCAGTATTTCAGTGTGAGGGAGAGAAACCTGAGAGAAAACTTTGGTTCCGTACTATTTTTTTTTATGCAATGCAAGAGGAGGCATATGTTTGGTCACTGTGCTGTTTGGGCCTACGAGATGTGTAAATTTTGGGCCATGTTTAAATTCTCCAGCAATAAATGACACTTGGGAAGTTACTGCCTGGATTCACTGCAGACAGTACCGTGGTGGTACCTTGTATTTCAGACTTAGACTTGACAAAAAACAGGCAGTGTTTTTTTGGTTGGTTTCTCTGGGCATGGACGAAGATGATTAGTTGCAAGATGGAGAAAATAAAATAAAGGTCCCACATCAAATAGTCGTAGTGTTTTCTCTTTACCTTTGGTGATAGTAGGGGAAAAGTGTACTCAAATCAAATGCATTCCCTTGAGGCATCTAGGGAAATATGGGAAACTTTCTTCAATCCCTTGGTTTTTCTGTTTCTTGTAACATCTTTGTACAGAAGGCTGAGAATTTTGCCCCTTATGGGAGGCTTCAGGGTTACTTGAATTTCTGATTTTATTTGTTCATGTAATACCGTTATAATCCAGGTTGAATATTCTAACTGATAAATGCTGTATTAGAAGTAAAGGTTTCTCTAGACTCGTATACCTGGCCTTGAATTACTTCATTTTTTAAAGGAGACTGGCCAGAAGAGCCAAGTTAGTAAAAATTAATGAGCTGTTCAGTGAGCTGCAAGTAGGGAGTTAAATTTCTTTTTTTAATCATTAAATATGAAATTCTGCCCACAGCAGTCAAGATAATGTATTGTAGTCTGTGGCTTGTCAGTACACGTACACAGCTTCATAATTTACTGTGGCTAAGTTTCTACCAGTGTGACAGAATTTAACTGTATTTCAGCAGTTCTTCTGACATTATTTGTGTTAAAAGTTTCAGCTGTGGTTTCACAAATAATAATGCCTGCAGAAATGACTCCTCCTGCCTTGTGTCTGCTGCTCACTTTTCCTCTTCATCCCAGTTCAAATCCCCACAGTGCTTCACCTGTGTTTGTGTAGCCCTGAGTGGTTTGGAGTGGGAAATGGTACTTTTTGTTCTTGTTGAGTTCCTGTAACCTTGATGGGTTTGACTAATCCACCTGCTGGTGCAGTTCCACAGAGGTGCTTGTGAGCTCCAAGGAGGAGCCAGCAGTGGGATGTGACTGAATCCACGGGGACAACCTTCTTTCAGTGTTCCCACTGGCTGAGGCCAGTGGGAAATGCTGGTGGGGCTTCCTTCTGCCGGAGTGTGAGGAATTCACCTCAGAATGATACAGACACAAGCAAGTAATAGTACATTTGGATCACTGCACAGCTGGACACACAGTGACTCCTCTAGAGTGTTTTTACCTAAAAGACTCTGTTTCTGTGGCTGGCATTTACTATGTCTCACTTCAAATAGTAGTAACTTTCATGGCTTACACACACATTGTGGCCTTTCTATTGAATTTCTTACCCCGACATTTTATTGCCTTTGTACTGTGTTTGAAATTTTATTCTTCTCCTTTGTGTGATGCCAGCTGCAGTGATTAAGAAAGGTCCTGATGCTGCTTCACCATATGTAGCTTTTAATGGCTTACTTAAGTGTATGTGTATTTGGTTATTAGGTAGGTAGCATCATTAAACAAAGTCTGTAGATGTTGTATCTTGGGAGTTGGTCTGTGGCATAACAAAATTAATACAGACAGCTAGAATTCATTTACCTGTGGAGGAACTACAGAGGAAAGAAGCACTACTTGTTCTCTACTTGTGCAGTAATGTTAGTCACCTGAAATGAACTAATTTACAAGCAGGTAAGCACAGCAGAGGCAACTCATCTTCAGCTTCCTGTCATGATTTGTTATTCCACTATGTCTTGGGGTTATTTGGGGTTATTTTTGGGAAGATGTGGCCCTAAACCCATGAACTCTCAACTGTAACATTATCAATATTCCTGAAATACAGTTTTAGTGTTCTTATTTGTAGCACATGGGAAATGTGGGAGCTTAACATAAAATATTCCTATATAAGTGGGCTTGAAAAAGAAGGAAAAGTAGGGAACAGTGCACTTAGTGTAATAGGGAAGAGCACAACAGGTTTGCAGTGATGTTTCTGCTAGATGGGACAAAAATTCAGTTCTGTGTACATCAGCACAGCTGTTTTGGCATCAGTGAAGATGATCTGACTTGCTGTGTGTGTGGATCTGCAAACTCTGGCCTGGTTTCACTGCAGCAGGAGGGACCTGGCAGCTGGGTGGAAAGGGCAGCTGAAAACAAGGTGAATCTGTTTAGGTTCCTTGAAAGAAGAGGACAGTTAATGATGCATTCCAGTTTTTGCTTAACATTTGGGAAGTTTAATGGGTTACATGGTTTTGAGCTCAAGCTGGTAGGACGAGTATATTTGGCTTTCTGGTTTCAGTGATATTCCAGCTGTGACAAAGATTCTGTGTTGCCTGAGGCATTTGCCCACTATGTTTGCAGTAGAGGCAAGATCTCAAGTCTGGGTCTGAATATGGTGAAAAGGTGTTTGTGTCCTGTGCCTTTCCTTCTCCACTGGCTCTTGTGCTTCTATCAATGTGTGAATTTTACAACTAAGACATTTTAGTTTTCATTTGGAGGCTTTTGAGAAAAGGGTGGAAGCTCTGCCTGAAGGATCTAGAAAAACAAACCTCATTATCTGTCTTCCATTTTCACAGTTCAGGCAAACAGGTTTTTCTGATCTTGAATTTTTGGGGGATGGCAGTTGTACATACGCTGCTTCAAGCATGTACAACTTTCTTCTTATGGACTGTCACAGGGTAATGCTGATGTTATTTTACATGAGAAAGTATATTCCTTTCCTTGAAGAAAAACTTGAGCTGTTGAGGTGTGCACACTTCAATCAATGAGGGATCATCTAATTTTTCTTAATGCATTAAGTTCTTAAGTTTTCAATATTTTATCCTCATGCTTATGGAATTTGGAATCCAATGTTAAATATGAATGCTAATGTCAATGTTTGTTAATTGGGAAGCTTGTACAGAATTAATTTAAAAAGCTTAAAAAGGTGACAGTTTTGTTTGTTCAATTGCAGTGGATACGATTAAACAATGGTGCAGAGATAAATGCTAATAACTTTGTCTGTTTGTTTTCAATAACTTAAAATGTGGTGAATATTTCAAAGTGACAGGATCCCAGCTGGACATTTTCTACAACAGATAATTATAGCAGTTGGGTGGCTTAGACAGTGCTGTGGTGTATATTGACATTTCACAACTTCCCTGGACATCTTATCTGGCTTCTTCAAAGTATTTTTGTCCTGTTGAACTTCTAGATCTTTTGATATAGCTTGTAAGGAAAGCATCCAGACTTCTCTAATCAGCTATCAAAGCAATTTTTTTTAGTTAATCCTGTCTAACAGCAAATAAAATATTGGTTTTTCAGTGGATTAGCTTCCACTATTTCATCCTTCTGGTTGTAAGTCCACACAGTTTCTTCTAAAGGAAATTATCTGTCAGCATTAGTATTAAACTAGCCATAAAAATGTTAATTTGAACTGAATTTCCAGATCAAACAGAAAATTTAATTCATGTCAGTTAATTAAATTCTTGGTGGAAATGAGAAAATAAGTACACAGATGCCCAAGACTGCTGCTGTCTCCTTGCTAATAAAGAAGCTAACAAAGCATTTTTAGCAGTACCTGGAGAGGGCAGGTCCTTGGTGAAAATTATTTCCTTGAGGAACAGATTTTACTCCCTTCTGCATCATGTCCCAGGTGGTGCAGGTTTTTTCCCCTACTGTTATTTTCTGTAGCATTATTACATGTCAACACACTCAAATGAAAGGAAAGAGATGGGCAGGCACTTGATTGCACACACTTCTCTCCAGGAGAAGAGTGTGACACCCGTGTCAGGTGTAGTGGTCACTTAACTCCACCCCCCAAGCTGGGGTATAAATCTTGGGACCTGCCAGCCACGAGGGCTCCACGTGTGCAAGTGGGCTTTGGTGTAAAATGAGTCTGGGTTGACTGGCCACAGCTCCTGAGAGCAGGTTCTGTCCATGTGGGGAATCTCATGGATATTCAGCTCATGGACTCTGGATACTCTTGTTTGCCCAATACCACTGCTGCATTGAAGGTCCTCTGTACTGCCACTGGGAACAGCTTGAGTGTACACTTCACATGGAATTGGAAGTTTGAGCAATAACTCTGCAAGACAGGATTTAACTGTTCCTTTAGTCTCAGGGTGTTCAGAAGACCTTGGGGGGTTTGTAACCTTTAAGCCAGGTATCATCCTGATTCACACGGTTGAAACCAGACGTCCTTGGGGAGTGAAAGTTGTGTGCTGCAGTTGATATTTTACCCTCCCTTCCCACTGTGCGTGTGGTAGTTGGTTTTGTTGTTTGGTGTGTTGTTTTTTCTTTTTTTAACAGTGATTTTTTTTTGTCTGGCACTGTTTGTCCTTTCCAAACAACACATTATCACAATCTGGATGCTCCACTCCTATGGCACATTAGCCATAGGACTATTACAGTGTAATGCAGATATCAATGAAATGTAAGTGGAATACTAGGAAGAGCAGTCTCCTTATTTTCCTGTGGTTTAATTCATCATTGAAAAATAGGTTTCTATTAAAGGATCTAAAAATCAAATGTCTCTTTCTTAGCATTCATGTTATAGTGGTGTAAGTGATGGCTGCACCTTCCCCTCCCTGCACCACTGCAGGCACCAGTTATATCTGAACATGAAACATTCAAATGTAACCCTTCTGCCTATTGTTTTTCCAAAAGCAAATAGCAAAGTCCTGTAAATTCTTTGGGCAAATCAGATCACACAAAGCTTTCTGCATTTTTCGACTGGCAACTACTTTTATTCCCTGGAAACTGAAGGGGAAATCAGTTGTTTTTTCTTTTCCTTGTTTTCAGATGAGACATGTTTCTTTTGAGATTTACCTAATATACCAAGGAGGATGAATATGTAAGCATTTGGAGGGGAACATGGATGTGAATAGACCATATCCATATGTGCTAATATCATTTCACCACATCAGTATGTGCTAATTTTTTCCCCCAAATATTTTGATTACAGGGCACTCTACAAGCCCTTTTGTATCTCCAGTTAGTCAGAAGTATCTTACAGAGGTTAAGGCTGAGTTTCAGGCTTATTTTTAAGAAATAGATCCATCAAGGTTTTAATTAATAATTTTGGTTTACTGATTCCTGTCACAGAATGGAAGTGAAGCTTTTGTTGCTAAACCTTATTTTTTCAATGGGAAATAGCAGGAGTCTGAAGGACGTGGTTGTAGTGCAGTTCACAGGTCTCAACTGGAATGTGAGAAATTGCCTTGATCTGAGACTTCCTCTTGCTGATAGAAAAGGAAATACTGTTTGTGCTAATGAAGGGACTTTGGTAACTTGAATATGCTGTGATCTCTCCTAGAGAAATATTTTCTGTTTCATTTAAAGTCACATTGTTTGGATTGGTGGAACAATTCTTCATCACTTTCAAGTGTTGGGTGTTTCTGGGATGCTTCCAGGGCTCCCCAGTGTGCAATATACCGCTGACTTCAGGCGTTGCACTTTGCTGTGTGATGTATAAATGGCTGCACCGTTGCTCTGTGTCCTAATTTTTCTCCTTCTATAAAGAAAAAACCTGACTAATCCTTTCCTTTTTCTGATGACAGCTGTACATTGAAAAGACTTTTAAATGTTTTGAAAAATTTCCCCATCTATGCTGCAGCTGCATCAAGTCTTGAAGCCACCATGTCACATCACTGGGTAAAAGAAAATGTTGTGTTCACAGAAGTATGGATAACACATTGCACAAATCAAAGATATGTTTTTGTCAATTCTGTGCTGTGAATTAGTACCCTGGCTAGGTTTTGAAATACGTGGGAGGAATGCTAGTCTGGAGCTTGCCAAATCTATAGGTGAAAAAGAAAATAAGCTACACAGACTGCAATTCCCACTACTATTTAGTTTATAGGCGTTGGAATGACCTTTTAATCTGTGCAGTGATAATTGCCTGTTTTACATAATGTGTAAAGCTTTGCAGAGGAGTGTTCGTAGTGATGGAACATGTATTAAAAATCATTGTCTGGCAACTAATAAGAATGTAAAGCCATTCTACAAATAGTGCAGATAAGCTCTAAAAGGAGGAATGAGCAAATACACTTAGGCAAATCAAAGGACAACTGTGCTGAGGCCCGGGCTGGGCATTTAGCATAGCAGTGGCTCATGGACTGTGTCCATGCTGGCAGGGAGTGTGACGCTGGAGGCAGAGATAGAGAGAGGAAAGCTGGGAATTCAACATTCCTCTGCATTTCGGCAGTTCATTCCAGGCTAAATCAAACCTTGGCCTTATCCTTTGGGCAGAACATAACTTGGAGGTAGGAGTGCATCTCCCAGATAGTTGAACCTGGAAGGAATCCAGTTTTGCATACTTCCAAGTCACTTCCCAGCACAAACTGGAGAACAGTAAATAGAGATGATCTGGAGCTTTGCTCCAAAGCGCTCTTCCAATTTAGACTAAAATACTATTTGTGGAATTGCGTGGAACATCAGGAGTCTTTTATCCCAGATTTATGATCTTGGCATTGGTTAGAATAGCCTAATGAGGTTTTTCTTGGAAATAACTGGAATTTCTGGTAGGCTTGATATTTCAGGGGCAGAAAGAGGATCAAGAGATTATGCACTGAAGCACTGAAGACTGACATTTATGACTTGGGTTTTTATATGCTCTGCATCTTGAGATTAAGTGCTAAGTTAATGGCAGAGTTTCTGTTTGGCCACTGTATTGGGCTTACAGGGCAAGGTTTTGGTAGCCGTGGCTGCAGAGGTGGCCTGTGTGGGAGGAGGCCGGGGCTGCCCCCTGAGTTGGACACAGCCAGACCCACAGCCAGCTTGCTCCAGAACAGGCCCATCCTTGGCCAAAGCTGAGCTCATCAGTGAAGCTGATGGCACCTCTGAGATAAGATAGTTAAGAAATGCTAAAAACCACAGTGCAGCAGTTGTGAGAGAGGAGAGAGAGAAAAATATGTGGGAATCAACTCTGCAGACCCCACAGTCAGTGGAGGAGCAGGAGGAAGTGTTCAAGCACCAGAGCAGAGATTCATTGGCAGCCTCTGGAGAAGACTGTGGTGAGGCAGCTGTGCCCCTGCAGCCCACGGAGGTCCATGGAGGGAGCAGAGATCCATCTGCAGCCCCTGGAGTCCCCCACATTGAGGATGTGAGGGAGGATGTGCCCTGAAGGAAGTTGCAGCCTGTGGAGAGCCATGCTGGAGCAGAAACAGAAACGTGGGCCCTGGAAGAGGAGCCGACGCCAGGAGCAGGTTTTCTGGCAGGACCAGCAGCTCAGGGGAAAGGCCCACACTGGAACAGTTGGTGAAGGACTGTATCCCTTCGAAGGAACTCCATGCTGGAGCATAGGAGGAGTGTCACGATTAAGGAGCAGCAAAAACTAAGTGTTATGTGCTGACCTATACTATTTTTATACTATTTTTAATTGCCCGTAAACTAGTTTCCCCAAGCCAAGTAGGTTTTTCTCATGAAGGTAATTTGTGAGTGACCTCCCTGTTTATCTTGATCCGTGAGCTTTTTCTTCTTTTGTTCTCCCTCTATCCTTTTGAGTAGGAGGAATAAGAGCTGGTCGGGCACCTGGCAGCCAGCCAAGAGTCAATCCACTACAGGAACACTGAAGATATGGACAAACTTAAACTTTGCAGGCCTCTGTTCCTGCAAGTTCTCCCCAGTCTGTGTTCCCTGAAGCTGCTGGTGATGGCAGCATGAGCAAATTCAGCAGTTGGGCTTTTCTGCTGTGGGTTGCAGTGCACTCACATGATCCTGTTTACCAGCTCTGCCCAGAACAGTAACTTCCAGCGGGGCTGGAGACAAAGAGCAATGATGTGGTCAACAAGCACTGTAAATTCAGCACTGGATGTCTGAATTATGTCCTCCTGCATTTTCCTTTATGCTCCCTTAATGTACTCCTAGGTAAAATGTCTGTGTTAAAAAAAAACCTAAAAATTTTAATAGTCTTCGTAACATTTCCAGATACTGGTGTGTAGCAATTGGTTTTGAAACAGTATTTATTGGTATGCCAGTGGACTTCTTTTGAGCAATTTTGGCTCATGTTAGAAATTCTTAAGTCATTACTACCATTAGGAAACCTCAACAAATAATCCCTTGCATCATAGCTATGATATAATTTCAAGATCTAAGGAGCTTGGAGAAGAGATAGTCTAATTAAGACTAATAAGAATATACTTGACTGTGAGGTGATTTCAGGGGGCAGGTGGACAAGGGGACACAACATTTACTTGACATATCTGAATTGTTCCTGCTTCTGTAGAAATTGGTATTTAATAATTTGGTCTGGGCTTTGTCTATTTGACTAAGTTGCCTTGGCAATTTCTGATTCCTTTTTAATTTAAAATAACTTTTCTGCAGTATTTTTTATTTCTCATCTCAAACTTATTTTTACCTGCTTTTTATCTGTTACGCAGCTTTTATCAGTTGAGTTCACAGATTTCTGATTAGTGGGAAAACATTTGTTTCCAATTAAAAACTAAAAATCTTAAAGCTTTGTAGTTGGGAGTAATTTATTTTAATACAAAGACATTACAGAATTGCTGTAACATGAACACTATTTCAGCTCTTTTATAACTTTAAATTATTTTTTTCCTACACAATTAAAAAAACCTGCAGATGAGGTTGTTTCCCAAGCATTCTTCATTCTGAGCCAAATGTGAAAAGTCCTTCAATTAAAATTTGGGCTAAATCCTACAGTCTCATCTGAAAGGCTGTAAATATTTGGTGTTCTATTTATATGAGCTAAGAAGCTTGAACTTAAAATACTGATGGCTGAATGATGTATCAGGGAACTGCCTGATACTGGACTAGTAATGACATACTAGTAATGACGTACCATTTCACTGAGTTACTTCTGAGGTGTAAGAATAAGAAATTTGCCTTGCTTGCCCTGAAGGGGCCATGTAGCAGCTGTATCAGGCAGTCAGACCATCCCAGTAGCTTATAAATATGGCAGTTCCCTGTGTCATATCCTCATATCCTTATAACTTGGAATTACCTCAGAGGTGACTACAAAATTTTTAAAAATAAGCTAATTTATACCTTATTTGTATTCCTTTTGTGCTGATAAGTTTTTTTCACAGCTCTCAGTTGTGTGTTGGATAATAACTGTGCTTTTCAAAGTTACTTATAGTTCATAGACCCTTCACACTAACTTGTGCCATAGCCTACTCTTCTCCAATTTCTTCTATTTCTTCTTCATCTTTCTAAAAATGTGCAGTTGGTGTGCATCCGTATTTTGCCTCCATGAGTTTTCCTTTAGGCTTTTGATTTTTAAACTTTTTTTCCTTTCATTTCAGCATTGCTTGTGTAAGCAGAGAGATACCAAATAGTGCTGATGTAATATACAGGTGTGAAGGAGGAGAACAGGTGCAAGGTGGTGGGAAAATTGGTACTCAGATTTGATGGAATGTTGTAATCCCATACCCCTTACTGATGATCACCCCTGCATGCTTTAACTTGACAGCTAATTGTATTCTAGCAATTTTGTACATCACCCTCTTAGAATGTCATTCCTTAGCTAAAACATCACACTTCCTCCCCACCTCCCCCCTTGCTTTCTGTATCCTCTTTTATTGTTTGCATTTGTACTGTCATTAGGTGTGACTTCTAAATTCTCACTGCTCTGCTTCTCAACTCTCAGAAGGTGTTACATTACCAGAAAACAATTACACAGGTCACTGCCTCGCTGTGTGCTGTGTGTCAGGGTAAAGGTTGCAGTGTCCAAGCTGAACAGCAGTGCTTGGTCTCTACTTCCATCAGCCCTGGAGCTCTGAGTGCTGCAGCCTTCACCTGAATCCACAGCATCGCAATAGATTTGAACCTCTTGAACAGGGGAAGCCTCTCCTTGTATTTCCACCAAAGATTTTTTTATTTAGTAAAGCCTGATTAGCTGAGTTGCAAATCTGTGTTTTTGTCTTGTGCCTTTGCTTGAAATCCTGTTTGCTTATCTGAAAAAAAAGTGACTTAGTCTGTGCTGGAGCTGGTGATTCAGTGAAACACCACCTGGGCTCGATAGCACCTCACGAATAATGGCTGTTTGTGATACTGTTTTAATTGAGAGAGAACTTCCCCAGGGCGTGCAGCTGACTCATTTTTCAGAGAAACCTGTCAACAACGTCTGAGGTGGCCTGACTGTTACCCTGGGATTAAGCAGCCTCTTGTACCTCAGGTACAAAGTACTCTTCGATGCTTTTGTTTTTCTACATTTATGGCACATGTTATCACAATAATGCGAACCACTGGTTCCTGTTGTCAGTGCTTAGGTTTCGTGTGCTCTTCCAAAACAGTGGGTGTTGGAAATAGAGTATGTGTGAGTAATTTTTTAGTGTTCAGTAGTTACACCCCTGGATTTTCCTCTGCCAGGGAATAAAGTGAGCTAGAGAAGGAAAAAGCATAGAAATTCTGCTCGCAGTTCACATGAAATAAAGTTTGTAGCGATGACTAATGCACCCTAAAAGCTGTTGTCTTTAGTGTGGATTATAGTAAAACAAACTTAGGCTGAAAATGGTATTTCTTTTTTTTCTCCAGCCTTAAGGGAGACTGAGTTGTTTGTAAATTCTTTCAAGAACTTGCTATCATAACAAGAATTTTGTTGTTAAAGTTAACAGTTGCAGAAACTCTGAAATGGGGGAAATATTTGGTACTTTTCATTCACTTTCAGACTTGTGTGACAGCAGATGACAACTGTACTTCTGCTGAAGAGATAAGCACTGATGAGAGGCTGTTGAATTTTTATCCAGTTTCAAGCCCTTGGAGTGATGGCTTGTTATCCTTCCAAAATTCTGTAATTGAAGGGACATTGATTATGTTCATTCTCTTCTATTTCCCATCCCATTGCTAGACCTTTTGGGAATACCTTTGCAGAGATGGTTTTGGTTTACTGCATTACAGTTCCTTGCTTCAAGAAGAGGCTTTGGCTTTGTTTGTAGTGACATCAGAAATTCAAAGTTGTCATTTTAACACGTACTGAAAAAATGTCTTCAGTGGTAAGAGGGAACCACAATTCATAACCAAAGTATGTTTTCTCCCTTGCAAGTAATTTTGGGTTTAACTTAACTGATTAAAATTTCACTGATGAATTTGCTGAACTTTCATGTGAGGTTGATGGATTTCAGAATGAGTGCTACACCTCACAGGAAGGTTTCCTGCCTGACCACTGCGTCGACCTCTCCAAGTCAGAAACAGGATTTAAAGGCTGTATAGGCATATGTAGAGCTTTGACCTCTACGTTTTCTCTCTGCAGCTGCTGGGTTTAGTTAGAGCTGAAAGCTCTTGTCTTGCGAAGGTTGTGATGTTTGGTTCATGCCTGGGTAACCAGTCAGCCCGGTTGCTCCTGGTCTGTCCAAGCTGCACAAATGAGAACTTGAAACCTCCCCAAAGAGCTCAGTATCTTAATAACTTGTCTACAGGCACAGCAGACAGTGGGTGGATCTGTGTTTAAATCCCAGCTGGTGCTGTTCCTCCTTCTCTCTGATGGAGAGGACAGCTCATGTCTGCCCTAGGGGTGGGTTCTGCAGTTGATCTACTTTTCCCAGGGAACGGGATCCTGTTTGTCAGATGTAGCTCCACAGGCTCAACCAAGTCATGACTCTTACTGTGGATTTTGATTCTGTGAGGGATATAAAATTCGCAGAGGTTGAGAATGGTCTCTTGGGAATGGAATAGGTTATATGGGCTGGACTGGACTGGAATCCATAAAAGACTTTATTTGTGTGTTGTCTTAGAGCTAATGATTGTAACCTGGAATAGGGATTTCCAAAGAATTGCATCAGTGTTTGTCTTAGATGAAGTAGACTTTCTCAGTGTACTGAGTTTAAAACTGCTTTTTAAATTTCAGGTAATTTTCTGCTGAGATATGAGAATCTGTGACAAATAGATTTTTCTGGGTTATGGGTGGTTTTGTTTGGTTTGGCTTTTTTCTTTAACAGCATAGTGGTTATAAAGCAGATCTTCATTAGTAGGTTCAGTGCATTATTGACTTCAGCATAAACAAATGGATTTTTTTGCTTGATGTCTGTGTATAAGGCTTAGACTAGAATTAACCTCATGTTTGTTTTGCAGTAGGAACTTGTTAAGGTGTTCACAGCATGTGTTTGTAGTTTTTCATTTTGCATCGGTACTGAAATACAAGTACTGATTTCGAGAGAAGTAGCATTGAAAACTTGATGGTGGGTTTGTGTCACTGAAGTACCTCACTGTTTATCTTCCTCTAAGCCAATAAAAAGAAAGTGTTACTGATAGGCCTGTTAATGCACTGATTATTAAAGTTATTGTTTCTGTGCAACAGCAGTATAAATTAATAACTGTCATCTTATGTCAACACTGGATTTTTAAAAAATGTTTTCAGAGTATCCACAGAATGAGCCAAATGATGCCTCTTTCTGTGCTTTCCTACTTGAAGGAGATTTATAACCTCTTTGGAAAATTCTGATTAACTTGTACTGTCCTTTAAAATCAACTATTCAAACAAACGCCTTTTCATTTTTCTTTTGTGGTCCTTTTCTCTTACAGCTTTGTGCCTGCCTCTCAGTGGTGCTGACATCTCAGTGCTGTTTGTACTTAACTGGTGTCAAAGGTTGGGGGAGAAAAAAAACCCCTGACCTTTCTTGTCACACTGTCCTAAGTTTTAGGGATAGGATACATCTAAAATCTAATTTGGTGTTTCCTCTAGCAAAAAAAAAAAAAAAGTGGATGGGTATAATGTAGGCAGAAGGTTTTTCTGATTGGTACAGTGTTTCATAGATAAACAGCCAGAAAGTTTGTTATCTTTTTTCCTTCCTCCCTTCTCCCCTGCTTTGGGTTGTTTTATCCAAACTCTGAAGTTGTTTTATATTGGCAAAGGTTTTAACTGATGCGAATTAGGTAGAGGCAAACAAATTCATACTGGTATTGCTAGTTAGCAGTATGAATGTAACCTGATAGTGATTCGGTGGGTATGGCACTGGGATTTACTGCAGCCGCTCTGCTGGGTTTTCCCTCAGCTTGGGGCTGGGACCAGGCACACAGGACAGCCTTGGCGGCCCTAATTCCTGTTTCGCATGGGAAATGCCATGGCTGTTTACTTTGTTTTGTTTACCAGCCCTCAGTCAGTGAAACTGAAAACAACAGAACCTGCTTGTCTACCACTAACTTCCTTTTCTCGTAGCAAAGATGAAGAAACTTCCCCTGTTTCTGCTGCTGTTTGACAAACTTTTTTATGCTTCATCTGGTTGTCTCTTACTCCTCCAGCCTTTCCTATAACCACTTTATAAACATAAAAAACATGGATCTACTGCTGCCATACACTTCAGATGATTTCAAATGTTCAGAGGGGATTTCATCATTTCCCCCCTCTCTTAAATGTCATTTTAGTTTTTAATTAAATGAATGACAGATATTGTAGGTAGTCAGTTACTCAGGTTTTTTACAAAGCAGCTCTGTGCTGTGTAGGCATGACTGATACAATCAGGCAGGTATCTAAATTTGCCTTTCTGTGGACTTACTCAAACTTACCATAGAGCCACCAAGAGAAGGTTTAGTGTCGTATGAGCTTCTTGGTGCCATGCAGACTTTTCAGACGATTCCCTTAGAGGATCCTATTTGTATTTAAGGTATTACTGCAGTTAAAATGTTTATCTTCTCAAAGGTGAATAGCTCAGAGACCAGAGTAATTGAAGAAAGCTGTTCAGCTGAGGTGAACTGAGCTGTAGCGTGGAACTATTTTTTTTTTTTTTGTGAAATGCTTTAAGTATGTTAAGATGCTAATTAAAGTTGAACCGGAGGAGGGCTTTGCAGCTCCTCTCACTGTTACTGTGGTTTTTGATGGTTCCTTTGGTGTATCCCAGTGGTAGATGGAGAGATGCCCGAGGTCCGCAATCTTAGGTATGGATCACAACAGTCTGTCCAGCAGTCTGTAGTAACTAGTGTAACTCATGTAACATGCTGTTGCTGGAATAAAGCAAGAAATGCTTTTTCATCCTGCCACAACTTGCACAATATTTAAGATTTTATTTTCCTGTTGTGTATTGGGGTGAAACTGAACTTAAAGAGTGAAAATGAATCCTGAGGTCTCCCCATGCAGAAGAGGCTGTGCCCAGATAGGCAGAGCAGTAGCTCGGTGCCTGGGAGGCTCCAGTTCAGGTGTGAACAGAGGCAGCAGGGAGGTTTTCTCACGCTTTTGGGCAAGGACTCATCCCCGTGTGCTTCATGCTGTCTCTTCCAGGAGAAAGCAGAAAGGTAAAGACCAGTAGTACGTGTGCAGCTGGGGAGTAAAAGCTGGTGGTGTCAGTAGCTGCTCATCCGTTGCTTGTTTGTGAACGCTTCCTTTTCCCTCTCACGCAGGGGCCAGCGAGGTTTGGGCAATGCCTGTTCAGCTGAGCAACAGCTCGGTGCCAGCCCTGAGGCTGTGGGCGCTGGGCAGGTTGGGGGAGCTGCTGCTGCGTCCCCATGATGCTGTTCAAGTTCTACTCCTGCCACCTTGAGTCAGAGCTGGTGTTTTTCTGAGCTGGCTTGGAGCTCTTTAGTCTTGTTAAGTGGCAGAATAGCATCTATTGCAAAAACAAGACCTCCTTTTCTTCCTGTTGTAATCAGTTAAATCGGCTGTGTAATTAGATGATGAGCTGGACTGTGGGTATGTCAGTCTATTCAAAGCTTGACTGTGTAGAAGAACAAAGCTCTTTATTTTAGCCAGTATAAAATGATACCAATATAGATAAAATTTTATAACTAGGAACTGTTACAGCTTGTCTAGCCCTACAGAAGAAATAAAGTGGCTTCCTCAAAAATTAAGAACTGCCTCCTTTTAAAAATCTTTGCCCAGAGTCTGTATGAGTGTTGTCTTGGTGGTGTTTTAAACTGGGAAGACTTCACATCATTAACGCTGAATTTTAAAATACAAGTATTTTTTGCTTCATTAATTTTGACTAATGCAGAGAGAAAAATGATTAATCAGGAGACTTAACATAATTAGTGCAGTGTGGCAGCTGACTACTTAAATATAAGTCTGTTAACGTGGGAAGCATAGCTCTTGTTATGAAATGTTCTGCTTTGTGTCAGAATCTAAAATATTAGAACTGTTTTACTCTTTAAATTGATACTGCAAATCTTACTGCTATGAAAACATTCATATTCTACCACTAATTATGATGTTCAAAACAGGAAATCTGAAATTATGTTGGAAATAATGTCAGAATTTCAGAGAATTTTTTAATGGTCTTTTGATTTATGTTGCCGGTAAAAAATGATTTTTATGTGTCATCATGATATATGGCATTCGGAAAACAAAGAAGAAATTTATTGCAGAGAACTGCTATGTTCAATCTTACTGAAGGATTGTTTTGCTTGTTAGTAGCCTGTCGTGGTTAAAAGAAGTATGAGCAGCATCAGTGTTCAGAAGGGGTATTTTAGTTCCTAAAAGCCTATGGGAACTGCAGGCATAATATACTTTTAAAGTACAAGGGATCAAAAAAAAGGCATTTTCAGCTAAATTTGCTTATAAAATCATAACCATTACCTGAAAACCCACTGGTGTGAAAGGATGTCTTGACTTATGTTAGGTTGAGGGTAAAGTTCCTGAAATATTTCTGCTTTTTATCTGTCAATACTGCTTCTGAGGTCAAGCGTCTATCTAACCATTTAATGCAGCAGCTGATTTGCAGCATATTTTATTAAGACGTAATTGTAAAGGCTAGGGTTGGTGCTGGGAAAGGTCATGGATTTCAGGGGGAATGTGGGAGTAATACTCATGAGCTGGAGATGAAACAGATTATATGTTACAGCGGGATCTGTTCTAGCCACAGTAGGAGTTCTAAGAAATGTAATCTTGTGGTGGAAGATGGTAAAATTATTTCCATGTAGTAGAAAACCTCCTGCATTTTTCCATGAAGGCTGTCTCTCTTGTTCCACGGCTGCTGGGTTATAACGTGTTACAGACACAAGGCTCGCTGTGTCCCCTGGAACAGCAGGATGCAGATCTGCTCCCGTCGCCACTGGAACAGCTGCTTGGAGAGCTGACTTGTCTGAGCTCAGCACAGTGTTTGCATCTCCTGAAAGACAGACATGTAGGTGAGTGACCACTTCATCGTGGCCACAATGCTGCTCTTTCATAGCAGTGAGAAAACAGAAAAATTGTAATGAAAAGGCCGGATACCAACTACACCCTTGGGAAGAGAAGAACAAAGGATGACTTAAGCTTAGACATAAGATGTTAGCTAGTTGTGGCACAAGTCAGACCAGTCTTTACATACTGGCAAGCCCCAAATTATACCCAGCCTGAGTTTTTACATTTAAGTCTATTATGAGCTGCCATAAATGTTTCAGGTTGTGTTGACAGCGTTCTGGCCAGGAGGGTGGGTTGTGCGTTGGTTTGGTCCTCTTTTTTCTTTCAAGAAAGGAGCATTGTTCAAAATTGGGCTTACTCTTTTCAGTGTAGCTTGTTGCAAATCGGCAATTATGGTTTCTTCTGGCTTTGCAACTGATTATGTTAACGTTCAGCAAATTAATTATCTTCTGGCTCACAACTGCATGCACAACACTTGGTAAAATGGAATTACAGCAGAACCTTGCCAGATCTTGTCACTCCACTTTGTAACCCTTGTGGGAACTTTCATAAGGCTCAGTAGTGAGGTGATGACATGAGTGTTCCAACTGCAGCTTCCAGCTGGTTAGGTGTAGGCATTGCTGATGGAGTGATCTAATTTTAAGGTGTACTTATTTATGTGAAGCACATAGAAAAACAAATTGCAAATTAGGACTAAGTAAATAACCAAGTTGTATTTTATTAGACTATGTTCTTTTTCTGTTTTATTGCTGGTTTATTCTGAGTTTTTTGCTTTCATTGCTCCATTACTTAAAAGTGTTAGTAAGGCTATGTTATTAAAAATAAAATTATAGACATATTGCAATGAATGATTGATACTGGTAGAATTTCTGTAAGTCCTTTAGTCCATTGTTGCTTAAAAGCAAGATAAAGTACTTGATTTAAATTATATACAATACATAGACTCCTAAATTCTCGTTTCATGTTTTGACACAGGCTTCCTCTGTGGAATATCACAGAGCAGAACTGCCTGGATTTGCCTGCTCTTGCTTTGGGGATCCCCTTTGGGGATCACTTCAAAATTGATTTGAGAGAGTTTTTAGTAGCAGTTAATTCTACTAATTTCCAAAGTGACCATTTTCCATTGGTGACTGTGCAGTGTCTCATAGGGGATGTTTCAAAACTGCAAGAGTTCTGCCATAGTGAAACTTGATTTTTCATTAAGATGAGAGTTCAGTCACATTTCTTCAGGGAAGTTAAATCTTAACTTTCCTATTTTTCACCCATTACTCGTCATGGTGTAAAACTACAAATGGGTCTACTCTGAATGCTGATTGTTAAGAGGGGGAGGGTGCATGTGTGTGCTGTTGCAATGGGCTTTTTTTGGTGCAATATATTGATTTTCAAAGAATTTTACTCTATCTTTTAGCTTTTTTTCTTTTTTGTTGAAATAGAAGTTTCAGTTAAGCCAAAATCTTACCTTTTCTCTATGTGAGTATGCTTGAAAACACCCACAAAACTAGACATGCTTAATTTGAGAGATATAAGAGAAATACCAGTATAGATATCTCTAGTATAGCTATAGTGTGTGTGCATGTATGTATGTATGTATCTATCTGTGTATGCTGTGACTTATTGCTGCCTGGGAGTAGTGTGTGGTAGAAGAGCAGCAGTGATGTTAAAAAGCAGATTGTTTTCAAGTGGTGAAGGGGTGAGAGAGTTAACCTGGAACAAGTGCTTGTGTTCGTTGCGTGTGAGTTCTTTTCATCCTCACCACAAATATGCTCACAGATAAGGAAACAGAAAGTGATTGGTTTTACAAAACCAGTCCAGTAGTTCTGTTATGAGCAAAGTGGAAGATAATTTCTGTGTAGCAAGGTGATTGCTGTTATGTGTGTCAGCAGTAAGAAAATGCTGCTTTTGAGGGAAATGTGCCTGGTGGTAGATATGGCACTGGTTTAGTCTAAACTCATACTGATTCCAGAGACTAAACTATTGACACCTGGGCTTGGGTGGGATCCATGAGCTGTAATCAGTGGTAAAGACAAAGGAGCTGCTGCTCATTTCCAGGCTTGGTGCTCTGCCAGACGATATGGGGAGGAAGGTTAAAACAATTGAAGGAACTGTTCTTTTTTCAGTCTCTGGGGAAAAAAGAATAGTCTGACACACTTGATCAGATCTCCTGTTCCTGGCATTTTAACACTTCTCTGAGTGCGAGAAAACCACAAAAGGGTTGAGGCTGGAAGAGACCTCTGGAAGTCATCTGGTCCAATCCCCTGCTCAAGCAGGGCTGTGCAGAGCTGGTTGCCTGGGACCATGCCCAGCTTACGAACATCTCCAAGGATGGAGATTCCACAGCTTCCCTGGGTAACCTGTGCCAGTGCCACTGATGATCTTTCAGCTGGCTTCACAAAGTGTCTGGTAGTGTATGTGCCCTGACTTGCTTAGGTTAGGATATGGAATTGACTGGTTCTGGCTGCAGGCATCACATAGCAGCAGAATGTCTGTGTGAGAAGGCATGGGTGAGGGCTGAAGTCTGTGCAGGAGAATGGCTTCGTGTGTTTGTCCTGGGATATTTGGTATGGAGATCTGGTTTTCAGGATGCAAGTGATTTCTACCAGTTTTACTCCTGAATTTTTGTACTTTTATCGACAGAAGTGTTCTTGCCAAGTCCTGCAGTCTTAGATGTTTCAGGTCCCCAAGATATCTTGAACAATAAAGGAGTTTTGATCAGAAAATATGTAAAAATCTCCATCCTGCAAGTAGGGAATGCGAGTTACAGAAATCTAAACTGTATTTTTAGAGTTACCTAATTTCGTGATTCCTTAAGTAATAAGTCAGAAAAAGGGCACGTCTAGCCCCATTTCAAGTAAGTCCTTTCAGTAAGATGCTTTTCCTGCAGCACTTGGAAAACACCAGTAAGAATTCTTGCCCAAGAGCGTAGCAGTTATGTGTTACAGGAGCCCTGGCCTCTGAGGCTGTTTGTTCAAATCCTTTTGTTTATTATGAGCTGGAATGCAGGGCTGTGGGCTGGGCTGGAGAACACCAGTGTAGTGCCTTTGTGACACTTGGCATTAACAAATGGCATCTTTGTTCGAGCCTCTGCAGCTCGTGGAGCTGTAGAGGGGCTGTGTCTGGAAAAAGGAACACGTGTCAAGTGGCTCAGTTGTGTGGAGCAATTGCAGCAAGTGGAGGAGAAGAACTTTTCCCCTGGTCATTTTTGATAAGCTGATTTAGAATATGGTCTAGAAGCAAACAGATTTACTTCATGAAGACTAAAACAGAGCTCTACAAGGACTGGGAAGAAAATGACAGTCTAAAGACTGGTAAAGTGTTGTGTAAAATTTTATGTACTGGTCTTTAATTGTTTATATTGTGCTGTTCGACTTCTCTCTCATTTCAAATTAGTGATAACTGAGTTTTAAATACTTAATACTATTAAAGTATATAATTATTTGTAATGGCGGAAGAACTGTAGCTCAGTTAACTTCTGGAAATACGTATTTCTGAGGAAGTGTTGCTATGTTAAAGGGATTACTTTTCTAACTAACTAGTTCACTTTATATTAAAAGCTCTCTGTGTTAGAAGTTCTCACTGCATGAAGAGAAAGAGAAGGTATAATAAACGACGCTTAATCCCTTTTGTTCAGAGCAGGTTTAGTATCAATGTGCAGGTATTTACCAAGAGTCTTCCTTTTGAACATCGTGTACCCACAACAAAATACTATTAAGTGTACGTCATGGCTTTTTTTTCATTGTTTATGGGAATGAACTGGAAGGAAAATAAACAGCCTGAGTATTTAAGGGACTTTGTGCTATGACCAGAGACTTTGTTTATTGCTCTGATGTGTGCTTTGAATGTGTAGATGCCTAGCAGCTGGTGGTAGTAGCCTGCAGACAGGAGTTTGTGCCAGTGCAGCTCTTTGTGCAGTGGAATGTGTAATGTGCAAACAAGCAAGAATTTTAGTAAAGTAATGGGAAACCAATTAGCATCTTTCAAATTTTTGGGGACTTTTTAGAGTGCTCTGCAGTTAGAGAGACAATGATGGTGGGTCAAAGGAGAAAAAAATGGCGAAATCTCTTTTCAGAATTTGGGATAAGGTTGCACAGGATGCTGTTAGTACATTCAGCCTCAGCCCCATGGAAAGAGGCATTGCTTCTGGGGGTGCTGGTCCACAGTGATTGAACGTGAGCCAGGATGGGCCCAGGTGGCCAGGACGGCCAATGGCATCCTGGGCTGTACCAGCAATAGTGTGGCCAACAGGACCAGGGCTGATTGTCCCTCTGTACTCAACACCGACAAGGCCACACCTCGAATCCTGGAATCAGTTTTGGCCCCCTTATGACAAGAAGGACATTTTGGTGCTGGAGCATGTCCAGAGAAGGGAATGGAGCTGTGACAGGCTGGAGCACAAATCCTATGAGGAGTGACTGAGGGAGCTGGGGATGTTTATCCTGGGGAGAAGGAGGGTCAAGGGGGAAACTTACTACTCTCGACAACTCCCTGCAGGAGGCTGTAGCGGGGTGGGGGTCAGACTCCTCTCCCAGGTAACAAATGACAGAATGAGATGAAATAACTTCAAATTGCATCGGGTTGGTTTAGGTTGGATATTAGGAAAGATTTCTTTCCCCAAAGGGTTGTCAAGCACTGGGACAGGCTGCCCAGGGAAATGGTGGATTCACCATCCCTTGAGGTATTTAAAAGATGTGTAGATGTGGCACTTAGGGGCATTGTTTCGTGGTGGGCTTGGCAGTGATGGGTTAATGGTTGGACTCAATGATCTTAAAAGTCTTTTCCAACCTAAACAAATCTATGATTCCTCCTAAATTTATGGCACATCTATAAGAGTCAGTTTATTATGCTGCTGCTGATATATGAGCACTGTAATATATCTTGTACCTACTCCTCCTTCAGTGTAAGAAACTTGCTGACGCTCTCAGTGGTACTCATTTCATACTACCTTGATGAGGGAGCTAGTCCTTGGCTGTTGTTACCTTTTCCAGGTGAGATACTGTCTAGTCATTTTTTAGACTGTTTTGGAGATTATCGCTAGTGAATGTGAGTAACCCCAAAGACCATTTCTTTAAGTCATATGGCTACTTTTGCAGGGACTAGAAATGTGTGCTCAGTGGATTGCACTGAGCTGGATGGGGATCACTTTAAAAAAAGCTGTGCCTTTCTAGTTTGCAGTTCTGTAGCTGAACAGGTGCAGGATTAGACAAACAATTCAAAATACAGGTACTTAGTAAACCATGTAGACCAGCAGCATTTCTTTTTGTGGGGAAGACCAGTGTTTACTGTTTTCTGGCTGTTCCTCCCTTGGCAGCAACTCAGTTCTGCCAGGCTGTGATAGAAGCCAGGTCTAACTATGGGCTCTCTGTTAGCCACCCCAACCAGGAGCAGCCAAGGTGTTGCCAGGCTGTCACAAGCTGTTCATCTCCTACTTGACTGCTGGAAACACAAGGGATAGTGCTGCCAGTTCCCCCTCCTTTATTTTGGAAAACTGAATTACTGCAGGGACTGTAAGAGGGGTCCTCAATGATTTAAATAAATACTAAATTACATTATGGTCAGTGTTTTCCCCCTACTTTCTCCCTTCCCTCACCTTTGGATTTTAGGTGGATTATAGGAGGTCCTTGAGTTGAGATTCTCTGGTGTCTGTGGGTGCCTAAATAGACACCTGCTGTTCCTTCCTGGGGAACAGAAGGGAGAAGATGGCACGAAAGCAAGGCAGGATCCTTCAGAAGTTTTGCTAATAGTCACAATTTAACTTTTATGTCTATTTGTAGGCCACAACCTTATTTTTTCTTTACTAGTGTTTATTTTTACTCGAATCTGTTGTTTTGCTGTTAAATGTCACTTATGGCAGTTGGTCTCTTCCAGGTAGTCTAGCATTCATGAATAGAGCATAGTGTTACATATTTTTAGTTTGCATTATGTCTGTTGCTCCTGAGGAGATTCAGGACACTTGGAAATTTTTGCAGTGAGAACAACCAATTATTACTGGAATAATCCAATATTATTCCAGTTATTATTGGAATAATCTCCCCAGGGAAGTGGTGGATTCCCAAAGACTGGACACTTAAAATTCAGCTGAACAGGGTGCTGGACCATCTTGTCTAGACTGCTTTCTGCTAGACAAGAAAGCTTGGACTAGATGGTCCTTGAGGTTTCTTCCAACCTGTCATTCTATGATTGCTGCTGGGCAGGGTTCTAACCACGCTGCTTGTGCGTTGTAAGCCTGACTGATTTTTGGGGGGACTTGATCATGCCATCATTGACAGATTTTATCATCAGGTCATTGCTACTATATTTCCCCATTTTTCAGTTCATTTCAGTTCTCCATACTACTTAATTGACTATATATTAATGTCAACTTCATCTGAGATGGCATTGTTTCCCGTATAATCTGTAATGCTAACTTTTGATTAGTAAATTTAAACATACTTGTATTGTATCTTTAACTGCTTTCACTGAGATAACACTGAATAAAACTGATAGGAGTTTAGGATAGCAGTTATTTGTCTTCAATTTCATAGTGATGTATTTTTGTGCTGAAGAATTTTTCTTGTTCCCATATTTAGCTTTTACTTTATCAGGAATCACTGTGTAATTTTTATGTTGGAGATGTTTAAATATTTCCTCTTATAAGAAAAATCATGTTTAATGCTTATCTCTCAAAATAAAACCTCTTGTCCCTATCTCAGGCTGTTTTCTGGGGTTTCAGTATTGATGGATTAATGAAACATTGAACTATCTCAGTGCAGCTGGAAGGTTAAGATGACTCTGTCAGAAAGCAAAGAGGATTACTTTAAAGGCAATGAATATGATGATTTACACACTAAATGTAATTGAATTGTCATGAGAACATGCCAAATTTTGATTCACACATTGCTTATGCAGAGGAAGGGATGGTAAGCCATGGCCATGATTTCAGCATAAATCAGAAACTTGCTTTCTGGTGCAAATACAGTTTGGCATTCTTTTAAACAAAGGTTTAAACTTTTTTTCAGCTTACAGTATTATTCTGTATTGTTGAAGATCTGTACATGTCCTTTAGAGCACATTTCAAAATAAAAATATAAACCTTTTTTAGTTCTGTTAAAAAAATGTATCAACTACATACTATGTGAATGTACTGATTACTGTGTATTACAATATTGTCCACTTATGTTCAGCCACTCTTTCACTCTTTCTCAAATTAAATCTAAACTATCTTTTACTTGGAAATTAGTGATAGGACTTTTCCCCTATTTCTTGAAGCTCAGCAGCAGGTGTACTTTACACAAGGGAGCTTTCCCCCCAACATCTGTCCAATGGAGAAGTGGACATTAGGGTCAAGTACTTAAATTTGCTGAAGGAATATCAGGTTTCTAAGGAATTTAAAAGTTTACTTTTTAAAAACCCATAATTGGTCTTCTGTAAAGACTTATTTTAAGCACAGCTCTGTCTTACAAAAGAAAAGACAATTTTTGGTTACCATTCCTTTGTCTTCTCACTTTGAAAGTAAAACCACTTTTCCAGGGTTCATCCACTGCTTTTTGTCAGTGTTGATTTGGTAGCTTCAGTGGACATTGTCAGTTTAATAGGCACCTTATGCCAGCTAGTAAAGATTAGGAGCCAGATAGCTGTAATTGTGCTGGAGGAAGAGATAGTGCTGGAATGCCCTGGCAGTGGTGTGAGGTTGTGTCTGTGCCCTTTTGTGTGACAGGGCTGGCGAGGGGCTCTGCAGGGCTGCGGGGGGGTGTGGGAGCTGTGTCTTGATCAGAGCTCACGTGGGCAGCCGGGGTCACAGAGCCCTGCAATGGCTGTAAAGCTGTATCAGAGAAAAGCAAATCTGAGACCAAACTGCTTTGTGTCTTGGGTCCTCTTCAGGCTTAGGAATAAATGTGGATCCAGCATCTGAAAGCACAAGAGGAGCAGTTCCCTGCTTGGGCACACCAGAGTCTGAGCAATATGAAATGATTCTGCTCACCCCTTATCTTACAGGGAGGAAATTATTTATCAGTGTGGTGGTTCAGAGATGTAAAGCTTCCAAATATAGCAGATTGAATTACTGCTTTCTTCACCCTCAAATAACTGTGTAAATACATGTGTACTGGTTCTGCTGCACACTGGAAAAAATGACGGAGCTCTATGTCCTTGCTAATAAACAGGAGTAATATGATTGGGAAATGATGGTGACCAGGAAAAGGGGGCCAGGTGAGGGTAGCAAAGTGTGACTTTGGGGATCATAAATGAAAGCTTTAAAGAAGCAGCCAGACTTTCCCTTAGGGGAAGCTTGGGACAAGCAGTGCTGTTGTCTGAATGCTGGTGCTTGTGTCTGTGGTGGCTTGTAGTGAGATTCTCTTTGCATTCCCCTGGAGAAACTTGGAGTGAAAACAAGCAGAAACCATGCTAAATCTCTAACAGATGGCTGAGAAGGCCACCTTGGCACAACTTCTTGTCTAAATGTTGAGAAATATGTAGATAAACTTTATTAAAGGAATGCTAGGTTTGAACAAATAATTGTGTTAATGTCATATGATAGAAAACTGTAATATCTGATCTGTTTTTCTATTTCATGGCCCACATGGCTGGTATGTACAATTCCTGAAGTTCGTTATGTTGCCATGAACTAGATAGTGAAGAAAAAACACATGCTTGGAGTTATTTTTATAACAGTATTAGGATGAAATATATTTTAAACCTTTTTAAAGCCTTTCATTATCTGTAGTTCATTGCTTTTTAGCAATCAAAAGAAATAAACTCTTGAATCTTTCACAAACTTATTAATTAAAGCTGATTTACCTCATTGGTTTGATATAATTACATTTGGGATATTGAAGTACATTCTGTTGTTGGATATTCAAAACAGCAGCTTTTCCTTTCTTGGTGCTCTCTGTTCATGTCCATGTTCTAGAGATGGTCTCTGCTCAGGGAACAGGACGTAGCAAAACTTGAACTCCACTCATGTACTAAATGCTGTGTCTGCAGTGTCCTCATGTCCAGTGCTTACTCACACGTTGGTTTTTTTCTTGCCTATCAACCTTCCTGTTGTCATATCCTTAACACTTCTTCCAGCTCTGGGTTGCCCAAGTTGCAGTTCTGACACTGTAACACCAACCTTCCCTGTTTTCTGAGAAATAAGTTTTAGGCAATTTCTAAGAAGCCATACAGTATTTCTTCAGTATTCCAATACCTCTACAAATCCTGTAAATAGTTCACACTTTTGTTTTAAGCCAGTAGTGAATGTTTCAGCTTTCTTTGACTATTAGAATGTTTGTGGAACTGCCAACCAGTGGCTTTTAGTACTTTCTTCAGTCCTTCATTTAGTGGATTGTGCAGAATTGTTTTTTTACTGTATTTAATATCTGCATTGGTTGAAAATCAGAAATATTCTAAACTCAGCAATTAAAATATTGTGCAGTAACTGTACTTTGCTTTGAGCGGTATTCAAGACATGCACCAAGGTCATATTTTTCTTCGACATAATAGTTTTGGCATTTCTCCACTGAAGTAGTTTCCCTGAAGTTGAAGTTTATTTTCCAAGTATTTGGCTGCAGTTCTTTGTTCACAAGGGAGAAAATCTGAACAGCATTATTTTAATTCCTCTACAGGTGCAGATTCTGAGCAGGATGCTGCTATCAAACTTGCCCAGGAACGAGCAGAGATAGTTGCCAAGTATGACAGAGTAAGTGAACTTGTTAATAATTTAAAAGACATTTTATAATGAATCTTAGTAATATGTCTATTTAAAAACTGAATCATGGTTCCAGCTAGCTGTTGTTTAAAATACTCTGTCGAGTACTAATCTGATGTTTAATGATACAGTGGCCTCTGGGTGAATTAAATTCTCCCTCCATGGGGGATATTCTGGTTAATGACTCAATCAACTAATTTTTCAGGTGCATAGTAAGTTACTTTGGGACTATTTCAGGGAGTGTATTGTAGTAGTAGTAGTGAAAATGGGGTGTTTGAGGATGCTCAGTGTGTCTATTAGATCAGAAAGACTCTCATTTTACTTTTTATTTATTTAATTTTTGGTTATAGTAGTAGAAATACTGAAATCATTGCAGGAAAAGTAAAAGATGAGGGAGTTGTATTGTTTCTAATATTGTTGTGGGGAACTAATGGAATGCCCTGGTCATATCATGTTTGTTCTTGGACCCCTTGTTGGGACAAGCCTGGCACAGAGTATACCTAGAGTGCTTACACTGTAGTCAGGTGTTTTTGTACCACTTACAGACCTTTTAAGTGTCATTGGAGTACTGAGCAGTACTTTTGTTTGTAGAGTTCATGAAAAGTTTTATATGCCAAACTTACTGGTGGTTTGCACAATGTGTGCAGGTGAGTGAGTGGATCACCTTGGAATAAGGAAAACATGCTCCTGTCTGGCTGCTTGACACCAGATGCCCCTCAAAGCTGCTCTGTCACTGCCATCCTCAGCTGGGCAGGGGAGAGAAAATACAACAAAAGGCTCATGAGTTGGGATAAGGGCAGGGAAGAGATCCTTCACCAATGCCTGTCACGGGCAAAGCAGACCTGACTTGAGGAAATCTGTTTAATTTATTACCAATCAAATCAGAGTAGGATAATAAGAAAATAAAAACTGAATCGAAGACATTTTCTCACCATCCCTCGCTTCTTCCTAGGCTTAACTTTGCTCCCAATTTTCTCCACCTCTTCCACCCGAGCAGCGCAGGAGGATGGAGAATGGGGTCTGTGGTCAGTTCATCCCATGTTGTTTTTGCAGCTCCTTCCTGCTTGGGGGTTTGCCTCCTTACACTCTTCCCTTTTTCCAGTGGGGGGTCCTTCCCACAGGCTGAAGTTCTCCATGAACTTCTCCAATGTGGGCCCTTCCTGTGGACTGCAGTTCCTTATGAGCTGTTCCAGGACTGGTCCCTCCCACAGGGTCAGTCCTTCAGGCACAGGCGCTCCCGTGTGAGTCCCCTATGGGGTGACAAGTCCTGCCACCAGACCTGCTCCAGTGATGGGCTGGGCTGTGGCCAGCAGCAGGTCCATTTTGGAGCTGGCTGACTTTGTCTCTGTAGGATGTGGGGGAGGCTTCCAGCAGCTTCTCAGAGAAACCACCCCTGGAGACCCCTGCTACTAAAACCTGGCCACACAAACCCAACACACTCCGTGTTCTGAGTGGTGGCCTGATTTCATACCCAGTAACCGGTGCATAGCCCATACCAGAAGTAGATAGGGCTGAAATGTAGTTAAACTTCTGCAAACCTTTTGGAAGGTTGGCAATTGGAGTAGAAGAGTGGGACATGAATGAAGGCATCATTGAGGGAAAACTCAGTGCTGAATTGTTTGACTGCTGCTGCAAGTCAGCATGGACATTCATTCAGGACTGTCTGCAGGATGTGCTCTTGCAGGTGATTGTTCAGGAAAGATGGACTTCAGAAATGAAATGAGTAGAAACCACTCTGTGGGGACCTTGATGGACTGTTGTGGAGTTTAACAGCAGGTGTGGGATTACTGTGACTCTGGTTGAAATGTATTCTGTGTACAGCAGTGACCAGAAGAGATTTCCTGTGATGAAAACACTTTTTTTTTTTGTTTATGAGGGCTGGGAGAGGTGCTGCTCTCCTTTTTCTTGGTTGGTCAGTTTAGGGCTGGTGTTCTCCCCCTCCTCTAACCTCCTGCCAACGTGTCCCAAAGTTATGTTTTGAGTGGTTGAATGCTGTCTTATGTGCCTTAATTTATTGTGTCATAAAACATAATTTGGCTTTTTTTTTTCCTTTCCTTTTAGGGACGTGAGGGTGCTCAGATTGAACCGTGGGAAGATGCTGACTACCATCTTTACAAAGTCACAGATAGATTTGGGTTTCTACAGTAAGTAGTAAGCTGGTAAAGAAAATAAGATTAAAGTTTGCTACTATTAATATTCAGACTCGTTATTGTATTACCTATTTGGTGAGAGTATTATTGTGCCTTTTAATAGATATTTTGGAAACTGCTGTGTAAGTGTTACTACTGGCTAATCTTTCACTGTGCTTTTCAGTTCAGTTTCTATCTGGCTTTTTATTTCTGTAATTTGATCCTGCATAGGGAGTGAAATGTTTTGAAATATTTTATTTGGGAATGAAAATTGATAGTCTACAAAAAGGATATTTCAAGCTGAAATGCAGATAAATTTTGGTTGAGAATAATTTACTTCAAGTTTGTTTACATCCAGCTTCTTGGATGGATTTCTAAAAATTTTGTTAGAATGTTCATTTTTTTAAAAGATCCCAACACATTAAGGGAATTCAGTGGTTGTATAAAGCAACAGTGTATCTCAGTCCTTCAAAGATTAGTATCTTTTGGCCTCATATTTTTTAACCTTACTGAAATCTCTGCTGATTTGGGACCTAATGTTGAATCTTATCTTTAAGTCAGAAAATGCCAGAGTCCAGATGCAGTTCCCATGTAGGTGCCTCCTTTGTAACATAATCTGTGCCTTTTTGGCAAATAGAAGATTAGAGCATTAAATTGTATTAGGGTTTTTGTGGTTTGAAGATGTAAATATCCAGCTTGCAGAAATTGAACACAGACTGGCTTTCTACTTCTGATAATATTAGGACTCTCTGATGTTCTTGGTGTTTGGTATTTTTGTTTGAATACATGAAATGCAGTTTAAATCCAGAAAAATCAGTGATAAGTGGAAAACTTAGTAATACCTATGTAATTTATAGTATTGGGAAGGTGGATGTGTATGTTCTGTTCTTGGGGGACTTATTTTCCCTCTCTTCCTTCCCTTTTGCAATGTCATTGTTTCTACAAGCTGTCAGTTAAAAAGTGATCTTTACCTGCAGACTGCTTGTGCGTCATTGGGGTGAGTTAATTTGATGTGTGACATCATCAGGGAGATCGGTTTTACACAGAGCTCCTTGTGTTGGTAAACCACAGCTGCAGCACCACGTGCCTGGTGTTGTAGCTGCAATTGTAGCATTGCTAATGGAGAATGGATGTCAGAGTTATTTTATTTCTTGGGCAGAGATAATGGAAGCCACGCTGGGTTCACCTCTGACTTTGGTATTCTTGTGAACTCACAAACTTTTCCTGTTACTTGTATTGTGATACTTGCATTTTTATGTGTTAGGCATAGAAGATTGTTACTCAGGTCCTCTCCAGTTGCTGCTGCTGTCAGTCATTACCCCAGACCTCTTCCCCAGGAACATCTTTACTCACCAATGCAGAATTAATTCTCTATATAGTCAACTTTAAGGGATGAAAGCTGAAAGATTTAAATTACATAAAGACTGCACAGGTTAACGGTGTATGCAGATAATCTCTTCACTAATTGTGCCTATTTGTAGCTTATCCATGTCTTGTTACAGGGCAGATTTCACCTGGGAGTGTTCTCAAGGCTGCTTTATGATTGTTTAAGATTAGTTCATTGCAAATGATGTTTTTATTTTCCCGAGAAGCAAAATCTCTCCTAATAGAAGAAATATAATTAGGATAAACATAATAACTGTCTTGCCCTGAAATGACAATTTATATTGCACTATAGATTTTAACTGTGGTCTGGGTCATGTGTGCTGTCATACTGGGCCTGCTGTGTCTGAAAGAAACTCCTGTTCTGTGAGAGTTTGGAATGCAGCAGGACGTACCAAAAGCCTCAAAAGGTTATCATCCCTGAGAGCCATAATTCCCTATGGCCTATCCTGGTGTTTACAGTGTAAATTAGCAAACAGGCTGATGCACATTGAAAACAAAATCTGGGGGCAGTACCAAGTTTACAGTGCCCTGGTTAATGTCTACAGGGATTTGTAATCTTGCTTGTATTGACATCTTAAAATACTAAGTAGCTGAGAGATGTCTTTTGTATGATAAAGGTGCTGGGTGTGAGTAACCTGATAGAAAATTAAGGCTTGTTTTCTCAAGTACAATAGGCTTTGATTACTATCAGTAATTTTCTCTTTTTCCTTGTCTGTGTCCTGTTTGCAGCTGTCCTTGGCTTTGTGAAGGGGCATTCAAAGTTCAGTTCATTGATGATAGGGCAGAAAAGATAATTTTGAGGGAATGAAGCACTCAGGCTGCCTGTGTAACTTGCCACTGGGTAGAAGATGGGAGAATGTAAAGACTAGAGACATTAGAAGAGTAGTTTTGGCCTAGATCTGCAATTCTTCTGGTGTCCTAGTGTCCTTGTTTCTGTGTTAAAATTGGAGATTTGTAAACTTGAGGAACGTAAAGACTTAACACTTCTATTGTCTTCCTGCCATACCCGTATAAGTGGGCTCAGGTTTTCTTCAGAGAACAGACTGAGGGCTAGAGGGAAGGTGACTTTTTATTTAACAGTGCAGAAACTGGATTGTGCTTGGTTACAGATACGGCACTTCCCTTCAAGTAAAATATGTCACTTTAACCTTCTTAAAAGACCCTCCATTGATGTATCTGACATCTTTGATCGGTTCTAAGTGTTGTAGTATTTATTGATTATGATAATTAGGATCATCTTTTCCCAATACTGCCTCAAATTTTTAGTAGCTGCTGCCTTCAGAACACAATTTGTTTGCTGCAGTGCTTTATTCTGCAGTTCTGCAAATGAATGTGAATGTTCTAATTAACTTTAGATATTAAAAGGAAATTGGTGTGGACAGGTTGTTAGGACAGCTATTTAAAACAACAAAAAAAACCAGCTGAGTTAATACCTAATGAATTTAGGGAACAATAAAGTATGTTCAGTGAGAAGTACCAGAGCATTATAATAATGAGACTTGTTTGAAATGAATAAAGGGAAGTTTTAGAGGGAAGTTGGATGTGGGACAAAGGTTTTCAGCAAAGCTAAGCTGTGAAATAACCTGTGGGGAGCCCAAGGGGACTGTCTCTTGAGATGTGTAACACCAAAGTATACAAAACGTAAATGCTGTGAGGAGTTTGTTTGTTCAGTGGCACTGACTAAATTGTAGCAGGTAAGAGATAGTCTACTGAAAACGTAAATTGTACAGTAGGGGCATGCAGGAACCAGGAAGAGTGAAACTCTTGTTACTGGCTAAAATGTAGAAAATTTGGCCTTTACCAACTACTGCTGTTGCAAGGCTATAAGGAAGTGGTGAGTTGTGGTTTATTTAAGCCAGGTGGTGTTGCAGGCAAACCAGACTCAGCTCCGGGATTTTTTTTCATAATTTACTGCCAAGTAGCCTGACATTCTGATTGCTGATTTGGATGCTGGGTAGGAACACTCCAAACCATAACACTCTAACAGGCACCCAGAGGAAACACCTGTCTCCCCTCAGCCTCCAGGACAAACTTCCCATGCTTTTTGTCGTTACCCTTGGATCACCCCAATTCCTTTGGTGAGGTGGCAGGCAGTGCAGGAGCTCCTGCACATAATGACTTCTTTCTGCTGCTCCTGGTTTCTTACTTATTTTCACCTTCTACTTCCTTGTCTTATGTGTCTTCCCCCAGCCTGACATGCTGTGCCTCCCACTGCGAGTACATCCCAGCCATGCTCTCAGCATCCCCGTCCACGTGTCTCTTCTGTCTCTCCAATTAGTGTTGTTCCTCTTAATTAATACAGACTTTTTTCTGCCAAGTGCTGTGGGTCTTCATCAGTGCCACGTGGTATACATGGAATAATATATTGAACTAGTACATCAGTTAAGTAAATTAAATATTCCTGTTACATAGAATAGCCTATTACAACTTCTTACTTCACTTTCATAATGTTTCTTTCAGAGAATCCCGTGTCAGGGAGCTTCTCTTAGTCATGACCATGAGTATTGACAGAGCAGACCGGTGTATTTTATACATGTGCAATGTGGTTACCACTAAACCTAAAAATATATGAAGGCAAAAAAAAATACAATATCCCTTGCTCAAAAAACCTCAGGCATGTTCCTTATTCAATGCAATTTATTTTCCAGCAAAAATCCTGCTGCTGATTTCATGTGATAGGGCAGGAATGCTGAGCAGTCAGGCTGATGTGAAAAGTGCCATTCAATTTTAAAAGGAACATTTTTTCCTCTGAAGTGTAGCACCACTGTCTGTATATACAATCTGCCAGTGTTTTGATAAGACTGGATATTTTCTAGAAAGTGCAGGAGATGGGTGCTTCATGCTATGCCTGTAGCTGATGGAAGTCCGGCAGACCATCTCGGGGGACTACCGTAGGGCTTAGATAAGCCTTAGCCTGTTATAGATGACTTTTCAATCAAGTATTTTAGGAATGGGAGAAATGCCTAAGATCTCTTCACAGATAGTCATAACAAAAACTGTTTTAGCTGTTTTTGGAAATGAAAAAGACAGAATGTGTTTGGTATTCATAAAACACAAGGGGTTTGTTTGCTCAGCTTTTTCTTTTTTTCCCTCTTCTTGGGTATGTTGTATCTTTTTGCTCAGCACTGTGTGAATGTTGACCCTGCACCCCACAAAAAAGCAGTTCCTCTCTATCCTATCTTGGAACCTGGCTAAATTTTGAAGTAAATGCCCTCGGTATTTTCACTGTGGACTGTTCTTTCGTCAGCCCTTTTCTTTACCTTCTGGATACTTCTATTTGCATTTTTTCTAGCAGTCATTGATAAGGGAATAACTTCAGGGAAGAAATACCAAAAGGAGTTTCTGAGTTTTTAAGCTCATAGCAGGCATTCCAGTAATGCCTTGGGATCTGGTATTTCCCCCTCCTTGAATTCTTTAGTTGATTTGGTGCTGCTTTGGAATGGTTAAAAAAGCTACTAAAATAAATACCTTACTACTTGTGCGGTGACAAGTTCCCTGTTACAGTTAGGAATGTTTTAAAAGGTATTTTATTTCTTTAAACTGACAGTTTATGTAACATTTATATTGATTTGTCTATTTAGAAGTGACAATTTTAGGAGTTATTTTTATAGCTAAAAAGTTATTAAAGGTCTTAAGACAGTAAAAGAAAGCAAGAAATTCAAATGACAGTCAATATTTTTGTAAGTAAGTAAGAATTTAAACTTTAGCTGACTGTCATCGAAGCACATACTTAAAGATGTATTTTTCATGAATATATCGTTGTATTTTTTTTCTGTGAAACTCTCCAGTTACAAGGGCAAAAGAGCTTTATTCCCTCCCCTTCCTCCCTGCCCCACAAAATGTTAAGGTTGAATGGTCGCAAGAGCATTGGCTGATTGAAGTTTGCAAAATAGCCCAAACTTTGCACGTGGTCCTGAAGTAGGGTAGAAGCTGGGAACAGCATTTTGCAACTGTAAAGGTCAACACCAGTTTAAAGAGCTGATCCTCTTTGGGGCCTTTCAACACCGGGCCAGAAGTCAGAGCAGGATAAGCCAAACGGCCTCGGTGTCTTCCTAGGATGGCACAGAAAGCTCAAATTTGAGCAAATCTGAACAGCATCTTCCTGCACTTAGGCCACCACACCAATATACCGCTGGTCAATGTACTCCAGGTCCTGAGGGGCTTTGTACTGAAATCTGTAAAGCATTGAACAACATCCCCTGAGGAAAGAAACATCAGCCAGGTTCATTTGTTTGGTACCTGTTGGAACTACTGATTTCAGTCCTTCAATCAGATGGTGGCCAAGCAACAGTACTTAAAAAATGTCCCACACTTTTCATTTTTAGCTGGCAATTAGGATTTATATTATCTGGTCTTTTATAAGCATCCTTGTGTGTGTGTATTCTTCATGATTCTTTTATATTTCTCTCTCTGTATCTCATCTAGCTATGAGGGAGGTGTTCAGTTTTCTTTTATAACTAAACTGTTCAAGACCACAATTTTGCTTTTCTAAGTAAAATAAAAATAATACTGTTTTTTTGGAATTTGGGGCAGGTACAGCTTAAAGTCCAAATTTTACTACTCCTCATTGGGAAGTATGGATTCTGACTTAAATACTCTGACTGATACATTGTGGAAAGTGTTTTAAGTGATCATACCTTAACAGTTATGAACTAGAAATGGCAGAAGAAACTGCAATTTATTTACTGCAGCTTTCCAAGAACTTTTTTCTTTCCATTGTTCCCTGATGAATGCCAGTAACAGAATTGTTCTGGTAACTTTGTTGATGAGCTGTGAAAATCAATGCATCCACAACATGATTCAAAAAATTAAAAAGTACTTTTATTTCTTCAGCCTGCACTATGAGTTCTTTTCAGACTTTGTTATTATCAAAGTTTGTGTTAACTTACATTAATAATTGTTATCTTATAGCAATAACCAATATAGTCAGATTTTGTGGTCTCACTTGGGTGATTCAGTTTAAACATGTTTTTTCTTTTACTACCTGCTCAGTAAATGGAAACTGGGAATGTACATTTACTGTGGCAGATGCTCTTATGGTGATAAATATTCCAGGATCAGAAGAGTGAGATTGGGCAGATTGGAGGTTTATTTTGCAAGGTTGTTTGTGTGGGTTTTTATCCCCTAGAGAATAAAGAGTGGTACAGTAGAAGTACTGGTGGTAGAAAATACAGATCTGGTCTGCCCCTCATCCCATTCATGAGGCTCTCTTCAAAATTTGGGTTAGATTCTTGTGCTGCTCTTACAGTAGCTCTGTGCGGATTCTGATGGAATTGTACCAATTCACAGCAGCTGACAATGTGACTCATACCCTTAGTCTTTATCCCATGGGCCTGTTAGAGCAGTGAACATGCTTTGAGAATAGTTTGCTAATGATGGAGATTATCACATTGCCAGAGGCGCTTTTCAAATAGCAGAATTTATTATTTCTTTTGCTGAGATAGAGACCTACCTGCTCTTCTCCATCAAACTTCACTCTTTAAAAAGACTGCATTTTTATTAACTCTAATGCATTTCTACAGCATGCTCCAAAAACAAGTTAGGGGAGCAAAGAAGTGGAGAGCTCAGTCAAGGATTGAGATACTCCGTTAAGTGTCTCCAAATAAAACTACTGATTTCTTTTTTCCTCCAGTATTATTATTTTACCCTGAACTTTTTGATAGGGAGCAATATGATAAGCAACCAGTTATCCCCTCTTGGATTCTATTTCTTGGTAATTTGTATGTAGCCTTGCTAGAAAGTAGTCCTTGTCTCTGAAGTATTCTGTGTGCATTCCTTAATATTTTCTCCCACATGTCCAAGAGCAATAACTCTTGCACAGCACTCCCTGCTGATTTGGGTGGGTACACGAGTGAGTTCTCTCCAGATAAGAGCTGTAAGGACAGATCTCTGAGGGTTCTTGGCAGCAGAAGTTATGCTGAGATTTTGGGTAATAGCAGTTAAAGAAAGAAGCATGGTTAATGTAATTTGGTAATAATCCAAGTAGCATTCAAAAAAGGGATTTTGTATCATTTTAGTTTCAAATTTTTAGTAGGAGACTCATAGAATCATCAGGGTTGGAAGAGACTGAAGATAATCTAAGTTGAGCAGTAAACTGAGCACCATCGCTGTAACCCCTAAACCACATCACCGAGTGCCAGATCCAGAAGCCTCTTAAACGCCTCCAGGGATGGTGACTCCACCACCTCCCTGGGCAGCCTGTTCCAATGCCTGACCACCCTAAGAGTGAAAATTTTTTTTCTAAAATCTAATCTAATCTCCTCTGTCTCAGCCTAAGGCCATTTCCTTTTAAGGCCATTAAATCTGCACATCAGAGTTTAAGGAAAGAACTCCAAGGCTACTAGAAGAGTTGCAGAATTACTATTCACAGTGACGTGGAGCCATGATTCTTAATTTTCTAGGCACAGTAAATATTGCCAAACATGTTAAGTGATGTGGTGATGTGCTAAAATAGCAACGAAATGCTTATTCTTAAGAGTTCAATTATAAATGTGAATCTTACTGCATTTTATTTATCCTGGTCATTCAGCAGGGATTTACTGTCATTTTCCTTTTCTCAGATTTGTGAGACAGGGTCAGACCCTCTTGTCAGGAGAGTGGCTAAACTCTTCCCTCCCTTGGGAAGAAGTGTGCCAAGTGCAGCTTCTGTCAGCTGCCAAAGTAAAATATTTATTAAAAAAAAAGTTCAGGTCTCTCTTATTAGAGAAAAGTTGTGTTTCTCTTCATATATTTCTCCTAAATATATGAATATGCCTCATTTTGACTGTCTAGAAGTTTTATGTGGCATTATAAAGATTTACCATGTGAACTCTACTGAATTCTGTTCTCTCCACTGGAGTCTTGCCTTATGTGCCATGGATTCTGCCTTCTACTATGTGATAAACTTGCCTTGACGGATTTTGCTGCGAAATATTCATTGCTAATCATATTGAGGAACTGCTGTTAAAAAAAACCCCCAACCACACATTTTGGCTCTATTTAACATTCTTTTCTTTTGCACTAATATACCCTGAAGATATTATCTTTATTTAAGGAGAGAAGTGGTAGTTTTCTTGGGTTAGTAATTGAGATTCAGAATGGTTTTTTTAGGTCCATTATCCTAGCATTAGACAAATCCTTTCTTTTTTTTTTCTTTTTTTCCTTTGCATGCTTCCACGGGAACTACTTTTAAAATTGTATTTTAATTGCATTTCTGTATGACAAAACCTGTTTTGAAAACACAGCAAACCCACTATTTATCAGTTACGGAATTCCTGATAAGCTGAAATGAATCCCTGTTTACTATGCAGTTGTGAAGTGGTGAGGCTGTGTCAGAGACCACAGTAAATAGGTAATTTTATTTCAATATCCCTTACAGTGGAAGAGTACATTAGACCTGCTGTAAAATTTCCTTAGTCCTATCCATTCTGAGTGAGTTACGTTCTGACTGACAGCTCTGCTTCCTTGATGGACAGTGACCATTTTTCTCTGAATCGGTCTGCACTCGTGGTAGTGGTTGTGTTGTGAGTCTTTTTGCATGAGTGCGTTTGAACTTGTGTTCAAAAGCATGAGATGTCCATGGCAATTTGCAGTATTTTCTTCCTTAAAGCGAGGTCTTATTTTGCAGGAGCATGTGGTCAGAAGCGTTGCTTTGGAAGGTGTTCTGGTTACCATGAGGAACTCTTCAGTGCCTTTGTTGTTCAGTTTTTCTCACACTTGCTACTTTAACAAGTATTCTTTGTCAGCCTGATGGCGAAAATTGGTTGTTTATTCAAAGCTGTTTCAGGAAAATTGTCTAAACCAGACCTAGCAAAGGGAGAGGAATCAGCCCTTCTCTCAGAGAGTCACGTATGAGCTTTACAGTTGTATATATTTGCACATCACTTGTGTATTTAGTGGTAGGACTTCACCAGGAGAAGGAGGAAGTGCCTAGGAGCTACGTGTCTAGAAGTTACCAATGAATTTTTTTGTTACTTGGACTGCAAATTTAAGATGATGTTCTCTTTTATTTTTTTTGTCTTCCCTTTCCCCTTGTGTTATCATGATGATCTAGTATGTGGTTCTTCTCTTATTCTCCCTTCATGCAGGGTCCTTCCTGTGGAAGGAAGAAATTTTCTGTTGTTATTTGCTATAATTCAGAATGGTATGGTCTTTTTTTCCTTCCTGAAACTGTGTCACAGTGTTACCCATTGCTTTGGCTTAGCTTTATTCTAAGCTTATTCTTGGGACTAGAGTTGAAATTTGAATTTTAAATCCGTTCTTTCAGCTGAATTAGTCCAGGATGTCACTTCAGCAGTCCTCTGCAGATACAGAAGGAAATGAAGTGAATGCAATCCTGCAGATTTGATGGCAAACACAAAAATAAGCTGCAGGATAATTCTGCTGACTAAGGACAAATAATGTGGTTTTTTGTTAACAGCTGCCGCTACTTGATTTGAGAAAAAGATCACCCACTGTGTACTAGGAATTCATAAAGTGCTTCCTTGTATGAAAAGAGCTATTAGGTAGTAGAACTGAAAAAAAAGATTGAGTATGTTAATATGGTTTAATTTATACAACATTCATAAAGCGATATGCAAAGGTTTTGAGTTACAGCTTAAGCTCTAAAACATAAGTATTTAGCATAATCATTATTACCTCATATATTTCCTACTAAATTTAGCATTTATAGAAGATTAAAGTAGCTAAATGTAGGGAATCGCCAGTGTTTCAATGGCACAGATTGTTAAGGATGCTGAAAGGGGGGACAGACTTTGGAAGTGCAAAAATGCTGCTACTCTTGACCCAGTGAAGGAACCCACCAAAGCAGGATTTCAGACCACTGGAATTTATTTCCTCGAAGAAGCAAGTGTAGGTACATAATGGTTTGAGCTTCAGTAGTGAACAAGGATATACTTCTGCAACAATACCAGCTTAGTTAAATTATGTTGAAATATGCTGTGCATAGCACATGAATTTTAATGCAGATGAAGCTGCCAACATGCAAACCATGGATCACTATTAATTTATGGTGTAAGTGATCTGCACAGGAACTAACCTTTGAGCAGTACTTCAAAGCAGGAGATATGTGTTTAAGGAAAAAATCCTAGGTGTTTTAAACATTTATCAAATGTAAATTAGAAGCAAGGCATTCTCTTTCATTTGCCTTTTAGACTCTTGAGAATTTTAAGGTAGCTTAGACTAATTTTTATCTTTTTTTAAAAACATGATTCTGAGAAGACATTTTTAACCTCAGTGTTCATTTATGTACAATTAAAGTGATGTAAAAAATCACTAGAAATGCTGATGTGCTCAATTAAGCAAACTATAGATTTTTCTCAAAGGTTTTCTGATTCCAAGCTGGGTAAGCTTTAAAGTTTGTATATAGAGCATGCCTTTTCACTAAAAACACAGGAAAGCACATATTTTTAGCATTTGGCAGTGAAAACACGGTTATATGTTTTTTGCTATGAATTTTTTGAGAGTTTTTCATACTGGCAATAAAAACGTTACAGCAAAGTTATCCTGTCCCAAGCAGCGAAGTACTTTACTAAAAAGTCACCATTTTTAAATTTAGTTGAATTTGATAAAACTTTTGATTTTATCTCCTCTCTCACAGTGTGCATTGCTTGACACTTTCTGGACAGGAGCTACATGTTCATGGCACTGTGCTGTGAAAATTGGCAGCAACATCCACAGAATCCACAAATAATAATTGCATATAAAACCTCGTCACAAAATCACACGCGGTCCAACCTTTTGCCAGCATTAAATTCTTCCTTGCAGCATGTTTCCTGATAATTATATTGTGGAATATCACATTGGCTTATCCCATATGTTAATTAATTGCTCTGGCTTGCTTGTGAATTTTAACAAAACTTCTGAAAGCTGTTTTTTAATCTGCTGTAGTCACTACCCCCATACTGTGCAGAGGTTGTTCGGTGAAAATTCCAAGTGGATGATTACAGTAACAGAGCTCCAATTATTTTGAGAGACAGATTCAATTAAAGTTGTGAGTTTGTAAGTAAATTGTGAAATAGAAAGAAGGAAGCAAGCCATAGAATTTTATCTGTGAAAAACAACAGCTTTCTTACCTTCTCCTTAATATTTTCAGAAATCTTTTCCATATATTATTGGTTTTCAAAATAACACTTTCGCTTTAATTTCCTTTCAAAAGCTGGAAGATGAAAGCAATATTCATAGTCAGGATTTCTCTGAAAATTACTTTGAAGGTGTGACTCTGTTGCAAAGCACTGTTGTACATATCCATAATAGCACATATTGCCCTGACAGCTTTATGTGCCATGTATCAGACACCGAGGGGGACACAGACCTAATAGAACACCTTGTTAGTGTGTTTATTGCTGTAGAATTGGTTTCCCAGTGTGAATATACTCATTTTTTTGTGTCTAGTAAAGCCATAGACTCCTACAACTCACTCCTGACAAATCACACTATTTAAAACTGTACCTATTTGGGAAGATTTACTTTTTCCTAATACATCTGGATACTGTAATGGTGCAGGTTGTTAGTCAGCAATCTGAGTTTCATATTGTACAGCAAGACAACTCCATTTGTACTAAAGCTCTTTTTGTTCAGAGCTGTCAAGTGAATTCTTCCTCTCATACCTTATGTGTGCCTGATCACTCTCACGAATTTATTTCACATCACTTTTGGTTTTGACTTTTATACCTTACTAATGTTTTTGTAGATGTTTCACTCACAAATTTCTTGATCATGAAAGCTTCAAAATGATACAAATGACTGTTTCTTAAATTTTTTTTTTGTATTTCCTTCAAAGTAGGTCTCCTGGGTAAAAGCAAATATGTTTTCCTCATGGATTTAAAAACTAAACAGTGCATCACAAATGACAAGCTGAATGTACAGCATTTGTTTCTTTATGTTTAACTCAGACCATGAAGATCAGTGTTCTGCAAGAAACCTATCCTACTTTATATTTAAAATGTGACAGTAGATACGATTTCAAAATACTTTTCATTTAAAATGAAACTCTGCGCAGTGGTACAAGGTGATGTTATTGCGCTTAGAGTACTTTGAGGAGAGCATGAGAAAATAATTGAGGGATAGTTTGAGAACTTTTTGCATAGGCACTGCTTTACAGGCTTTATAAGGATTAAACTTTTTTAGTGGTTGTTTTACACTGAATTCAGTAATATAGAAATATTGAATGTAATTGACTTGTTTATTAGATGACTTGTGTGTATCACAGTTATTCCCACAAATGTTTCATGATAATGAGCCCCAAAGTTCTTCACAGTGCCCTGGCCAGTTGTGTCTGGGTTAGACAGACTAGAGCAGGTAGAGGGGGTTTTAAAGCAAGTGCTGTGTTCTGAAATAGAAATTGAGAAATAAAAATACAGTGTACCAAAAGATTTTGAACATTACAATTCTTTGGGCAGTTAAGCTTTGTAGTATTTTTAATCTTATTGTGGTCAATTTTTGTCACTTTTTTTTTTCCCCAATGAAAATTTTGTTGTCATGCCCTGTCCAGCTTGTGACTATGAAGAAATGAATTGATCCTCTGGAATTCAGAGTTCCGGGGTGATCTGTGTACCAAGGTTGGTGATTACTGCACTAAATATCTTCTACCCTCAACTAAAGCTGCAAAGGACAGAGGAGGCTTACCTTTCTTACACTTAAGCCAAACTAGAAACAGGAAAATTCTGTGATTTGAGTCAGCAGGGAACGTACTTGGGATTTAAATACAAATGTAGGAAAAGAATAAATCTGTTGAGTGTCTAATACAAAAAAGTCTTTCCTTATGTTTGTATTGAACAAATACATCAAAGTGCTGCTTAAAGATGACTGATTTAAACAGCAGCAGTGGGTAGGGGACTATAAGCTTGTTAAGTCTTAAACTTTTTAGTTTATTTCAACTACCACTGTTACTCTAGGAGGCTAATTATAACACACGCTGTAATGGTCAAAACCATAGATCTGCATATTTAATGTTCTGAAGTGATAGATATTTATGCATTTGACATAATTCCTTTTTTTAAGTTTTCTCGAAACATTCATGAAAACCTGTGTTAGCCATCGTGGTGGATTTAAAGATGTAAGATCCAACCATCCCTTACAATGTAATAAAAAAAGGCATTTTCAATCAAGTCCAATAAATGAAATCTTGTGTCTTTGAACTTAGAGACCTTCTCACCAGAAGGTGGAAGTAGTTCAGCCTCAAAGATGGGAAGATGGCTTTGGGCTGGTGCTGCACATCACCACCCGTGAGGACCACAGGTGGAGATCCTAAGTTCCAGTCAAACCTTTGAATCCAGTATTTACTTTCTTCCCGTGAGAGGTCTTTGAGGAGCCTCCTAGTAGGATGACTATCAGGCAGCTTACTGTAGTTGGGATTTGATCTTGCAGTGCTTTGCAGCTCCCAGACCTGTAGACAGGATCTTCAGCCCTTTCTCCTGGTGCTGTAACTGCAGAGCTGCTTGGCAGTGACAGGCAGAGCCATGAGCTGCTCCTGGGACCCCGTGTGGCTGCAGCTGCGAGCTCTTGTCTTCATGGCAAGGCCAGGTGTGGTGATTCTTGATTCCTGGCTCATTCAACAGCTGACTTTACCTAGTTCAGATTTTACTTTAGTGTGGACAGCAGAGTCTTAAAATCTCATTTCTGCTAAATGAAACCTTATTTTCACGATTTCAGTTAAAAGCATCCCTGTGCCTCCTCTTTTGGATATCTAGGATTGTATGGTTGCAAGCTAATTACTTTAATCAGTTCTGTTCTCTCTGTATCCCCTAAATGCATATTACTTGAGCTATTAAAGGAAAATAGTCATCTTAGGGAAGGATATGGCTATATTATGTTAATATCGTTTACTACTTCCCATTATTATTTGGTGAAGTATGCCGATAAACACCATGGAGAAATACAAGTTTACATAGACTGGGAATGGTTGGAGAAGATTCATTTTTAAAAGAAATAATTAAAATGTAACAATATTAGATTGGCTTGGCTGGGCTGGGAAAGGAAGGGCAAGATGCATCATTATAAAGAAAAAATAGAAGGTACAATAAATTAACAGATTCATAGACATTAATTGATTTTGTGTCTGTTCCTACCTAATAATGAAAGAAAACCTTTTAAGATTCTTCTGCATAGAAAACACGTACACTAAATGGAACTGTATTTGTTTAAACTACCTTTAGGGGCTTGAGAGAGTTTGTGTGCCTGCTCTTCCTTTCCTTCAGTCCTTGCAGGGTAGATTTTAATATTTACACATATGAGTATATGGGCATAGTTGGTGCCATCTCGTTAATGGAGAGGGAGATCTCCAGGAACTCCTGTGTGTCCAGTGAGTTACTGAGTGGCCCAAGGCGATTCATTTGGCTTCTGTGCTGTTTGCCTGGTGCTCAGCAGCATCTTGGGGAGTGAAAACATGGGGCTGCCTTAATGTGCTGCTGTGGAATTTCAGTCTATCTCTGTTGTGTTAGTGCAGAGCTGTGCAGCTCAGAAAATAACGAGCAATGTGGGCATAAATTTGATGTTGGGTTAATTTAGTGTCTGCTTCCCAGGACATGAGGGCTGCCTTTTCCTTCTCAGGAGGTTCAGCCTTGCCTTTTCTTTGTACATTGATGGTAACTTGCAAAATTAGCAATTTTGAGCAATTAATAATTAATAAATCACTAAAACTCATTCTTCCTTTGTGAAAAATAAGATTTGATTAATCTTTCATGGGATCAGCTTCCATGCCAGAGTGCAGATAAGCTGTCAAGTGGTACCAGTTCAGCAGAGGAGCTGCTGTGGCCGGTGTGGGTCCGCAGGGATGCGGAGCTGTCAGATCCTTGCCTTGCACGCTGCAGGCAGCACTGGAGGAAAAAGAGTTTGTTGTGTGCACAGCCAGCTGCTGGTGTGACCTCGCAGGGCTGCGAAGAATGAGACTGCTGTGGGAGGCTCGTGGAGGGCAGGCAGGGCCTGCAACTGTCACTGAAGAATTGGAAATTTTGAGTGATGTGGGAAGGCCCAGCAGTCTTTGTACATCAAACCAAACAACAACCACCCCAAGCAGATTGTATTAAGCTGAATTTTTTCTTCCTGTTTGCTTTTTCTTTCCACTTCAGATAAGCTGAATTTTTAGGTGGTATTTGGCATACAAAGGGCCTGCTTTCAGTTACTTGATTTAGTTATATGAGACCGTACACAATACTATAGTTTTGTGAACATGTACAAATAGCAGTGACTAGAGGTTATTTCTTATGTGTTCTATAGATGCTGATCAGGAGTTTTTTTGATTTTGATGTTGTTCAGCAAGAAAACTTTCAGATATTTGTGAAGTGCTTCTAAATGAATGAGTTATGCTTTTTGCAATTCTGCTCAAAAGCAGCATTCTTTTGGTTTTAAAATTAATTTCTGGGCTGTGGACTGGAAACTTTGACTTGTGTTTGGTCTCTGTGAAGGTATTGGTGGGAGCAAGTTTTCCCATTAGATTAGGTGGTTCAAATGTATTTCTTTTTTCTGTATTTTTTATTCAAATATAACTTCTGAATCTGAAACAGCATCTTATAAATGAAATGAGATTGAATACAATTCAAGCATTTTGCATCAGAGTGTTTTTACACTGGCTGCAGCATTAACTTCCGTGGCCTTTCCCAAGGTCACCCTTGCACAGGGTGGATACAGGTCTAAAATACTGGAGATAATGGCCTCACTACAAAAAGCTATAATGATGTAGGTTGAGAGGTTTTTTCGTAATATCAAGACTCCGTAGGAATTTTAAAAAGTATTTCCCGTGTTTCCTGTGTTGTAGTCCCTTTTAAACATCATTTTATTGGGTGTGTTATTTATCTGACCTCTACAGCAGAAGGGAGTTGCTTCTTACGGTTGAGCTGCTTTGTTTTCCGAAGCTGCAGGGGAAGGCAGGCTCACTTGGCATCAAGGTGCTCCAGTTACTTTTGCGAGGAAAAACAAAAATTTCTTTGATAGGAAAAACAGAAGTTAGAGGCCTCAGAATGAAATGAAGGTAATGAAAAGTCTAAAGATGTATCTGGTCAAGGGTTGCTTTTCAAGCTTTCAATTCCTAAACTGCCTTTTTAGGCTTAGGGTAAGAAGTGAAAAGACTTTAAATTTTAGTATTAATTAGGTACCTAGTAACAAAACGGATATTCTTTTCTGCTACTTCCTCTTTATTACTTAGAGTGAATTTTGTAGTTTTGAGAAAATGTGAGTTAACTCTCCTAAGTCAAGCAAAGTCTCAGTGCCTTTCCTTGAGCACAGTGGTAAAGGAGGAAATCCTTTTTTTTTTAATTGCTAAATCAGCTAACAACAGTATGGTCAAATAAAACAAAACAAAAATCATTTGGATTTCAGTTCAATAATACAGCAGAGAGTGCTTTTACAGAAGAAAAAAAGTTTTCTTAAGCTATGCAATGTTTTTCTTAAGTTATGCAACTATTTTGATTTAAAATCCTAGTTCTGTACTTAAAATATTAGTTCTTCTTTACGGTTCAAAGTTCTTGTTTGCTTGGTACTACACATTGCTGCTGTAAATGATGACTTGTAAGGACCTCTGCAGAAATGATTTTGTGCTGAGATCAACCAAGACTAATATAAATTTTTTCTTTGTTTTCAGTCCAGAGGAACTTCCTGTCCATGATGCGGTGATAGAAAAGGTAAGTCCACTGTCCTCCAGGCTTTTTCACTAGGAAGTAAACATTTACAGATTTACAGCTTTTAAAAATAGAAATCATTGTGGAATGAGTTGATGAAGTATTTTAGTGATTTGCATTTCCAAAGAGGCACATTCTAAGTCCCCTAACAACTGTCATCCTTGAGGCCACATTAACTCGCCCACAGATCCCTTGGGGCCCACTTGTTCTTACATTTGCTCCTGTCAATGAGATGTGGATATTCCTTGCCCATTATATGACCTAGTGAAGGAAATGGAGCTACTTAAGAGCTCACACCCAGCTTGCCCTGGAAGAGTGAGAGCTGTGGTCCTGTGCCAGGAGCTGCCATCAGCTGTGCCGGGGGATGGATGGTGTGAGCGAGGTGGTGGCACTGACACTGAGGTGTGTGAGGTGTGCGCTGCCGCCCTGAGGAGCGTGGGGTGCTTTGCTGCTTTGGGAAGTGGTGACAAATGTCCTGCTGCCACTACAGTGTGGTGACCTCGCTTGTAATGCGGAGTTGCTGAGCTGGGTGTATTCTGGACATGCAGGTCCTGTCGGCAGCTGCTGCAGGCCCTAGTCAAAAATCCTTCTGCTGCTGGAGGGTACTGAAGAAGTAGTTTGACAACTGATGTGCTGGAAATGTGGAAAGCAATAAAAATAATGGGGAACTGAATTTCTGCCTGTCTGGGCCTAGTTACTGTTGGTATTTCCCCTTGGTCAGTCAGGTCTGTTGCTGTCTCCAAGACCAAATCAGATCAGAAAACTCAAGATAAAATATTTAAAGCTGCAAGTTTAAGTTAGCCCTCTTGGTTGCATAAACCAGTAGAATACATGGGAAAAGGATGGAATGAATTGTTCCAAGGCAGCTCAGCTCCTTTAGTGTTAAGAGCAGCAGTGCTTCGGAAAATTAATTATTTTGAGCTTCAATTGTATACTGAAGCTTGTAAGAGATGCTCACTGTAAAAGACTAGAACTTGTATGTCTCTTTTGTTTTGCCGTGGTTCATGTGTGGTTTTGCATACACAGCCTGAAATAGTTGCATTTTCCTGCCATGTTTCATTACATTTAATAACACAGTGAGTGTATGTATAATTTCATTTCCATCAGAAGGACACAGCAGGGGGCTGAGGCTCTGCACAGAAATATTAGGCAGCTTACAGCTACTGTGGTAGATGTGTTTTGAAGCTCTGATTCACTGTGGCTTTGTAGTTAGCCTTAAATTACTTGGTGGAAATAGTGTCTCAGTCTTCTGTCTCAAATTGTGTTCGTGCTGTCTCAAAGTGTCAGCATAGAAACTGTATTTATGGAGTCAGTGTTAAATTGCAAGTCTAGTGTGTTTTTATAATCATCCAGTGATGCTCCTGCATTAGACTGCTGGTTACACTCCTGATGGTATCCTGACCTCTGCTGGTCTGAGCTTTATCTGGCTCCTGTCAGCAGGGTTTGAATCTGCAATTTTCAAGATACCATTCATAAGGATTACTGTGTTATGTTAATGCAGGCTAAGATTATGAGCTTTCTGTACAATGTCTTTTGAAGTCACTTACTCGGCAGAAGTATTTATGCTTTCCTTTTGCCTTGTGAATTTAAAAAAATATTCCTAACTCAAGTTTTCATTTCATTTGCAACTTACGTAGAAGGTTGTTATCCTTGTGAGTTTGGAGTCTGTTCTTCAGATACAAAAAAAATCTTAGGCTGGGATTGGCTGGGGTTTCTGCATGTGTTTTTGTGTGTGTGTTTATTTTTGGTCATAATACCTTTACTCTGCATTAATAGTAATAATTACTGATTTTGGTGCTTCATTACTTTGCTGCGCATTTGATGCCCTAAATGCATCAAATCATTGTCCCAAGTTATGAACTACTTAGCCTTGAGATGGATCATCCAGCACATCTCAGATAAAACAAGGGGAGGAAAGGAGACAGAGAACGGACCTCAGGAAATCTGGAGTGTGTCTGACTCTGATTCTGACGTTCTGTGAAATGTTTTCTAAGTAATTTTCAGTTTGTTAGGTTTTGTCATTGATTTCCTTGGTTATAAATTCTCTGGGGAAAGTTCAGCAGGTTCTGGTTTTGTCTGAGGCTTCTGCTGAAGTGCTGCTTTAAGCCTCAGCCCCTGGCACACGTGCTCTCCGTGAAGGTGGAGTGCTGCACACGAGAGGGATGCTTGCCAACTTCATGATAGTTTTGCTTTCACTAGTGCATTGTTTACTGACATGAGAGTAGGAAACCAGCTCTGCTTCAATTAAAGATTCTGTTATCCCAACGGCAAAAATGCTTCAAAGTGTAAAATGTACTCAGAAGACAGATAAATGGATTTTTTTTTTCTTTTTTTTGGTGACAGCTACATGGAACTTGTGTGAAAGAGCAGCAGCAGCATCCCCCTGCTCTGCAATGAGGGCTGCCTCAGATCTGTCTGTGTTTTCAGTGTTGTACCTGTTAGACATGAAAGTGAACATAATTCAGACAGAGAAAGAAATAGCTCAAAGTTTTCAACAACTGAACACAGAAATAATTGCTATTTTGACTACAGTAGCTGAACTTGAGAACAGGGATAAATTGACACGAAGACATAAAAGCTTGAACAAACATACAATTGAAGTGAGTTTCTGGCTCAAAAGACCAAAAATCTTGAAAGCAGATCAAACATACAAATAAAAAGACTGTGGAAACAGATAGGGTTTTATTTTTCTTACCAATTATCTGAACAACCTGTTGAGGGCAGAGACCTTTCCTGACTTCCTGTTATTCCTGCAGCCTAAACTGTGCCTAGAGGGAGAACAGCTGCTTTAAGAGATGTTGAAAATGCTGATTCCTTAAAGGGGTTGCAAGTGTGAAAGAGAATCTAAACAGTGTTGTGAAATCTGGGAAGCAATAGTTTTTCTAGCTGTCCCCTCTAACGTAAATCTTAAGAAATGTCTTTTAAATTTTTTTTTTAAAGGCAGGTATTTGAGGTATTGCCCAATACAGCCAGAACCTGAACAGGAATGTGAGTAGTTGATTGCAACATGAGTAGTTAGATAAGGTTGAAAGAGTAGAGGGCTGTCCTTTCACCATAATATTTTTATACTCGTGTCAGGCTTATATCATTTGAATTCAAACAAAAACAACTTGAAAACCCAAACCAACTTAGTTCCTGGACGTTTTGTGGACCTATCATAGTTGGGGTGGGCCTAAACATCATCAAGTTATACTTCTGCTAATGCAAGGCTTTGGGATCCTGGATTAAAGAAGTTCAGGAAGTTAGGGAAGCCCATTTTATTGCATTGATAGCCAAGAAAGAATGCACAAATTTGGATGTGTACAAGCTAGAAGTAAAATTCAGATTCTATTGGGACGATAAGTAATAATTTTCTTTTATATTTTCCCCCAACATTTTGAATGCAATTGACTTTATAAATACTTAACAAAAATATTAATAACTTTCCAGTATCCTTCGGAGCTTTAAAATGAAACTTTTACATTGTTACCAGATTGAATCACTAGCCATATGAATATCCTTCCTGTCTTTATTAATCCCTGGATTTGAAGTTGGAGGGGCTGTCCTTTACAATAAAACTAAATTCTTGTTTATATTCAGCTTTGAAGAGAAAGCAATAGCCATACATATATTTTTCTGGTTTAACCTTTCTAAGGTCTGGATCTTCTGCTCCAAAGCTTTATGAGAGAGTTGAAATAGTCTCATTAAAAAAATGTAAAAACACACAGCTAACTATTAACTTTGTAGTATAATCAGAGATACTTTGCAAAATATTAAACTGAGCTGTAAAAATAAGTGCTAAAAGCCTTATCATTGGAGCTAAGAAAATACAGATTTTTGGCCCTGTAGTGCCAGAGTGCCTTGAAATTCCGTGGACTAAGATGGCTGATTCCAGGTGCTTGTTTGGTTCCCAACTTCGAGAAGTTGGTGGCAACTGTAGCAATATTTTTATAGATAGAAGGGGAATCTCTAAGGTAGTAGGGCTGTACTTGCTAGATTACTTAATATAACTACTTATTTTGAGAAGATGGGGTTTGTTTTGGGTTGATTCTCATTCTGTCACCTTGTTACTGAAATATTCTTGTCAGTAATAAAATTTAGGCAAATAGATCTTCAGAAGAAATCCTTGATGTTAAGTTACAGGGTAATTCAGGTGAAAATATGCCATGCCAAGGAGGAGAATTATGGCAAGGATTTCTAGCTTTTAATGTCTAGAATTAAAGCTTATTCCCACTTCTGCTCCTGCACTGTCACTCTTGCATGCACTTGTTTTTGTTCCTTTTTAACTTTGTGCCGTTTAAGAAGGGATGGTTTGTGTGATCATTGGCAAACAGAAGCTAATTATGTTTAGAGCAAGTCTGGGTAGAAAAGATCATTTCAGAGACAACTAACTTTTAAGTGGCTTGCAGCAGAAATTATATGCCTGGAAATTTACTGAGTATAAAAACAAATTGAAGTTGTTTTTTTTTAACTTGCCAAACGTGTAAAGAGGAAATTTCTAGAAATCTTGTCCTTAACCTCCTCTTACAAAAACCATTTCTTCCATAGTGCTGAAAATAGGAGTTTTTGCTTGGTTTTTACTTGGCTGTTGTTTTGAATGTCTTAAATGAACTGGTGTTACTCTTTGCTGTTCTCAGATGACTGAATAAAAAGTTCATAATGCTCTAGTAAACTTTTTCTTGTTATTTTTAGAAAAACATAAATAACTTTAAATGCATTCGTTCTGGAGATATTAAAGATTTCTGATTCCTTTTCAGCAAAAGCACCTTGAAATTGAAAGAACTACAAAATGGCTTAAGATGTTGAAAAGCTGGGAGAAATACAAGAACAGTGAAAAGGTAAAATTCAGCATGCCTTTGTCATTGGCTGTCACTTCTGAAGGAATGTATACCCTGCAATTAGATTGCCTGTGTTTGATATTGGGAAAAAACCCAAACCCCACACTGAAAGAATAAGGTTTTTTCTTTTATTGCATTTCTTCTAAAATGCAGTAATACCTAATAACACAGTAGTAATTACCCAACAAAATTGGTGCTCAAAAGTGAGGAATTGTGTTCAGGGTGTTCACATGTGCAAAATAATCTGTGGACAGAGTGGGTTATGTCAGGTGTGCAATTAAGTGCTAAGTACTTTTACTTGCTTTAAAAGCATAGGTAGGGACTTCATGTGAACAGTTTATTTGCTGAAATTGTAGCCTTTGGTCATCTTAAAATTATGGAAGAATTTCAAATAGAAAAAAACTTGCTGGAGAGGCTGTATTCCCAGCACTGGGTTCTAGGGGGTGTTCATAGCTGGTCTTGTGGCTGTTGGGTGGATAATGCATGGAATCCCAAATTCAGATTCCTTCTCTTCAACACAGCTTAAGACTTGCATTTTCTGTTGGGGGTTCTGTTGGTACTTTTGATGCTGCTGATCCCCCTGTACTGTGCAGAGGAGCAAGTACAGCTGTCACACAGCCCAGGTTCCTGCCTGGATGACTGGCCTGGAATGTCACCTTACTCCCTTACTGGCCTTCTGCTTAAGTAAATTATCTGTGCAAAGTTGAGACCTTTGAAGAGAGAGATTGAGACCAGAATACTTATTAGCCTGATGAGTAGAGAGCTGAGATGCTGCAAGTAAAGTAGAGGGAGAAATTTACTTGGCATGTCCCCTGCTCATCCTGTCTGCTTGCTACCTGTGTTTTTGAGACTGGTAGCTGTGTCTTGCACTTCGCTTTTGTTAAAAACCAAAGGCAGTGCTTGATCTCTTTCAGGGTATAGCTCAGAATCTAGAAAGTCCATTTCCTTAAAATATTATATGAATGGATGAAAATTAATTATTTGTTCCCAAAGTATTTCTTACAATCCTACTTTCTGTCCTACCATTTTCTCTGGGAGGAGAAACTAGAGGTCTTAACACCTGTGACTTTGTTTTGTTAATGTGGCAGTAAGGAGATTTTAAGATCAAATATGTTCCCAAGTCAAAGGAACAATAAAAAAACCTCTGTAACAGCTACTTTGTTTGCAAAGAGAATGTTAAATATGACCTTTCAGGTAACACAATAACCACGTGTTATCTAAGCAGCAGTGGTTGTGCTCTTCAGCCATTGGTGACATCAGTCCATGAGACACTGACTTAAATAAATAATCCTCTCTTCACTAGGCATGCAGAAGGTATAGCAGATCAGCTGAGCAGAAAGTGTTTCAGTTCACGTAACAAATTATAGGCTGGACTATAAATAGTGGCTGGAATGATTCAGTATGTTCATAAAGGGATGAACTTTGCTTGAGGCTAGGAAAAATATTCACTTATTGTTGACCTGTAGTGAAGTACATGAGATTAAAAAAAAAGGGTGTTTTCCTTATTCTTTCTCACATCTTATGTGGTAAGTGAACCAGAAGATACAGAATAAAGAATCAGCTGCCTCCTCCTCCTGAGCATCCAGTAGGAAGCCAGACATTATTTGTCACTGCTCTTTATGGAAAGCCTGGTCACGTTCTCAGAGTTGTGCAAAACTCAGAGTTAAAGACAGTTTTTCTCTGGAAGTGTGCTGGAAGAATGCACTACCTTTCCACGCTCACATTCTTGAAGCATGGCAGGAGTAGTTGCAGGAACAGTTCCTGACTCTTGTTTTCTGTCTTCACTTGACTGGATAAAGTGGTTAATGCTGGAGGAACAAATTGCTAAAGAAAATGAACAGCCTGTGTGTTACAAGACTCACTTCACCTGACACTGCCATGGTTTCTGTGCAGTCAGGCTGCTCCTGAAATGAGTGTTCTTTAGAAACAGCACTGAAGGGAACATTGCATCAACGACAACAGTAATAATGTTGTAGGATTATAGATTATACTTGTGGTGATGGCTTGGTTTTGGAAAATGGCGTATTTGAGACACGCTTGTGCTCTTAGATAGGAAGGGAGACTCAGAGAAAGTGATGGTCCCGGGTATACAGCAGGTATGTACAAAATACAGGACTTTGGACAGCCTGTTTGTAAAGAGCCTTCATAATGTATAGCTAAGAGAGCTTTGCCTTGAAGGAATCTGTTCATACTGTACACATACTGGAAATGAATCCGTATATTTGATTCCATTATCCCAAACTGTCATATGCTTAATTGCAAACTACAGTTTTCATTCAGTACTCTTGCAGAGCTGCTTATAGGCTGCTTCTCAAGTTTTCTTTTCCTGTCATAATGTCACAAAATTAATGAGAAAACATTAACACACTGGTGGTGTGTGTGTGAATTTGAGACGCTTCAGTTTACATCTTCCCCTGATACTGACTGCTGAAGAATATCTCAAGTAATGGATGAAGCCTCTGGGAACTTCACGCTGTTTTACCATTAGAACTCTTGTGCTTAAACCTTGTAAAAAAGAGGGGGTGGGGAATAAAGATTAGGAATGTATACCGTGAAGAACTGGAAAAAGGTGGGGCCTGGGGTGTATTGAGACCAGAGATGTGCCAGGCTCTACTGTATTTGAGTAATAGTTTAGAGGTAATGAAGTACAACATAATAAAGTGAGTCCATGTACAGCTCCACAATAGTGTAAATCACAGAATCATGGAATGGCCTGGGGTGGAAGGAACCTTAATGATCACCGAGTTCCAGCCCCCTGCCATGGACAAGGGACACCTTCCACTAGACCATGTTCCTCAGAACCCTGTCCAGCCTGGCCTTGAACACTTCCAGGGATGGGGCAGCCACAACTTCTCTGAGCAGCCTGTGCCAGGGTCTCACCACTGTCACAGGAAAGAATTTCTTCCTTATGTGGGAGGTTTTCTTGTTGCCTTTATGTCCCTGGCCAGATTTAATCTTACAGGGCTTTAGCTCTCTAACCTGATCCCTGGCTGGTCGGGCAGTCTCTCTGTATTCCTCCAAACTGCCTGTCCTTGCTTCCCCCTGTAGGCTTCCTTTTTCTGTTTGAAATTGTCCAAGTACTCCTGTTCATTCATAAAGGCCTCCTGGTGCTTTTGTCTGACTTGCTCTTTGTGTATAAAACTTCTTGATTCCTGTGTGGTTATTGAGGCATCTCTTTCAGTGGAGTTGTCATGGTTCTTACGGATACCACTCTGAAGTGTGTAACTGCCCTTGTGTCTTTGTGTGATTGATATTTGTCAAAACAAAGCTTTCATCTCTCCATCAGTTATTTCTTATGCAGGAGGTGTCACAGAGCAGCAAAGTTTGTGTTTCAGTTTATGCTTTTATTTCCTATTTGTATTCTACTGCTTAGTGGTTCAGGGTACAATCAACCACCCACAGACAGTAAATCTTTCCTGGCTTAGTATGATCATAACTTTCAGGAAAGATTAAATAAAACTGTTACATGTTGTATTCCCATTTGAGTATTTCCACCAAAGTAATTCTGTCTTTCCCTGTTTGCCTTCATCTATCTGTGATTGAAGTTGCCTAAATTGAAGGGGAAAGGAAGAAGAGAAACAATCAGGGTAGCTGCCATTTCCAGCTGTTCTGGCAGTCACACACAGTATAATAATCAAGTCTCCAGTTCGTTTGGAGTCTGAACACAGAGCCTTAATGAAGAAGCCTCTTTGCATTCCTGAGATTTTTGAATGAGATGGAACAACTCTTCTATTTGCACTTTTTCTTCCTTTTATGCAACCCACAGAAGCTGAAGAACCTCTAAAGGTAGCAGGCTTTATAACTATGTTTTCCTTTCATTATAAATACAGTTTCTTGTGAGACTTCAGATTTTAATTCTTATGCTTCTCATCACTGATTCTTTTTGAGGTGGCAGAGTCCCTCTGCTGCTTGTGCAGCTCTTCCTGACACAACTGAGAAAGTTTTATTTTCAAGAAAACCAACTTTACATCTTGCAGGAGCAGTGATGCCAGTTGCCACTCTTCAGGCTGGTGCTGTGTGACAGTGTCCTCATTTCTTGTCCAGGAGCCAGCTGGGTTTATGAACTGGAGAGACTGGGGCTGGGCAAAGGAAGGGCAGGTTGTATGTGTCCCAGGTGTTTTTGCATGTTGGCCATTACGGACTTCATTGAGACGATAACTAATTTTTTTGGGTCTTCTTGCTTTATAAGGGTTTTAGTTCATTCTGTATATTCAGTGTATTTACAGGTCCAAATTGTTTTTGCACAAGAAGTTCCTTTGAATTCCCAGGTGATAAGGCCTCATTTAGTGTCAGTTTCTCCTACCTACTTCAGGATCAACAGTATTACTAATAATTGCAGGAGTTTGACTGCTGTCCTTGGCTGAATATCAGCTTAGATGTGCTATAGAACTTAAATCTGTATATTTATGTATGTTTATATATTTGTGTTTTGTTCTGAGCTATTATCTTAAGGAGGCCTTAATTTTAAATAATTTGTTGAAAATTAACTCAGTATTTCATCTTCCCTGAAGCAAATGAAAAAAGTAACTTCCTGAATTTTCTATTTTCTGTTTTAATTATTAATTCAGAGAGAGCAGAAAAGTAGATGAGAGTTCTGCAAGTATATAGACCCAACCAGCATTTCTCAGTGGATTTTTAACCTGGTATTACATGAGGACATAAAAGACAGCAGAGGGCACTAGCATGGTGCTTATGGTAAAGACGTTCAGCTAGCTAATAACCAGTTTGTTTATTTATATTTTCTTTAACTGTTTGGTGACTAAATGATTATCAGAAATTAATTTTGCAGTGAAGTGTGTGGGGTCCACCCCCCGACTCCCCAAGATGCAGCACAGCCGTGTCATTTTCACAAAGCTACAGCACTGCACAGGGTCACAGAAAGGTTGGGGTTGGAAGGGGCCTCTGAAGGTCACCTGGTCCAGACCCTTTTTGAGCAGGGCCACCTCCAGCTGCCCAGGACCATGTCTTGCTGGCTTTTGAGTATTTCCAAAGTTGGAGGCATCACAACCTGACTGGATGACTTATGCCAGTGCTCTGTCGCCCTCAGAGTGAAAAAATGTTTCTTGACGTTCAGGGGGAATCTCAAGTGTTTCAGTTTATGCCCATTGCCTCTGGTCATGTCACTGGGCACCACTGAACAGAGCCTGACTCTGTCCTTTTTGCACCCTCCCTTCAGGGTGATGCAGAAGACAAATTGATAAGGTTCCCCTGAGCCTTCTCTGCTCCTGGCTGAACAGTCCCAGCCCTCTCAGCCTCTCTCCGTGGCAGAGATGGTCTCATCATCTCTGTAGCCCTTTGCAGTGTGTCCATGTCTGTCTTGTGTTGAGGAGCCCAGAGATGGACTCACCAGTGCTGAGGAGAGGGAAAGGATCATCTCCCTCAACATGCTGGGAATACGTTCATCTGATGCAGCCCAGGATACCATTGGTCATCTTTGCTTCAAGGGCACTGTGCTGGCTCCTGCTTAACTTGGTGTCCACCAGGACCCCCAGGTCCTTGTCTTCTGAGCTGCTTTCCAGCTGGTGACCCCTAGAATGTTCTGGTGTCTGGGGCTGTTCTTCCCAGGTCCAGGACTTTGCACCTCTCCTTGTTGAACTCTGTGAGGTTCCTGGCAGCCCATTTCTTCAGCTTGTTAACATCGCTCTGGGTGGCAGCACAACCCTCTTGGTGTATCAGGCACTCCTCTCGGTTTTCCATTGTATATGAAATTTTTCACACTTGTTTTCATGTTCTTGTTTCTGCAGTGGAGCCTGTGCCATGACTGAGTGACATTTCTCTCTTCTGTATCAGTGAAAGTCTTTGGTCTGGTGTTCTGCTGAGTCTGTAGGCAGGATCTAGTAATGACTTGGGATGACTGAGAGCTTTTCTCTGCCTCAATAAAAGAATAGTTGGAACAGCAGAGTCAGCTGAACACAGATCTAAAATGGTTTGCAAGAAGCTGTGAATGTTATTTGGGTTTATTCTGTCAGATAGTGCAATAATGCAGAACTTAGCTACTGAAAATGTTTACTTTCCTCCTGGTTTTTTTTTTTTTTTTTTTTTGGCATGGCTGTAGTGGGCTGATGAAACATTTCACCTGTCCTTTCTGCTCTTTTTAAAGTTATATTTGCAGCTCACTTTTCAAACTTTTCTGTGAAAAGCGCTTCCACAGTTCTCTGTCTCAGTTTTTACTTACTGCTTCAAGGGCTGTTGTAGCGTTCGGCTGTTTCAATCTAGGCAGTGCAGAAGATGGGAAAATTGTAAATGCCAAGGACTCCTCTGAAACTGGAGGTTCTTCTCCTTCAGTTTTATTTTCCAAAAAACCCCTGAACATCTCCACACTTTGGATGGATGGTTTCAATTGTTTTAATTCTGTTTGGATAAGAAGATATTATTATAAAAGCTTATTTCTGGCCTTTTGTATCCATCTGACCTTCTCCCAAAATATTAATTTATACAATAGTAGTCATGAGAGTTTATTCTTCAACCAGTTCTCTTCATTAATGACCTTTTGTTCTTGGAGACATTTGAAAATGAGTTAAAAAATTATAATTAGCTGACAGAAATGTTTGTTGTGAAGGTACTCTGTTGCTGTACATGGGTCTGAGGAATAGAGCTACCCATCACTGAGGACATAGATCACTGCATTTTTTCCCCCTAGTTTTCCTCCAGAGTTCCAGGAAAGATACTGCAAATTTGGCTCATTTTGTTTTCCAGTAGACAGGCTAATCTCTTCCGAGGATGACTCCGCTGCAGTTGAGGGTGTTTGGCTTTCAAAAGACTGAATTCTCTCCCACAAGCAGTTACCCTTGTGTCTGGGTTGACACACACTGAAATTCTGTGACCTGAGCTCTCATCTGCAGAGAAGGCTGCTTTGGAGCTCTGTACGTTCTTCATCTTTCCGGAAGAAACTGCACTGGCACAGCTGTGCTCACTACAAGTGTTGCTGCTTTAGCATTCTTAGTATTAAGGCAGCAAATTTTTCTTTATGAAGCACAACATCTCTTGTGGACAGCCTCCAAGATGATTGTCGTATCCTATAAAAGTTTATATTTTTCGTTTGAAAAAGGAACAAGGGAAGAAACTCATAACCTTACTTGTGCAAGAGTTACAGATTCTGCAATCCAGACCCAAATCCTTGCTGGCATTAAAGACACCTTTAAAGAGCCGATATATTCCAAATGGCAGCATGTTTGGAAATATACTGCAACAAGGGGTTCATTAATTTTCCAAAACTGGAGATGTGAAATACATGAAAAGAAAAACAATCCTGTCTTTGAGGAGGATACTGCTTTTAAAGTATTTCTTACTGCAAACATAACTTTTATAAAAATGTTTAAAGGAAGTGGTAGCTTTGTCAACTGAAATTTTTAAGGTCTAACTTTCATTGTAGGATAAACATGAAGAAAAAATGGGAGAGTAATTGTGTGTGGTTTGTTCTCTTTTAAATCTAATTGTCTCCCTGTGTAATCATTAAAATATTGGTGAAAACATAACTTCAGAAAGGTTCTTTTCTTTGGCAGAGTTGTCTTTTTTATTTTCCTTGTCTTAGATATGTCTCCAAAAGATGGTAACACCTTTTGGTGGTTTTTATTGGTTTTTTTTTGCAAATGCTTTAATATGCATGTAGGAAACTGATTATTAGTTTAGAATTAGAATCTGAGATCTGTTAGCTTTAGAAATGGCACATTGTGGGTTTTTTGTGATCTCACAGTTTGTTTCCTTGCATACATACATTTCAGCACACTGTTGCAGTTTTACAAGAATTCAAAAATCAGTTCTGCTTTTCATTTTTTTTACTGATAATTTTTAAAGCTTTGTGATTTTGCTGCTTGCCTTTTGCTATTTCTATTTATAGGCTGTAATTACAGTGAGTTATTTGTGGCTTATCCTGAAATAGTGTTGCTAAGAATCTGATTTTTGGGATCTGAATTACAAAATTTGCCCAGCAAAGGTGATACAATTTTGGTAGACCTCCTTACATGCTAAAGTCCTGGCTTGAAAACATCACCTGGGATGGGTTGGCCTATGTGTCCATTTTGTCCCTGTGCCTCTGGATTCTGTCAAGAAGTCTCAAATGGCATTGCTGGACACATTCCTCAAAACACCCTGGAACACTTTGTCCCCAGCAGGTCATCCCTTTCTCAGGGCAGTTGGTATAATTGCATTTTTCTCTTTAGCATGTTGTGCATCACTATTCCCTTTTTTTCAGAGCATTGTAAATTGTGCTGCATTTTTATCTTCTTTTCTCTCTTTGCAGTTTCATAGGAGAATTTATAAAGGGATCCCACTGCAGTTCAGAGGGCAAGTCTGGTCTTTGCTGCTTGATGTTCCTAAGATGAAAGAAGAAATGAAAGACTTTTATAATGTGAGTTTGTAGAATTTCTACTTAATATTAATTAAAAAAAACACCAGATACTAAAACTGCAGGTTTTATTAAGCCTTTGCTGTTATGCAATGTTAAAAAAAAATTAGAAATTACATTGCACTCAATTGCTTGTTTTAGCTAGGAAAAAGGCTGTGTATTTAAAAGCTGAGCTGAGACAGTCTGAGTAGATGAGGAATTTTATGGAAGAAGATTGGTGTTGGTATTGGTGTCATCTAAATGTTGGTGTGTGTTACCTTCCTCATATTTCTCACTCTTTAGTCTAACAGGCTGCTCTTTCTGACTATTATATTTTGTTTAAGTTCCTCAGTAAGACCAGTGGGAGAGCCAAAGAGGGTAAAAGAGAGTTAATGCTGAATAATGTAGTTGTGGGGAAGAATGCCAAGTAAAATTAGAAGCATTTAAAAGTAGGTGAAGTAATCTTCAGAAATTATTAATGTCATCTAATGCTCAATGCAAAACAAAGAAGTGTTTGTAGTTCAGATACAGAAACAGAGTTTCTTCATCATTATCGGATTTGTTTGTGATATACTCATTTTGCTGCTCTCTATTTTCCTATTTCCTGAAATGATATTAACACTGCTCACTACAAGTGTCACTTATAAACTAAACACCCTAAATTTAGAAAGATAATACACGTTTGTTGTAGGTCAAATAGCTTCTTTCAGTTCTCTTCCCTTTTTTCTTTGGGGGAAAGACCAGTTCTTAATCTTCTGTTTCTCAAACTTTTGATACCTTTCTGTTCTCCCACATGAAGCTGCCATGATTGCAAGGGCTCAGGGTGCTTCTTTTCCTGTATTCCATCAAGTCATAGGCATTTAAAACTAGAATTTTTCCCTTTGCTGCTTTTCTGTCTGTCTGGGGGACAAATCATTCTGGGTGTTTAGTTTAAATTATATTTAAAGGTGCACATAGTTGATACTGTGGTTAGTGTTGTGTTGGTTCAATGACTTTCAAATAATTCCTCATGTGCCTAAAGCTTCTGGTTGTGCTCAACAGACTTGATGCCTGTTATTGTTCCCTGTTTGATCCCTTTGTTATTACTATTTTTGTCTTTATTCTTCTTTTCTTGCAACCAGAGTCCATAGAGTTTTGCCCTTTGGTTGTCTGTGGTATTCTCTGATAGTCAGAAGTAATGTTTTGAAAATACCAATACCAAAAATACTGAATCCAGGGTCTTACAAACTCAACTTTTATGGACAGAAGTGAGAATAAATGAATGAGTGTCAAGAGAAAATTGTTTTAAGTGCAAAAAATAAGGTGTCAGTCTAAACCTGTGCAGGCTTCATAAGTATTCAATTACAAAAATGGATTTAATTATAAAACACTAAAGCAAGTGCTAAAGTAGACATATTCTACAGCTAAATTAGATTAGAACAGAAAGACAGAGGAAATTACTAGAGAAATGTCCATTACCTGTACTTAGATAATAACTGGCAGCTATGTAGCTATTACTTCTGCTAGAGAAAATGACAGGAAAAGTATGAAAACCACACTAAATAATTTGCTTAAAGTCTAGTCTGGAGCACTTGCATCTCAGGTTCTCGATCCTGAGTAGCAAAATTAATTTTCTGTCTTTCTCTAGTGCTGTGCCTGCTTAAGAAATGGCAGTAAGAAATTTGAAATGCTGAAACAGCCTTAAATATGGGCAGTAAATGATGTGTCAAAAAAATGTGTGTTATGAGATCGGTCTTTCTATATCTTTACTCTGTGGCTGTTTCTGACTCACAGAAACATGTATATGCTTATTTTGGAAGTTAAAACTGTTAATCTTGTGAGTTGCTATTCTGTATTGTTTTAAATCGTGTGATGGCAATTACTTCAATACAGCTGTACAGTCAAGCAGATTTCTGCTGTTTTAGAGTTCACGGTTTTAAACTTAATTTCTGTTCTTTACCATATTTCTAGAAGTTGAAGTGTCAAGCACGAGGGTCATCGCCAGATATCCGGCAAATTGACCTTGATGTCAACCGGACATACAGAGACCACATCATGTTTCGGGACAGATACGGTGTAAAGTAAGTAAACTTCCACCTTCCCAGAGATTTTAGCCTTCCTTTGGATTTCGTGTTCTTCTCCCAGTGTCTAATTCAGAACCAAATAAAGCAGTATTTTTGTATGCAAGCATTTAATTTTTTACAACTGTAGGCCATAATGCTTTTGAATATCTTCAGAATGTTTTGTTATTTTTTGCTGCCACTAGATGAGGAATATTAGGCAGCTGTCATCTTTAAAAATGCTTAATAGTGAAAAAAGTGGGGATGGAAACATCAATATTGTTGCTTGCTTGCAGCGTCAGCACCCTGCTAAGAAGAAGAGGGTATTTTTCCCCTTCTGTCTCTGTATTAGTTCAGTTTTTAATCTCCTTTTCTTACCAAGGCAGATTTTATGGTAGTCTGCTGTACTCAAAAAGCAGTACTCAGAGCTGTGGACTCCAATGTGATAATAAAAGAAACATTTTCTTTCATTGTTATTCTAGATATTTTGTGGAAAAATTCTAAATCAGGGGAATTTTTCTGCTGGCTGGAAGGAAGGAGCACAGAGCAGAGGTTCCCAAGCTGAGACTGTTCTGTGCAGCCAGTACAGTTCAGATCCGTTTGTGCAGGGCTGTCAGTGCCTGTGCTGCTCAGGCCTCTCTGCGTTCTGTGCACACGTTTTAGATGTCAGCAGGAGCTCGTTGCCTCATCAGTTTGGGGTTAACACAAGCAGAGCTAGCTCCAGTCCCTGTGGCTGTTGTAACTATGCCCTCAGAGTCCACAGGAAAGCCTTTGGCTGCCTAAAGCAATTTCACACTTGGAATAGATCTCAGAATTACTGTACATATATTATGCATTTCCAGCAATGCCTCGATGAAAAATTCAGAAATCATTTCATATAGCAGTGAAATAAAGTCCCCTGGGTAAGTCAATAGCTTGTTTGACTTCTAAGTAGACTGAGTGTCTTTGAAGGTTGATTCTTTTACAGGTCTTTAGTGCTACCATCTAGAGTAAATAATACTAAAATCACCATTATTCTGTGTATGTAACTGTGAATGAGATAGAGCTCCTATGCTCAGTTTCATGTGGTCATCTGAGGGTACAGGAGGTTCCTGTGTACCCTGGGACCTGTTAGGTTGTCCTTGTAAAATGAGGCTCCAGCTTAATGTGTAGTGCCTTGTTAAACTTTTCTTTGGCTACTGAAGAATGGCTAAACTTCAGTTCTGCAAGAGGGTAAACCAAAATGCCACAATGTAGATGTTTTGGTAAAATTCTCCAAGTATAAATCCTCTTCCCAGAAGAAAATAAGCACCTTCTGCCTTATGCTTTCTATTTTTTAGCTTTCTAATACCTCTTTCCATTCATTTATTAGTAACAGGGAGAAAATTTTACTGGACAGAAAAAGGACAGTATGCAAAACTCAGCTATTAAATTTTAGCAGTTTTACTTATAGATGAAAGTAGGCATTCAGGTATCCAGATTCTCTCCTGTACAGGTGACAAAAAGTAGCTGTGAGTTTAAAAATTGATTATGAGAGCTCTTCACCATTGCTTTCATATACCACTTAGAAAGAGCAGAGTTGTGCTGGTTGGTGTGTTGTTTGGGGTTTTTTGTCTGGCTACCTGCACAGGTTAGACTGTTTTAGAGAAAGCAAAGGACCCTTACAAAGCTCTTTGTAATTCTAGCTTTGAAGTATCCAGAGATCAACAGAGCGCTGAGCACAGGATGCTGAGCCAGAGTTAATATTGTTTTTCTTCAGTTTGACAGTAGCAGTCACTAGAGGAGACTCTAATTTTGGTGCCAAGATTAAGACACCTTTGTGGCTGCTTTGTGTATTTCACATCTTCACTTCTACATCTCTGTTTGGAATCAGTAACAGCTGTTAGTGTTCTACAAGCACAGAAATCAGGTTTGGGGTGTTTAAATTTTGGCATTCAGAATAAATCAGTGTTTGAAATGTCACCCATGCAATGTTTCACTTTACCTGTCCGAAAAAATGATGATGTGCCATCACTCTCTTCTAAAGTATTATGGATACTTTTTGAAACATTTCAACATGTAAAACATCATAAAGGTGCTAATTATGAAATCGGCTTGAAATCAGAAGCACTTATCATTGTGAAGTGTGGTTTATCCTGTTAATTAGTGCTAGACAGGTTAAGTTAGGAAAACATGTTTCCAAAGTCCAGTTCACTACTTCTATGTTTTTCTGTTTTTACAAAAGATAATACTATATTTTTTCCATTTTCTGCTCTTGTTTCTCCAGGCAACAATCTTTGTTCCATGTTCTAGCTGCATATTCCATATATAATACGGTAAGTTGTGTTCCTTCACACTTAAATCTGGTTTCTCTCAATGTGCTCTAAGATAACTTGCATCTCTTTCTCCCTAAAGAAACCAACAAACATTTCAGCGGCCTTTGGAAGTACATAGAAATAAATGATTTGTTGACATGTTTTGAGCTGACCTTAAAATAAAGCATCCCAATTATGAATTTTATTGGACAGACTGAACTGTGCTTACAATTTGGCTGAAGCCAAGGATTGTGTCCCATAAGAATAATGAATTTGTGCTGTGCTGGAGTGTTATGTGACTGATACTTCCTCCCATTATATTATCTGCCTCTCTTTCATTTGAGTGATGGGGAGGAAAATACTGCAGAAAGATGCATGGAGTCCACAGGTGTATTTCATAACTGGAAGGTTCTAAAAATTTGAAGTTAGTTTAAAAGGTTACATCTTCTTTATGTAAGCCCTTGGTCTTGGCTGCAGTCCTGGATGGGGATTTATTAGAGTGGGCTTTCCAGACTGTATCGTAAGGGTTAGAAGCTTATGTATTTTGCATTGTCTTTTGACTGTATTCTAAAAATAGAAGAAGAAATGCCATCGTGTCCACATTTAGCTGTGGTTTTAATGCACTGTCCTCTCATTCCTTGGGCCCATTTTGAGCATTTCTGTATATCTTCCATTTTGTATCCATCAGCAACTCCCTATAAGTCAATACAAAATACGTTAACTTTAGAAGAGGAAAGAGAAATTAAGCAGTTACTTGAATTAAATACTGGTTTGTTTGGGTTTTTTCAAAGTTCTAGGAAATGTAACCTTTCTGTCTGATCTTTTATACTTGCTCTAAAACCTTGGACTAGTGTTTTCGAGTTGCATGAATAATTATGTTTAAGGTCAATCATTAAAGTGTAATAATGAGAATATTATAGTGAAGTTTTTATTTTGCACTTCTGTTGTTGTATTTTTCCTCTTAATGTGTAGCAGTTCTAATACTTTGGTTTCATGTCTAGAACAAAGCTGTGCTGAGAACTTGTAAACCTGAAAAAACTTACTCAACAATTAAGTAGCTGTCCTTACAAATACTTTATTGATGGGGTTATCTGAGCAGCTGAATGATAGTGACAGCTGGCTCCTGCCATAAAATTCAAAATGAATAGCAGAGGAAGTACTCAAGTTGAGTTTTGGAACAATGAAATTTTTCTTTGGGTTTAATACAGTTGCTTGCTATTGGGCTGCTAAACTTGAGCAAGTTTATAGTTACAGGTCACTCTTGAAAAATCCTGTGTTTATCAGATGGTGCCCTGACTGTAAACCAGAACAAAGCTAGATACTCTCACCCTGCATAAACCCCCCCCAAATTACAACTAAATGAGAAATGCATCCATTGGACAAGAAGATGATACAGTAACTTGGAAATATTAGTACTGACCAAGGATTTTGTTCATCAGTACTGAATTCTAATGAGCAATCAATACTTCCAGGTTACTTTTCAGTTGGAGGGTTGGGCATCATCCCTCCTATCTATCAATATTTTTCATGTTTAAATATGAAGTGTGTTTGGCGGGAATCTTTGCCATCAAGACACACATCATCTTTCCTCCAGTAACTCAAGGAAAAGCTAAAAGCTCATGACTATGAGGCTTTTGTTTCCAGCATTTTAATATTTCCACTGTATGATTTTCAGGAAGTTGGATACTGTCAGGGAATGAGCCAGATCACAGCTTTGCTCCTGATGTACATGAATGAAGAAGATGCCTTCTGGGCCTTGGTGAAACTTCTCTCTGGTCCAAAGCACGCTATGCATGGTATGGAGTTTCATGTCAGTATATTTAGGTTTCAACCTGTCCTATTTAAGCTGTAAATTATTTGAAAATAGAACTACGCTGTTCTGAATGGTAAAAAATAAGACATAATGGGAGCTTCATACTTGGGGGAGGTATTGGATGTTACTGGAGCTCTCATCCATAAGAGTAAGTAATGGTATTTATATGTGATATCTTTCGAATAGTTCTTAATGAAAATCAGATGGTTTCCTCTTCTCTTATTCTCTCAGGGAATGTAACCAATTGAAGGCTGGTTATGTAGACATTTATATAGTAATAAAAGAGTAGTGGAAACCTAATACAGAATGTGTTACATAATACTGCAGCTGTGCTATCATTTAGCAGGAGTCTACAGTAAAAAATGGACTTGTGTCTAGGCAGGAACTTCAGGTTTCTCAGTTTTATCTCTGCCTCACACAGAACTTCCTGCTCTCATGGTATTGTTGCTCTTACATTATTGGTAGTTCTCTCTTTCCATGCCAGATTTAGTATGATCTATGCATATTCCATAGCTATTGGTGTGGAACAAGTCCAGGAATTCCAAAACCTTTGTGATGTTACAGTTGTGGTGATTCACAAAAGCTGTGGTTCTTGGAAGTCTGCAAAAGTAAATGTCATTCAGAACTTGGGCTTTTTAGCAAATTTCCAACAGGCTCTAGCTGCTTTTCCCTGCTGAAGAATTTCTTATTCTGTGAAAACTTCCTTCCCAGGCTTTTCAGTGTTCCTGGATGTTCTCCACCCCCAAAACAAAGGGCTGGCTTGTTATTTTGCTGTTTACAGTTCTGCAAAGCTACTGACTTTGAAAAAAAGTGTGATCTGATGTCAGTGTAATAAAGGAAATTTTGAATTCATCAAATGCCAAAAGATTTTCTTGGAGTTTTACACAATGATAACACAGACTAAAAGCATCTTACAAAAAAATCTATGGTTTTCATAATAATCCAAACCTGTGCAACTGCAACTGTGTAGAATACTGAGCTCCTCAAAGCTCACAGAAAATTCTAGGTGTTTTGGGAGAAGTAAGTAAAAATCAGCTCATTATTTACCAAATCATATGCCTGATAAACAAGATGTGATGAGCAAGAGGGTGAACACAGGCAGATTTGTTGCTTGAGATGTTGCAAACCTCTCTCTTCCGCTCCTTCATTCCTGTGACACACCTGTCAAGTGAGATGAGAGGGAAGGAGGGAGCTTTGAGTAGCCCAAGGCTTGATGAGCTCCTTCCCAGGGCATATGAACCATCATGCCACAGCTTTATTATACACATTGAAACTGTCTTGGCAGTGCCTGTTAGACAAGTTTGCATTTATAGATGTGCTGATAAAACTTTGAATTATAACTCATGTGTTCCAAATTTATCATTTATTAAATGTTGCCAATGAGTCTAAGGTTCTGCTTTCAGCAGGTTGGACCAGATAATCTCCAGAAGTCCCATCCAACCTGGATTTCCTGTGATTCTTAGAAAGTATCTGTTTTAAATGAGTTTATGTCACTGTGCATCTGTAAATATCCCTGTAGATTCTGGAAAGGAAACTTCAAAACTGATTTGACTGATGTCATATTACAGTTTGCACTTTCCATGTTCTTCTTTGGAGAAAGCTTAAAGCACTGTTTGTCAACTCTTTGAAGCTTAAGTAATTTCAATTCCAATTTACCAATATCCATGAAGAAAATATTTTCTAATTGCACTTGATGCCACTGACCATCAGATGGTTCTTTGAAATGGGCCTCTCCGTATGGAAATCGTGGGAGTGGGCAGAGTAATATCATACTGGCAAGATTAGGATGGTTGAAAGCTCCTCCCCACAGACAAGGTTTTTCATGTGTTTTTCACTTTTACCTGTGATACAGCAACGTGGAATACTTTCCAGGTGCAGCCCATTAGCCAGGCTAATTTCTAATACAACACCACTTGAAATCAAGAGGTGAACTTGGTCTCTGGGGTATTTCATATTGTATGGATGATGTGAAGTCACTAAATGATAAAATACAGATATCTGACCCTGAAAATAATCTGCTTTTTTGGAAGGTCTTTCCATTGATATTTTCTATAGTCTTAAAAATTCAGCATAATGAGTTGGTGTATATAAACGAGAAAGAGCAACCTTCCATGGAAAAAGAACTTTTATTGTTACTGTTGATGGCTAATTAGCTTTGATGTAGTCATTCACTGTTTACAGTAAGGAAAAAACCAAATGCCTTGCCTATGTTATTGAAATTCCCTAATATGCAACCTGACATTTAAGTATTGTAGAATTTGCATTTGTATCTATGAAATACTAAACCTGTGTGAATCTGAGGTAGTAAATCTTGTGTTTTAGTGACTGTGCACTGAATTACACAATTGGTAACTAGAAAGACTTTGCTTTTGAGTCTGGGACTTCTTTAGTCATTCTTTTTTTTTTTTTTTTTAAGTGATATGACTGCTGTGGGTCTGTACTTGTTCTTCCAGTTTTCATACTGCTTAAAAGATATTTGGATTTTTTAATAACCTTTTTAATCCTAGTTATGGGGAACTGCTGTACTAGATCTATATAACCCAGTGTCTGTCTGTGCTTCTTCCCTTACATTGTGTGTTTGCTCTGGGACATTTTTTAACTCTGCTGATCCCTCAGTTGGAAGGGGATCTTAGAGTTTTCCTTTTCCATGTGTGATCACTGAAACTATTAGATGGGGGTTTTTTTGCCCTTTGTTTCAGTTGTGTGAACTCACATTCTTTACTTATATAATCATGATATTTGTCTTGCTAGACTATCCCTCTTGTCTTTTTTATGGTCTTTTCCTCAATGCAGACAGTTCTAGTAGGTGCCTATGCTGTTTGCCCATCTGTCGTGAATTTTCTGGGCTATAATTTCAATTTTAGTGGGTGTGGGTTGTGATTCTTTGTTTTGGTTTTCTTTTAGAGAATAATTATAAATGTGGTTTCCACGTGGTCTTGTATTGGTTTGACTAATGTAGGACTGATGGATCTGCTGTGATTTGTCATTCTGATCTAATAATAGTCACTAAGGGAATGTATTGAATGTAGCTATTTAGGCAGGAGTATGTGCATATCTGTATAGAAACATCAAAATATTGTTATGAATATCTGTTCAGATCCAGTGGTGATGCCTTAGGTTTTAACTTCTATATTTTTTTTCAAATCCTATATTGCCTAGTGTGTAACTCTGAAGTCTCTTTTAGCTTGTTAGCTGCTCTCTTAGATCAGATAGACACAACAGAGCTCTGAGCTTGCTATTCAAGGACACTCAGACTGTCCTAGGCCTAAAGGTGTAAACTAAGGGCCGCAGGAGAGGTGGAGAAATTGAAGACTGCTAAAGTTTTAATTGGTGAATTTATGCTGATATGCAAATGGACCAAACCTATAGAAGTGTGAAGAACTTGTGACCTGTCGTCCATCTTGGGGTCCTGTTTGGAAGTAGCCTCTGGCTCCCCAGGGTGTACCTTTGAAGGCCTTTCAAATAAATACCCACCTTTATTCCCTTACTCTTGTCTAGTCTCTGTTTCTAGGTAGCTGGAGAAGGCATCAGTGGTCTTACAGAAGGATAATGTTCTTGAAGTCTTAATGCCATTTTTAATGTCATTTTTATAGTACAAACACCTGTTAAATGGTCAACTTCTTTTCTTAGGTTTTTTTATTCCTGGTTTTCCAAAACTGTTGAGGTTTCAGGAACATCATGACAAAATACTGAAGAAATTCTTGTCCAAACTTAAGCAGCATTTGGTAAGTATTTGTATCCCAATACAAGCAATGCTAATTTACAGCTTTCTACCTTGTCTGAGTTTAGGTAAACCCACTACATCAAGAATACTCAAACCTCAGGAAAAAATGCAAAGCTTTAAGAGGCAGATGTGCTGTTGTTTTCATTATAGACAAAGTTGTGGTGCACCTTGGCAGAGTTATGATAAAATTGGATCCTAAGAGTGAGTAGTTTGGGTGTCTGTGTCACTTTGGACCTCTGAGTTAAGGACAATGTGTGATTCTTCTATGTGGCCCTGTGTGAGCTGCTGTAAACAAGCTGATGGTAGAACATTTTATCAAGGGGATTTTGTATGTTTAGCTTTGTGGTTCCCCTCTGGACAGAGGTGACTTTATGACCAACCAGTTTTAATCTCTGTTTAAAAAATAACCTTTATAAGAGGGGTTAATGGTCCTTTAAAAATACTTCTATTTTCATGAAGCTACATGTAGACTTTCATTTCTTAAACAGAAAATAATATGCCTTTTTTTCCCCTAATATTAGCTATATTTATTCTAAGATGTAAATTATTTTTCTAATGGGAGAAAAATACCCTTCCAGTAGGCATCAAGAACTTTCTTTTGCAGTACATTCGTACTGCCAGAATCCATCTCCAGTTCTTAAAAGGTGGTGTTAGAGATGCTCACTTGCAGCAACGTCTTTTTCCTTATCTCTTCCTGTGAGTGTGTCACTAAAATAAGCCAATATTAACTCCTGAAAGACAAAAGTAAAAAATAAACCAAAGGGATTTGGCCCATTGTTTATTTAGTGTTTGTATAACTAAGTTCTCAAATTTGGTCCATAATTTTTGGAAAAGCTGAATCTGGCAAGCATAGAATATGATGTTATCCCACAGTTAAAATCCAGAATTTCTTAGCTTTTCCTTTAGCTTTTCTTCTAACTGTGCAAAGGACTTTGAAGGTCTCTGTGAAACTGCAGAAAAGCTTTAGCAATCTTTGAATGGGTGTCATACCACATGGATTATCAGTGCTCTGGGGAAAATTAGGCCCCTTAATTAAGAAATAAAATTCCTTATTAGCCTACATCCTGTTTGAGGCCCAGTGGTCAAAGAATTTGGTTGTTTTACAATCATTTCTAGTGGATGTGTATTTATGTAACAAAGTCCTTTCAGCCTTTGGCATGAATTGGCAGCCTTGCTAGGGAGAAATGAAAGATTTAATGGACCCAGTGCCTGAACTTGGGTTACTCCAGAATATTGATTTATTTTCTTGAGAGAGGATTCTATCCTCTGCTACCGCTGTCCCAAGAACATGATAAAAGTCTAGGATGTATTAATACTTCTGCCTTTCCAAGTACATATTCTTCAGGTGGTGAAATTAATGAAGAAAAGCTGTAAAAACAGAATTGCATCTGTTGAAGTAACAGTGTCTTATATGGTTAAATTAATTATTTATGGTGACTATTGAGTACATTGGCCTCAAGGGGAAAATGTTTTTTCATGGACAGTGCAAGGCATTACTTGAAATTTTGGAAGTATTTTTCAACTTCTGTGTTGTTTGCAGGACTCCCAGGATATGCCCACCAGCTTTTACACAACCAAGTGGTTTTTCCAGTGTTTTCTTGATCGTGTGAGTATGTTTTTCTTTCTGTTGCTGTTTTTAATTGTGACTTGGGGCAGACTGTTTTCACAGCATTGCCTGATTCTGTCATTGCAGACTCCCTTTACATTAAGCCTCAGGATATGGGATATCTACATACTTGAAGGAGAGCGGATTCTCACTGCTATGTCTTACACAATTCTGAAACTGCACAGAAGTAAGAAATCTCTCAGACATTTGAAACCTAAACAGAGGTTCAGCTAGTTTTGATCTGATTTTGTGTAGTTTGACATTAATGTGTGAAAACCTTAGTTTCCCATTTGCCTTATGCTGTTTGAGACAGGTATTTTTCATCCCTTATGCACAAAAAGTTAAAAATCTTTGCTTTATTAGAGTGTGTGTGTTGTGGGTTGACCTTGGCTGGATCCAAGTGCCCACCAAGCTGCTCTATCCCTCTCCTCCTCCGACAGGGTTGGGGGAAGGAGAAAACAAGATGGACCTTTCTAGACACTTGTGCACAGCATAGCACTGTGAGGGCAGCTGTGGAGAAAATTAACTCCATCTCAGCTGGGCCCAGTGCAGTGTAATTGTCAAAGAGAAGTATTTATTAGAGTAAGAAAGTTATTTGGACACGAAGTGAGTTGTATTGGTGACTAAACAATGGGGAAGTGTGTGGTAGTTTCATTGTCTGGAAATGGCTTCTTAGCCCCCACAGGATTTAAATTAATTGAAAAAGCACACAAAGAAGCCAGAGTGTGCAACTAGATGCTGAAAGTCTACCAGTAAATACTCAGCAATGAGGAATCAGCAGTCTGTGTGGTGATACCATTGTTTGTCCAGGAATGTAATTAAAATCCAGAATTTCTGTAGTCTGCCTGTGAGACCTTCTCCTTCATTTCTTGACTTTGGGTGAGATAAAATTTGAGATTTTGAATAGAACTGTGTAAAGCATCTACGCTTGGCTCCCCAAAGTGACTTAGCATCCTAAGTTCCAGAGGACCCAAAAAGCTTTTGAGGGTGGATGTTGGCTTCTAAATAGACTTGAGCATTTCTCAGGATGATGCCTTGTAGCTCAAGTTTGAGACCCTCTTCCTGTGGGATTTTGGCTTTTTGCATGAAGTCACTGGACTTTCTGTAAATGCAGAGGTCTGCATGGGGCCTGCAGAATCAATGTCATAATTTCCTTGTTTGAGAGTTTGTCCTTCTTGAAGTGCGGTGATCCTACCTCGCTGTCTCACTGGGGTGTTCTCATTAGTTTGTTCCTTAACTGCTTTGAAAAATGGAAAAGGTTACTTTTTACATTATTGCACTTAAGAAAGCTAAACATTTAGAGGCCAATCATTAGGCTTAGCATTTTGGTTCTTCTTTGTTTTCAACTAGACATCTACTTGAATATTTTTGTTATTCCCCACTCTTTTAATGGGAAGGCCTGAGGAAAAAGTCTGAGTGTGGATTTGCTTGCTTAGCAAGTACACAGCAACTTCCTCCATGATCAAACACTGAGAGAACCTCACGGCAACAGAGGAGATGAGAGGCTGGCAGAGAAGCTGACAGAAGACAGATTCTGATTTGTTTTCCAGTTTCTTGTCTACCCTCAAAAACGTGGATGGTGTAGCTATCCAGTGTCATTGTCGAATACATGCCAAGAGCATTTTTATTACAGCACCAAAACATTTTTTATAGTTTCCATATTAAAATTACACATTCTGAAACTTCTGATGACATACAAATGATGAAAAAAGCGACATAGGTACACTGCTACAGCCTTGCAATCCACGTGACCTTACTGCTGTATAAAAAGGGAAAGAAAAATAATCTGATAACTATAAAATGACTTTCAAAATATGACCTGAATTTTCAGAGAGCCTGAAGCAGCGGTTCTGAAGTGTGAACCGCCATCATCGTTTCATTGGGAGTTAATTCAGTTGTGAATGAGGTTACTGTAAATAGCTATTTTTAAAATGTTTTTCTGCTTTTCAGAGCTCCTAATAAGAGAGATGATGTATATTGTACAGATCTACAGCAGTATTTGTAAGTTGAGGATGCAGGCTGACAAATAAAGACCTGAAGCTGTTGGACATGAGAAGGCTGAAGGGGAGGGTGACTTGTAGTTAGTTTTCTGAAGATGCCCCTTTTTGGAAAACACTGCTCTAAGTAGAGAATAATGTGTAGAAAGGATTTCCATGGTGACTTGCAAGTGAATTTTTAATGTATTTTTAGATCTCTGGTTGTAGAAATCTGTTATCTGCCTAATTAACAAGTTTTTTTCATTCTACTTTGAAAACAAAAGCACCTAATGACTAAAGTACATTTTTGAGTGTTCATTATCAAGATATCTTAATGTATAATGTACTGTTTTCTCCTTATATAGAGCATCTGATGAAATTACAAATGGAAGAGCTTGTAGAATTTCTGCAGGAGTCTTTAGCCAAGGATTTCTTCTATGAAGATGACTTTGTAATAGAGCAGCTCCAAAATTCTATATCAGAATTGAAACGAGCAAAGCTGGATTTACCAGTAGCTGGTAAGAAACTTGCACATATGCAGAGTTAGATATTTGGAACTATTCACACATTGTTAATTTTTAAAATATTAATGCATGCTGTTGAAAACTCTGCAAATATTTTCCTCTTCATCACTGCATAAATTTGGGGAGTTTTTACCCAAAAATATTTTACAATGTAAAATCAGCACTTTTCCTTTCATGAATTTCCTCTTCTTTTGGTGTTTTGTTTGCTGGTTTTAAGGTAATAGCAAAGCACTTTGAAAAATATCATGTTCTGGTAATTTTATTAACTTGAGTTTATAAAACCTTTCAGTTAGAAGATCAAATATCAAGGTTTCAAAGTGTCTGGAACACTGCATTGTCTGAGAATCCAGACTGTTTTGTAGATTGATTAGATGTGGACCAAACTTCAGGTCAAATAGCTTCTTCTGTTAGTCAAATCCTGGTTTTTGACTTTTTGCAAGTGATAGACCTGCTGGGTTTTAATGGAATAGTTTGCTTTGTTTCTTCTTAGCCTTTCTGCTTTTGGTTGCAAATAAGAGATGGTTGTTTCATGTCGGCCTACTTACGAAATGTATAGGATCTCTTCTTCCTCTTAAGATTTGATTCTCTTTTCCACCCCTGTCTCCATAGTCTTAAATTAGATTTTTTCTTGTGATTACTCAGAGTCCTTTTACTTTATCCTTGCTAATTGTAGAAAAGTATGTGAGAAAATGTTTTTTAAAAAATTACAAATGGCAGAATTTACCTTGAAGTAACTTTAGGTTGTTGTGGCTAGCTTTCAGAAGTTAAGAAGTGTCAGAATAAAGGTTGCCTGTGTAGCATTGTTGTGATAATTTGTTCTTTCATTAATGAACTTAATTTTTCTGTTTCTGTAGACCTTATTTATTGCACTCAGTATTGGGCTGTGTCAGAGCTACTCATCACAAATAAACACCTGTTTCATCTGGTTCTTCAGCTGATCTGTTCCTATGGAGTACAAACACTTTCTGTATATTTGTTTCTTACTTTGGTTCTTGTCAGAGTTCCCATTTCTCTTGCTCCCTATTCCTGTGTTTTGCCCTGTTCCTGAATTTTTGTATGGTCTGTCCAGCAGACTTTCTTCCACCCACAATAGGTCCAAGTCTACTTTCTGCTCTTGCCTTTTCATCTGTTGCTTCCCTTTTCTCACCACAGCATTTCCATTCTACCTTCTCTCCATCCTTTTTCCCTGTGTTATGTCTTGACTTTCTCTTCAGAAGTTGCTCTTTCTGTCCCTACTCTTCAGCCAGGTGCTGTCTCAGGGATCTTGTCACAGTGGATGCTGTGGTGACAAACGTGGGCAGCTGTGTCCTTTAACATCAGCTCCACACCACCATGGCACAAGGAGATGGATCATAGGAGTACTGTCTCTTAAACCTTAAATACAGAGTTCTCCGTGGTTATGTTTGAACAGTGAGGGGGTTATCCCAACAACTTCAGTGTTTTTAGATCTATAGATTTTTTTAATAGATGTGATAAAGTAAATTTCATCAGTGAAAAGTGTCTAGTTTCCATTTGAAACTGTGGTAGGTAAAGAATTGGCAAAGGTTTTTGTGGTTTGCTACTTGATGGAAGTAGTGTATCTCCCAACCTAGAAAATCCACATCCATGTAAGTTATGTTGAGATTTTCTGTGGAAAAGACAGAATTTACTGGAGATTTTCTTGATGCAGAAGGCAGAAAGTCTGTTCCGAACTTACTTAAGGTCTTTATTTTGGTAGAACATCAAATGCCTTCAAGTGAAAGTTTGTTTGAGAATACTCTGGATTTTCATAGAAAACTCAAGGAGGCTTTAGGTGACATGAGGGTCTCCCACCTTGTGACAGAACGTGTGAGACTCAAGGAGTCTTCTTGTGGATACCAGCAGCAAAGAATGGTGACTGTGACTTCTTGCCAAGACACTTTGGCAGTGGGATGCAGTTGTTTGATTTCATACTGTGCACACTTAGGTGTAACTTCTGATATGGTTCAACAGGATGCTAATTGTTTTGAGCCACATTGGGTCTTAGTTTTGGTAGCTAAAGCAAAATCAGTAACAAAAGTTCTTTTGTGTGTTGGATTTTTTCCCCCTCAACATGAATGAGGGAGGTTTAATTTTAAAATAGAAAGAGCAAAGCCAAAGTAAAGTGTATTTTGGTGCTGGAATTGAGCTTTTTCCTTTTTGATTTCAAAGTAGCCTGGGCAAGCCTTTCTGTGTGGTGTGTTTTTGCTAGGAGGAGAAGGGAACATTTCTTAACCTTTCACAGAATAAAAATAAAATGCCTTCATCCTAATCCTTGGGAATCTATCTGATTTGTCTGCTCTTATCTCTGCTTCAGTGAGGCTGCCTCATTTGTTCTTCATATGAACTTCCTAAGCCTTTGGTTTTATTTTATTTTTTTAAATTTTCTGCACTCTCTTAATTTTGGTTTTATTGATCAGTGTCTTCAAGCAATGTTCTTTTACAGGTTCTGAACATTCTCTAGACATTCAACTTTGCTTATGTGTTGTGGCAGGTAGATCTGGTAGGATACCATGTGCCCTCCTCAGCTGGGCAGAGGAGACAAAACAAAACAAGACTTCTGGATCAAGATAAGGACAGGGAGAGGTCACTCAGAAATTGCCATCATGGGCAGAACAGAACTTGACTTGAGGAAATTAATTGAATTTATCATCAATTAAATCAGAGTAAAAAAACTCTTCCATACTCTTCCTTTCTTCATGAGTTCAACTTCACTCCCATTTTTTTTCTACGTCCTCCTTCCCAGCAGCACTGGGGCAGAGAATTAGGATTGTGGTCAGTTGATCATTGTTTCTGCTGCTTCTTTCTCCTGAGGTGAGGACTCCTCAAACTTCCCGTTCTCCAGCGTGGGGTCCCTCCCACAGGCTGCCAAAACCTGGCCATGCAAGTCCCATACAAATGTGTGGCTCTACTGTCTTTACTACCTCGAGTCTTACTGTTTTTCTTCTAATTTAGTCTAAAATATATGGAACTATTATATGTGGTACAGACACAAAAAATACCAGCCTGCACATTTAGGTATTCACTGTAGCCTGAGAAAATAATGTTTATTTTAGTTTTCTCAGCTGAAATCAAAGAACTGCTTCCTATCTTGTATTTTTTAAATTTTTTTTATGCTGAGCAAGAATTACACCTTTAAGAACTAAAGTGAAAATGCATGTTAGGAAAAAAGAAAAAAAATCTTCATCTTGCAGTTGCATCAGTATCAGTCATCCAGGAATAGCAGTGAGCTAATTAAGCTCAGTGGAATTTTCCATCTGGCATCCTTTGTTAGGCTGTATAGATTTTCCTGCCCTAGTAGGGTAAGCTGCAGTAGGATATTAAAAGAGGTAATAACTTTCGTGTTACTTTAAAGTGGATGTCTGTTTATGTCTGATGTAGCTTTCTCTGGCTCACTTCCTCCATGGCTTCTCTCACTGAATTAAGGAGCTCCTTGTTCCCTTCAGGACAGAGAAGGAAGAGACTTCTTTAACATTTTCTTACCGATAAAGCCCTTAAAATGCTCAGCCAGAAAACATGGGTGTTAAGGGGATCTTGCTAATGTTGGATGTCAGTGAGCTGCTTTTGCCAGTACCGGGGTTGTTTTGCATAAAGAAGACCATGGATTTTTCTTCCTGTCTGTGCTGATTTCTAGTTGAGTGCTGACCAGTGTAGGGTAGCCCATACTTAGCAACTGCAACCTGCAGAGGATGGCTTGGAACTCCAGTGCTGTTCTTACAGGAAGCTGAGGTGGGCATCCCTCTCTTCCCATGGCTCTGGAGACGGGGCTGTGTGATAAGCACATCTCCTACTGGGAAGCTGTGGTTGCTTAGACCTTGGAGAAGGGAGGCTGTGACAGCTGTACATAGAAACTGTCCTTGGAGGTACTTCTCTGACACACCCTCAAAAAGAAGAAAAGGCATTTGGTATTTTCTGGATTGCCTGGAACATGATGAAGGGTGTCCACATCATGGTTCTTGAACAGCACTCTCACGTAAATCTGTGTGACTTTACATATTCCCCTGGAGCCAGATCCAGTGTAGATTCAGCAATCTCTTCCTTAATTCAAGGATGATGTTAAGACCGTAATGAGAAGAATTTTCTTGGTATACACCATTGATTTCTAAAATTCCTCAATGCAAATTCTTTCCTTGTCTGTTATTTAAAACAGCTGCTAAATTCTATAAGTGCTCTCAAGATATGGATAGAATTTCCAGCTTTACTGTAATTTTTTCCTGTAGGACTACATGAATAATGCAATGCTTAATAAACAATATTTATATATGGATAGATTTTATAGTGTCTGACTTTAATAAACAGAAGTGCTTACCAGTGAGAGTTCCATATTGAAAATCTGTTGCTGAAAACAGTTTATTAATCCAGTGCTTTGTAAACAAGACAGCCAGGCCCACCTTCAAGGCTTGAAGCCCCTCAGGTCTGTTCTTGAGACAATTTCTCACCTGTGTTTTAATATAAGGTGTCCTGAAAAGGGAGGGCAGAGGGGTCCTGGGTTGGATTTTTAGGACTGGAAGTTTAATAGACTTTACAGCAGCTGAAGGCCTTAAATCAGAGGTAAAGGTCTTGTACCTTGATTTTAAAGCAGTATTGGCAAATTTGGAATCTGCCTGTGTCCTTGTGATTAACCAGCTTTAAACTGCAGTTCTTCTAGTTATCCCAATCTTTTCTGTACTTAGGGAAAACTAGCAAATTTGAATCTTGCATTTGCCATAAATTTTAAAATGTTTATCTGATATTTATCTTTGAATTTACATGTTATTAAATTTATTATCAGTATCTTTTATTCACTTACATATTTTACATAGTCATCAGTGATACTGCAGAAATGTATACTACCTTAATAATCTATTGAATAATGTCTGTTCTCTCCTGTTAATGAGCCTTTTGACAGCCAAAACAATAGAAATACGTAATTCAGCTTGACTTTCCTGTTTCTGATGGTGTCTTTCTTTTGGTTGTGTTTTGTTTCAGAGGAATTTTGGATTTTTCTCTTCAAGAATACACAAGTAGCTATTTCAGACAATGCACTTCATGTTTTAATCAACTAAACTATTTTTTCTGCCTTGTTTCTTGTGTGATGCAACTACTTTGCAATACTATGAACTAAAATAATATGTGGAATTATACTAATACAGTTAGTATATATCATCAGCAGTTTTAGATTTTGGCTTTGCATAATTTTAAAATCTTTACTATTTAAAACTTGCATGATCTTTAAACACACGATCCAGATAGTTGTGTTGGTCATTGCTAAGATTGCTGTTTAAAACTAACTTTTCAGGGAAGTATATTTTCTGGAAGAAATATGGAATTAGGAATGTAAAGCAAAGTGGTTAATTTTATAAATTCCTTTTTTGCAAGTACACCTTACAGACATGCAGCTGGGCACCTGTATCTTCTGGCTAATGACCAAATCTGTTAGGAATTCGATTGTTTATCTGAATGCAGATGTTTATAAAATAAGTTCTCCTTACTGTCAATTTACAAAAGTGACACAGCAGCAGAGAGGCAAACAGTCCTTTTTGTTCTCCATTCAAGTTGTCCAGCAGTATTTCATTCAGCAACTCCTTTGCCAGTGGTGGCACATAAAGGAGGAGGAGCAGAGGCTGACTTGAACTTCTAGTGCAGGCACTTAAATTTCTTTAAAATTCTCTCGGACTTGTAAACCGAGGAAGATGGGATGCCACTGATGGAAAATAAACACAAAATTTCAAGATGTCATTTTAAGAGTTGTTTTTATGACCATTACCATCCTTGAAAATTGTGTTAGAACAGTCAAAGTGCATGTATTCTGGTGCTGAAATTAAGGACTAGACTGTTATTCACCGGAGAGAGCACTTAAAGCACTTTACTCCAATTATATGTCTGCTACTCGATGCATGAGGCTGTTAGTGCCTCCTGAAGCAATTATCTGTGAAAGTCTTGTAGTGGAGATCGACTTCCACTGGGTGGTGGCCAAGGCTTGTTTGAGCAGGAGGAAGTCAGGAGGCAAACTTTCTTTAATATGACTTGTATTTCTTCTCTTTTGGGGAACAGTCAGACCTGCTCATATTTGCTTTGCTCCTTTTCATGTCAAGGAATATGTTTGCCAACAACAAACAAGCACCTGATTGTTCTTGTTTTGCTGAAATTGTCTCCCTTCACTTCCATTGCTCTCCTTCCTCACCCATTTTCCCCCCTATTTCCTTTGTTGTTTGTTTATTTTATGCTATACTGCATAGGAGGCAACTAAATCACTACCTTTATTTTAAAGGAAAAATAGAAAAGCTATAGTTCCTGCTCTGTAAATTCTGATGCAAGCTATTATATTGCTTGTCTTTGGGAAAACAGTATCTAAACTGTCTAGAAACCCACTCTGTTGAAGGAAGGAAGGAGAGAAGAATGAGAGTAGAGATACCCGTATCTCACAGGAATACTGGCAACTTGGGGGAAAGCTCATTGCCCAGATTGCTTCAGAGGACAAAGGGACATTTTGATGATTGTAGAGGTCAAAACAGTCACAGCTGAACTAGACAGCTGTCTTAACTTCTAGTTTTAAAATGCTCTCAGTTCTTGGATGGAAACATCACAGATTGTATAGAAAAGCACTTCTCCCAAAGGCACTTCTTCTAGAATTTGGCAGTTTCTCCATTTCTCTGTCAGACAGGTATGTCCAGACAGTGAATTAACTCAGATCTTGGATCAACAACACAAACAGCTACTCAATTGAATTTCCTTGAAAACACCCAAATAAAATTTCTTTGTGCTCAGATCTGAGGAGTTTGAACAGTGAGTTTAGTTGAAGTAGTAAAGGAGATGGTTGAGAGCTGTGTGTGAGGCTTTAGGCAGATTTGGAGAGGAAAAATGGTAGATGAAAAGAAATGTGGCTTGAAAGAATTGGTGCTTTTGTGTGCTTGTCTGGCGAGCTGTTTGTATACCTCTTCAGGTAGAGATACTTGTTGTGATTTGGTTTCTTTTGTTTGCTTTTGCATTATGGTTTCTTTTCCTCAGCTTTTTGCTTTTTCTTTCCTTCTTGCCAGCATGCAGCATCATGGGTTTCTTGCTGTTATTGCTGATAGTGGACTGCTTAAAGCATTCCCAACACAGTTGGCGTGCTATGTGTGCACTTGAGGAGTGTCCCATTGTAGTCATGTGCATGGTGGTAATTTGGTTATCCTCTACTTGTTTGTTTTGTGCACTTTATTGTAACTTCAGGAGTTTTTATTTTTTTGTAAGCACTGTTAGTTTCACAGGAATTAGCAACTCTTTGCGTGTGTGTGTATATGGGCATTCATGTATGATCTGTACACTTCAATTAGAATTAAGTAGCCATTTTGCAGTTTTAAAAAAAATTCCTCTAGAAGGTGATTGGTTTGCAGGATGTCTTTTTGCTGGAGCATAATGGATCCTTACACGATTCCTTTCCTCCCAGTGCTCTTTATGGCAGGAGGTGATCAGTGCTGGAGCACCTTCAAACCAGAACAAGGCCTGTTCTGGTAGCCTTGATTCCTCAATTGATACCTCCAGCAATGTGGCCTTCTGTAGTTCCACGAGCAGATGTGGGTGACTGAGCAACCAGTGCCACTTGTTTGTGTCCAAGGTCAAGTTAAACCAAGTTCTGTGGAAGCCCTGTGGCTAAGGTTCAACTTGTATTTCTTTATTTTCCCCACTGAGCCTCCTTCCACACGTTCTCCTTGTTCTGTATTTTGTTTTCCCTGAAAGCACTAAGCTCTGGTGTTACCAGCCTATAAACATGGTATCATGCTGTTAAAATGTAGAGGTTTTCTTCTAAATGAACTCTTGTCTTGCAACATTTTCCTTGTTACTCAGGATGTGAGTTAATGTTGAATTCTAACAATTTCACTACAGACATGGCAAGATTTCTCTGATAGTCATTTTACAGCTGTAATTCATGTTACAGGATACATCATCTAGACCACGCAGCCCACATATGCCTGATTGTAAGGTGTTCCTTTACCCTGAAATGAGAAAGAAAGGTGACGCAAAGCAGCCTTGATAGAAGTCATTAAAAATGTCTGCAGTATTCTCACTTGGGTTTATTAGAGCTTAATGGTAATTAGGAAACCTTAAGTGTGTGAAATTAAAAACCAAAAACTCACACAAATCCCACCTTTATTGTGCAACCAAGTATATTTAGAGGATCTCCTATTGCTCTGTAGGCATTTCTTAGAGTAAAAGCTAGGAGAAAAGAAATCAGTTCATGATTTTGATGACCCTGGGCAAGTGAAGGAAGCATTGCAGCTACCAGAGGAACTGGTCTTCAGGTTTTTATATCGATGACTAGAATATTTTAACTTAAAGTGTGGAAGAAAGTAAACACTTTTTCTAAAACATGTCTTGCATACAAGGACAGAAATTAAATAATTCAGAGATGTTGCAGAGCCATTTTCTTGTACTATTCCATAACTACTTTGGATCTCCTGGAGGCTATAAATGGATTAGCAGCCTATAAAGATTAGTTCTGTATGATTTAGATGGCAGGTTTTTTTTATGTATTTTGTACATACCAAAGTATTGTTTCTTAATTCAGACTTCATGCTATTTTCACATTCAAGATTAGTAAGACTGAAAGCACTGCAATCTATGGTTTGAGTATCAGGAATATTTATTATGTGCAAAATTCACTTTTATTTAGGAAACAAGATCTTCAGCTTTGCCTAACTGTGTATTTGAGGATGCAGATGGAATTAAGTGATACAAATGCCTCTTGCAAACAGAAGCAAGTTCAGAAAGTGAACTCCTATTTGTAAAGACTGAAGGACAATTTTGGAGAGGCTGGTGCAGCAGTCAGTGTATTGCAGAGCTGTTAAATCACCTCTTTTACTGCATCCATGCAGCTCTTTCCTTTGCCCCCTCTTCTCTTCTTCCAGTGGTGGATCACTCCCTTGCTGGGGAGTGCAGGTCTGAGAGCCCTGTTCCAGATTTTAGCCTGATTTGGGAATAGTGGGGGCCCATATGGAAAGAGACCAAACATCAGACTTGTGATGTCAAGAGCTGCTCACTGGAGCCTAATGCTGAGGCCTGGCCCCACCATGTGCTATATATGAAGTGAGATTTCTGAAGTTATTTCTGAACAAAGGGTTCCATATGACCTTTGGCTTTTAGGCAGAAAAATCAAGAAAACACTAGTTTAATTGTTTGGCAAAGCCAGGCTGTTTCTATTAAGTGCTTTTATTTAGTTATCTTGTCGTGACACACAGCACCATTGTGTTCCTCTTTGCTGTCCTCCTGCTATGGCCTGGCTGGCTCAAACTCTGAGTTTTCATTTAGTTTATATAGCAACCAATCCGTGCTGGTAGTTTGTTATGCTGTTATAATAAATAACAGTGACCTTGGCTGCTGGCTTTCCTCAGTGTATCTATATTGTGAACCACTCATCAAAGACTGAGCTCCTGCTCATGCCTGTGTAAATGAACATAGCTCACTTGTAACCACAGCACTTGTCAGGGAGAGACGTGTGTATTCACTCCCGTGAACCCTTATAGACAAACAAAAAGAATTTAAATTACAAATAGCTAGAAAGTGAGGTACTAATTCTCTGATCTCTGATGGGAAGAGATTCTACAGTCCTTCCCTTAGGAAGAAGCAGGGATTAAACAAAATTACTTTACCAACAGCCATTTTATGTAATTTTTTTTTGCATAGCATTTAAGCAAGGGTTGCCATGTGTTTTTTCCTCCTTACAACAGAGCTTCTGCTTTATAAATAGGTACACAGTGAGTAGTATTTGTTTGGTAATGCTGACTTTAAAACTTTTGTGGTTTTTTTAAAAATACTGAACATCAAATGACTTAAATCTAGATGAATACATTTAATGGGCAGTGCATGACCTTTTCTTCTTATAATGGGAAAGTAATGGATTACACAGTTAAATAAGTTATATGCAAGTAGATATGATAAAAGACTTTGGCTGCAATTATGAAGGGCGTTGACTGCTAGGGAGAAGGATTGCAGTAGAAAATTTGATGTGAATTGTTCTGTGAGCAGCATCGAGCCATGAAACACTTCTGCATTGTTCCTGTATGTCGATGTGGGTTGCTCTGGGTCCCCCACACAGCTGACGTTTACCACTGGCTGTTGCAATGTGTTGAGCTCCAGTATGGGAGAACTTTCCATTCACATCCTTGTTCTGTAAATGTTGTCCTTGTGTTTGGCAAAACACTTACATGGAACATTCAATTGAAACCATGACGTAGCCAATATTGGTGTCAGCTGCTTCAGTTGTTCTGTATTGATAAAAAGCTGAACTGAAAAAAAAATTCTGTGTACAGAGCCTTTTACCAGAGGTTTTTAATACTGAGGATGAAATTTTTAGGCAGTGAGGGTTTTAAGAGGAACAAGGTCTTAATTGTGCAGATATTAATGAGGAGCTCCACCCAAAACCTGAAGTGAGACAGTTCAAAGATGTCATCTGGGAACTTTGTGCATGTGAGGGAGGAGCTGATAGTGTATCTTGCTAGAGGTGAACATTAAAAGATGAATGAATGGAGAACAGTCAGTTGGGAGAGGGATATTGGGAAGGATTTTTAAAGTGGACGAAGTAGTTTGCTTAATGTGACAATGTGAGGAGGCTTCCATACAGAATAGGTACTATAACCAGCATGTCATCTAGAAAAATGGGGAGTTTTTTTCAGCAGTATCATGACAGAGTGAAAGCTTGGTAAGATTGCATGAGCTGTAGGAAGGAATAACTGGTTGGGATGAGAGGCTAAAGAAAACCTCTGTTCAGTATCAATGTACAGAAGAAAACCTTTGAGGTGTCCAGCAGAATGGTGACCGAGAGAGAGGCTCAGTTAAGTTGTAGCTATTCTTGCTTGCATGACCAAAAGGTCCAAAAAGGCTTCTGCAGAAGGGTGAATTTGTGTTATTCCTGTTCTTGTTTTAGGTAAAGAAGATGAATTTCCAAAGAAGCCATTGGGGCAGATTCCATCAGGACCTCAGCCTTCTGTACTTAACTCCACTCCAATGCTTAATGGACAGAATAGTACTGGTACACAAGCAGCAAGAAGGACAGAGAGACCATCCACAGAAGAAGAACCAGAAAGTTCACCAAATGACCAAAAAAGAATTATTTCTGTGGAAAAGAAACCTTCCTTAAAACAGCAAAAGATTCGACCAATAGAGACACAAAACAGTTTGCCTAAGAACGAGGTAGATACCAGAAAAAAGCCTCAGCCTCCAGAGCAAGAGAATTCGAATCTATACAATAATGCAGCTGCTAATCAGAATTCTAATGCTACTTCCAATACAAGAAGGGAATTTGTACCTAAGTGGAATAAACCGTCTGATATCAAAATAATGGAAAAGACAATGCAACTCACTGCAGAGGTGAAAGGCAGGCCAGTAAACCATTCGGTTTTGGCCCCACCACCAAGTCCTGGTGAAATGCAGCCTTTGAATGTAAAGCAAAAGGTGAGGGTTTTGGATGCTGATGAAGGTAAGCGAGGGTCTAATGCATCTCAGTATGACAATGTTTCAGATGATGAAACTGAGAATGAGAATCTTGTTGAAGAAATGCTTGAGAGAGCTCATCCACAGAGTCCTAGGCATGTAGCATTTAATAACAGTCCAAGAAAACAAATGGAAAAAATACCAGCTCCATTAAAAATACCCAATAATTACACCTTCACTTTACAACCTAGATCTGCAAAATATGCATCTCAGTCTGATGGCCCACCTCATAGACTGAATGCAAAACAGCCACTGCCAGGTTATAGTAATCCCCCTACTTACTACGGGAATTCTCCAAAGCATGTTTCCAGTATAGGCAATACGAGTTCTGCACCTCTGCATTACCACGGGAATCGACCCAGCCCCTCTGGAAGGCCATATGCTCCTTTTATGTCAGTAGATCATTCCCCAAATAAACTGCAAATGAATTCCTATCCTGCCAGCCGCCAAAATCCTCTTTCACCAGCCCCTGCTCAGACAGAAGTTGCTCCTGTCGATGCTTACACCAGCAACTCGAGGTCCTCCCCAGGTGTCAAGTTCATAATCCCTCCAGCAGATTATTTACCAGAGGAGCAAAAGTGGCCGGATGCCGCCTTCCTCTACAGACACGAACTCTACAGGCAGCCCTGGAGCCAAGACCTTCACAAAGGCCACTTGGATAATTTCCAGAAGTACCAGCATTTTCAGTCAACACCTTTACAGGACCACAGTCTTCCCACTGTTTCCGTGGATAGTCCAGTAAGATACAGGACTTCCCCAGCCTTTGAAGAGAATGGTTGCCCACAGTACCAATATTCAAGCCCATCAGCTCAAGCCCAGCACTATCGGAACAGAACTGATGGATTGTCTGTGCACGAGTCTGTGCTTCTCTGAGAATCTGGCTGTGCTTAGTAAAATGGCAAGAACCAAAACCAGTTGAACAGTACTGTGTTAGTAGTAGTCCACCTCAGTTCTCTGAAATATGGATGGTTCATGTGAGTTCAAAAATAATGACACTATTTCAGAGATGTTTCAGACTTTGGTTGAAGGCTGGTGGAGTTCTTGGACTTGCATGGAAGCTACTGGAAGTGATCTAATGCACATAGACATAGCAATAAGCTCATATATATCATGTGGTTCATGCTGTCATCGCTCCTTACATTTAAATAACTTGTGTTACAATCCTTCTGCCTAAAACCTGTAACACACTGAAAAGTTTTATTTTGACTGACATTGTTAATGCACTGTACAGATGTGTGTGTGTGCGCCTGTGTGAGTGTGCACTTACAGTACACAAACTCATATGGAAAAGAGCTAAAGAGTTTAAATGTAAATGCATTTAACTTTGGGCAAAGCTCGTGAAGTACTTTTATTTCATATTAATTTTTCTTTGTAATTTATTTGAGAAGCCATTCATTTTGAATGGGAATTTCTGTCATTTTTATACAGCTGCCTCAGCATCCCAGTATCTGTTCTGGGCAGGAGAGATGCTTTGGGATTATTAATTTAATCATATGTGAGAGTTAATTTCCTCTCCTTTGACTACTGTTTGTCGTTTTCCTCAGCAGGAAGGAGCAGGCAGGCAAAAGCAGAAAGCCAAAAATGTCTCTCTAATCTGGCTAAGAAATGGTGCTTAAATTAAGGGCACTGTTTAGGGGTTTTTTAGGTGCATTGGAAGTGGAGAATTTGTACCTTCTCATCCAAATCTACCTTCAGAATGTTGTTCTATATGCAAAATACTGGAGCACAGTGAGACTAATGCCAGATACAGAAATGGTGCTGCACCCTTCACTTTTTGCCATGCTGTGCTGTCAGACTAAAACTGGTTGCAGGGCCAAGTCTCAGAGGTATCAGAGAATTGCACAGCTCCTTGACACCTCTATGAAGCGCACGCAGGAGTCTGAGCTTTGCTCCAGGCTTGATATTCCCCAAGCTGTGTGAGTATGCAGTGTCCTTTCTCTTAAGCTTTGTCGAGTGGATTCCGTTGTGTTTTGCTCTTTTTCCCCCCAAATTGCCGGCGGGTTCGTGTCTGTGCTGGGCCGTGTGCTGCTGTGCTGTTGGGCTGCTTGCACCGCGCGGTGTTTTACACTAAAATGACCCTGACTGTTGTTAACAGGAACCTTAAACTCCTGCTAATATAAGTAATTCTATTTAGTGTTCGCAGCCTTTTCAACTTTGTGTTTTCCTTTCTTTGACTGTGAATTGGGGGTGGAATTAACAGCAGGTGAAGTGGCACATGTAGGAGGTAGCCCTGCGAGCTGCAGGACGCGCTGACCTCTCACCAGGAGCTGAGGCAGAGGAGGGTCTCTCCAGAAGATGTCCTTGGAGTGCTGAACAGAGAGATTTCTCTAATACTGAAGTACTATACATTGGTATCAGCACTGGTTTGGTGTGGTTTGGAAGGTTGTTCTGTTCCCTTTTGTTTTGTAAAGTTTGTTAACTGAAAACGTAGAAATGGATATTTTTTTTTTTTCCTTTGAAGAATGAGCTTTAGTGCCTATTATTGCTGCAGGTTGGCTCTGTAAGTTTTAAGGTACAGAAGTAAAACAATTTTTACAAATGGAAGTAACATTTACTTAGTATGTTTCAAAACTTTTTTTTGTGTGTATATAACGTGTCTGGTGTAATTTTTAATAACTGGGCAATTTTATATTTTAAAAATTGCAAACAGCAGTGAAGTAACTGTAGCCAAGCACTACACTGAAATCCTAAACTAAAATTGTGAAGATAAATATGGCTTGGGCTTACTTTAGTTCTGATTGCTTACAGCAGCTTAGAAATGTATGTATATAATATTGTGGCTAAGTGTAATAATCTCAGTGTTTAATGATGGTTCTGTAATTCATAACAAAGCTGTACAATTTATTTGTGCAAACAACATGAGGCTCCAAAATATGTATCAGCATTAGTAAATACTGTAGATTTTTATATATAAAATATATACACACTATTTTCTTATTTCATCTGCAACAGTTTTATAACTGTGTACCCTATTTTGATGTTGACTGTATTTTTAACATGTTAAAATAATAATAATTAAGCTTATGTTGTTTTGTCTTTATTCCTAATTATTTGATTAGCTGCAAACTGGACTTTTTCTATTTTCAGCACAAATAATTGCTTTTCATAAATGAAGCATGTATATATATGATGTAGCCTATTTAATTTGTACATGTTTATTTTTATACTAAGCAGTGTGGATACAATCTATATAGTGTTTTTGCATTATTGCAGAAGCAGCAAGATCATTGATTATAGTTTATTACACTGCTAAACCTTAGCCTATCATTTGCAAAAGCTAGGAGTGTAAACTGTGATCATAATTTACTGGTTTTGTTCTAATAATCTCACCCAATAGCAGTTTGAAAGAGAATTGTTGGCATGAAGAATTTGCAAAGTTGCATTGATCAAAGTACAAAATAATAGTCTGACTGTGGCTTCTGTCTCTCACGTTTGGAGGATGCTATTGAGTTGTTTTTTTAGAAAGAAAACTCAGCCTTGTGTCATCTGTTTGTAATGCAAAATACATTTTTATTTTCATTTAACTGGACAAACCAGACCAAAGGTACAGCCAGACTTGAGTCTATCGTTCATACCAGTAACAAAACCCACTTGATTCAGAGTCAAGTGAGACACAGCTGTGCCAGTGCCTTGGTGGTGGAGGGAATCATCTCAGTGTCATGGATTAGATATCCTCATAAGAGCTTTGCTGTCACTGGTTTTATTGATCTGAAAAGAGTGGAGTGGTAAGTATCAACATAAAATACTTGAGACCTTTTTTTTCTTCCTATGGTTTCATAATTTTCCAAGATCTCTGCTTTGAGCTGTATAAACTGTAGGTTTCTTGTCCAAGTTAGTTGTCACAGCTTTCCTTGTTGTTGGTGAGACAAATTCAGCATAGGGATTTGGAGAATTACACAGAAGAACACAGAAGATTAAGTAAGGAGACATGTCTAACTTCTGTATGGCAGAAATTTATGAAATAAAGCTAATTAGGATTTAAGAGGGAAAGGAAGGACTTTGAGTATATGCTGTGGTCTTCTGTGGTTGCTTTCCCTTTCACTGGGATGCTGTGCTAGATTAGATCTGCTGACTTCAGTGTTGGACTGAAGCATTTCAGTCTTGTGCGGTACAAATTGTTGTGGCCATGGAAGAAAGACAGGAAGGATCTTGGTACTCTTAACCCTTTTGGTGAGTGGGATGTGATTGCATGATCCAGCTGCTTCCTTACCTGTATAACCAAGACATGTTACACACTACAAGTGAAGACAGAAGCCATCCCTGCTTCTCCTTCCTCAGCTGATCCAGGGGAAGATTCTGGCATCAGGTTTGGTGATGAATCGGAATCTAAACATCCACTTGCTTGGGCAGCTGAGGGAGAGAATCTGACCTCAGGAAAATTATCTTTCCCCAGATCCATCTGTGGCTGGTCTGTAATGCTTTAGGGAAGGCAACACCAAGGAAGGAGAAAATCCATTTAGCCAGAAGTCTCTTAAGGAGAGTATTCCCTCCTAATCCTGCTGACAACTACCTAAAGCCTTAAAGCATGATATTGTTTGCAATAATTTCAAAATGATCAGACTTGTGTGGACATTCCTGTTTTTCTCAGGGCCAAGCTGTGTAAATGCCAGTTACCTCTGTAATATCTATCAGCAGGATGAATCCCTTGTTGTAAAAGTAACTGCTCTATCCTCACTACCAGTAAAAGTTTCAAGACAAATAGTGAGAGATTTTTAGAAGTCATGGAGGATGCAGAAGAGAAGTATCTTACTGCTAGTCAAAGATACACCATTGTAATAAACGACAGAATAATTCCAGAATTAGAAGCAAACAGTAAACAACATTGAAATGTCAAAAGACAGAACAGCCTTCCAGTGTGGGGAAGCAAAGCCAAAGCTTCCCTGAGGTACATACACATTTTCCAGGGAGATTTCTCTCAAGAATCCTATCCTGAATTTCACATCATCCTCAATATGACTTTGAAATGGACTTGCAAATTGCAGCCTTTTTTTTTAATCTCCCCCTTGGGTGGCATTACACTGCATGCACAAAGAAGAATACTATTTAAAATATGCCATCAAACGCCCACCGTTTCATTTCCAGCAGAGAACGTTCCACTTTCAGTACTTCAGTGAGAGGAAAATATAATCTTTTTTGTAGTCCTTTAAATACTGCATTTTTGTAAAGTTCTGTAAACGTAGCATAGTTACAGTTTAACAGCTACTTAACCAAGTATCGTTCAGGCTCTTCATTAGATGGCATGAAACTACTGCATAATTTGCTGCAGTTTCTTACTTCTTTTGGGCAATATTAAGACAATCCAAATGCTTTTAGTGGCAGAGTTGCAATGAGGAGATGACTAGGCCAACAATTGAAACTGGAAATAAAATTGCAGTAATTTCAGAATAGCCTGTAAGTGGTTGCCAGATCTGGGGAAAGACACCATTTTCTGGGTTCTTTGTGCCAAGAGAACTTCTTGCTGCAGCAGGGAACACGTAGGTCCCTCTCCTGAGTGATTTGATTCTCTCTGCTCACACCAACTGCTTTTCTTCGTGCTTATGGAGTTAATATGTTAGTAGAAAATCAATGGTACCTTTAGAATGAATAATCCGAAAACAAAAATACCTTGTTCTCACTTTTCTTTCCTCCCTTTTTCTGTTTGTTTTGCTGATTTTATTGTCAGCCTTGTCAAGGTGAGCTGTGCATGATGTGATTCTTTTGTCTTCTTTCTCTGATAATGTGCCAACGTGTTTTTCAGAGGTTTTGTGATGCCTTTTTGCTGCTGTTTCTTCTGTTTATATCAGAGGATACTGCTTGCCTCTTCAGCTTTTCCTTTCTAGAATATGTGCAAATTAAGGGGGGAAAAATTGTATTCTCAGTATTGCAGTTGGTCAGAAATTCTCCAATAAGGTTTATTCCTGACAGTAGGCAATTTAATTTGGCAGTTGGTGAAGGACACTGTAGGGTGGAGACTCTTCTATCAAGGCTCTGCAATCCAGAGTCTGAGGTTGCTTCTGCTTGGGGTCAAGCACCAAAAGCCATATTACACACAGGCCAAGGAAGCATTTTTTTTTGCAGAATTCTGTGTCCTGCCACAGAAACATGCCAGCTTAGACTGGCAGGAGGTCAGCTGTAGCTCCAGTATGTTTGATTTGGATAAGTAAATAACCCCTTGTTTCCTGGTAATACATTGCTTTGTCAGACTTTTCTGCAGGAAATGAGGCAAAGAATTGAAGCCTGGGCTGGGAATGGGGGTGCCTGAGCACCTCTCCTTAATTAGGAGAACTTAAGTTGGCTTTTGGTTCAAACCATCCACTTCAAGCATTGTATTTTTAAGTTCAACAGTATCTTTTAGAATAATTTGTGCTGTTGTCGCTTAGGAAAAAACAGATGTCACTTGGGTTTTTTCAGTAACAAAAGGTCTATTAGATTACTTTGTCTGATCTTTGCCTTCATTTTAAGCTTCCCTGTTCCCAAAGAAAACTCAGATCTGGGAATGACACCTTAAGTAGTAATCTCCAGTGGTACTATCAGGTGTGCTGGATGGTTATTTTCAGTCATGTTGGCACCCAGCTATGAAAACTGGGGTTTTGCAATACAGGTAAGTGGAAAAGCTTTACTGGTGAAAGGCTCCCCTTGAACCCAGCAGCAATGTGTGTTTTATGGTAAAACTCACACAACTTTGAAGGAGAAGGGCTGGTTTTCGAACGTGGTGATGCTTAACTGCCTTAACCTTTGGGAGTGGAGTTCAGTGCAAAGCCTGTTTCTAGCAACACCTGGGTTTTCTTCTGAAATTCCACAGAATCATGGAAGGAAACTACAAGGATCATCAAGTCCAAGTCCTGTCCCTGCACAGGACACCCCAAGAGTCACACCCTGTGCCTGAGAGCACTGTGCAAATGCTTCTTGATCTCTGTCAGGCTCAGTGCTGTGACCACTGCCCTGGGGAGCCTGTTCCAGTGCCCAGCCACCCTCTGGATGAAAAATCTTTTTCTGTTATCCAACCTACGGCTCCCCTGACACAACACAGGCCATTCCCTCAGGTTGGTCACTGTCACCACAGAGCAGAGATCAGTGTCTGCCCCTCCTCTTCCCCTCACGAGGAAGTTGTAACTCCAATGAGGTTTCCTCAAGTCTCCTTCAGGCTGAACAGAGCAAGTGCCATCAGCCACTCATATGGCCTCTAGAACCTTCACCATCTTCGTTGTCCTCCTTTGGATGCTCTCTAATAGTTTAATATCTGCCTTACACTGTGGTGCCCAAATCTGCACACAGCAGGTCAGCAGTATCCTGGCTGAAACACATCATGGAGAACCCATGGTCTCAGAGAAAGAGGAGTTGGGTCTGTTCTGGAAGTCAGCAGTTTCAAATTCCTGGATACAAACCCCATAAAGGTAACCTAAAACAAACTGGGTATTGTGTTTATATTAAAGTGGTTTTAAAACAGCCCTCTTGGCCTCAGTGTTCCTTAGAGCCAGCTCACCCTATCAACCTTTCAGTCTCCAAAGTAAGCAACTGTGTTAGAAGATCTTTGATGTCAAATAATGCTCAACATGTTGAATATCCTTCATTTGTTCAGACTTCATGTCTGGAACTGCCTAAACCATTGACAGTGCTGTCCCTTTTTGTTCCCTAGGTTTACTGTGTCAGATTTTTTCTGTCCGAGTTTTTTCAGTTCCAGTAGAGATGTCCACCTGCTTGCTTCTCCAGTGAATGAGTTTTCTTTCAATTCTCGTGTCAGCCTGTCATGAGCTTCGTGCTCTATGTCAATTCACTGCATTCTCCAATCCATCTCAAAGTCTGTCTTCAAGCTGCAGCGCTGTCACTTTGCTTTGGAGAAAACACTGAAAAAAGGACAAAGTACGTGATTTGGAGACCATAAAACAGAAATTATGAGTGTAAAAGCCAGTCACAAGTACTTTAGAAAGGCCTATCTGGTGGTTGTGCTGTGAGCAGCACCTGTATCCTCAAAAGTGATAGAGGTGCTTATCTATTACCCCGTTAATTGGAAGGGCTGGGATGATCAGTGGTTCTACTGGGCTCTTTCCCCCAGTGATACCTGGCTTGTGTGGGAGGTTGTGCCCATGATTTGACAATTTGATGCTGGTCAGCATAAAGGAGCAAACCAGCCTTTATTGGATAGCTGAGCACAGAATTTAGCAAATATTCCATCACATACAGTGAATAAAGAAGGAATAGTCTCTCCTTGCCATAGAATGGGTAAACGCTCACAGCTATAGAAAGTAATTTGTGGCTGCCGGAGTTGTACAGAGCTATACCTTGACTTTTTTGATGCTGTGCATTGTGATTTTGCTGTGTAATTTGTCAAACTGCAGCATTTACTTCTGTTGTGCTCTTTGCCATGCAGTTGTGCATCCAGGTGGGCAGCATCCATTCTGCCTGCTCTCACTGCTTTCCTGGTAGGCTCACTTTGTTGGGCACACCAAGTCTGACGGGAAGAAATGAGCCTCTTGTCTGCTCTAAGTATTCATTGCTCCTCCTGGGTGATGGTTGTGGGGTTGGTTTATTTGTTTTGCAACAAAGCTTAAGAATATATTCAGTTTTCACATCTCCTGCTCCTCTCTGCTCTGTCCAAATTATGCCAAATACTAAAGGAGAGGGAAAAATCATGAATTCTGGAGTTAAACATCTGTGGACTTGACCTGCTGGAAGTTCCGCAGCTCTGTCTGCTCCCCACAGAGAAAAGTTCTGGTAGCCGAACTTCAGGCAAGGAACAAAATAGTTTTGCTCTTTAAATGCCATTATAAAACCCCACGATTTCAGTGGCTGGGTGGGGTGTCACGCTGGGCACACATTTATCATTGTAAATGTTATGTCTGAAAGGCTTTGAAATGCTTTCAGAACGTGTGATTTTGGGCACATAAGCAGATCACTTTTATTATAACCTTCATATTACACTCAATAGGGTTGATCAGGTGATGTTTTTCCCTATTCATTTAAGTGGTTTCTTACAAAGGCTTTTGAGTTCCAGAATAACGTTCTGTGCAACCCTGATAATTACTTATTATTAACTGGAAGGCCAGACTCCCTTGTCTACCTCCCCTTTTAGAAGTGAATCATGTTCTGATATTAAAATGACCCTAAGCTGAGATCTCAAATTTCCTTTCCAGCTGGACTAATGGGGCTTGTAGGAGGGAAGCCAAACTTCCATGACTGCTAATTATCCTCGGATCGGATTAATAAAGGAAAATTACTTAACTACCCATCCAAAGATGGAGAGTTAGCTGTATCTTTGAAAAGACTTGTCAGCTGCTAACAAGGTAGTTGAACTGGATTTGCCTTTTTAAAAATACCTTGTGTCTATCCCCCGAGTACTGTATGCAGAAGGGTTCACCCTTGTGTGCACTGTCTGCTGGAAGGGCTCAGCGAAATCTTAGCTGGCAAGTTGGCCACCTCAGTGGGTGTCTCTGGAGCTAAACCAAGGACTGTGTTTCCATCTGTGAGCCTAACCCATGACCTGTTCAGGTCATTGGGGGTTTATCAGTAATTTTTAAGGGGTTTATCTTCAGAAAAGGAAGGTGAGCTGTCTGAACTTCTGTCTTGCAATTCTTTAAGCAATAGAGTAGGAGTCAAGTGCTGTGGGGTTGGAATTGTTTCCAGCCATAAAAACAAACACAATGCTCTTGCAGTGCTGAAGGAGCACTCTCCGTGATGGTGCTCCTGTGAGGGAATTGCGTTTAATTATTTGAAATTATTGAAGCAGGCCAAAGAGTTGTGTCCAGCCTTTCAAGTGACTTAGTACCCACTATTCTTCACAGAATTTGAGGAGCCAATGTCCATGTCACTTAGAAAGGCAAAGAACTGTCTTTATATCCTTGGCGTCTAAAAGATGCTCAGTTTTACCATTAGCATAGCTGAGCTACTTTATAAAACCTCCCCAGCCTGCATCTTCTGTCTGACACTTTGTTGATAGTGTTGTTTATACGAGAAACCTGCTGCCCTTTTATTTTTAACTCCTGTGTTAATGATGGGGATGCTTAGGGAGAAATTCCCTCTTTGCTTTTTCGCCTTTGCTGTGAAAAAATAATAAATGCTTGTCAGCCTAACAAGATTTAAAGTGCCTCCCCTGCTCTGCAACATTTAATTCCTGAGGTGTCTTTGTAAGTGCACTTTGTTGTGCTGAACAGAATTTCTCAAATATTTTCTATCCGATCATTTTGTGATAAGTGTAGTCTGACCTTTTGGACTTATTTTTGGCTCAAGGTATTGTTTTTCAGTCACTGCCTGCTTCCTTTCTCTCCCAACTAGGAGCTGAATAGACCTGGAGGATGCTGGTGGTGCTTTGAGGTGGGTACACCTGAACCTCTCACTGCAGAGAGCTAACAAAGGAAAATGAGAATGGCTCTTTGAATTCAAAAAGCTTTATTAGAATGTCAGCTAGAATGCTTAATTATCTTAATTAGAATTCAAAGCGATGAAGAGCATTCTTAAATATTTAAGCGCTCTCTGCCCTTGTCCATTAAGTCTCTTCCTGTGCAGATCTTTTCTTTCAATTCTTCAGTCAACCCAGCCATGTTTTTGGGGGTTATTGCAAGCTCTGAGCTGCCCCTCTCATCCACAGAGAGTTGTCCCCATGGGAAGTCCACTCCTTGCCCCTCTCAGCAGGTTTTTAATCTCTCTGATGAGTCTTTCATTGCCAAGTTTCTGCTCTTGGCCCCTTCTGCTGCCAGCCCACCCTCTGCTCGTGGAGCTCTGTCCTGTGCAGGCTCAGGCACAGCCAACCCAGGAACCTTCACCCTCTGCTGACTGAGCCCTGCCCACCCCAGTTGCTTTCTCCTTGACCATGGGACCTGAGAAACCACCTGGCACAGAACCACAGCAAAGGCTGGGGTAGATTTGGATGGGTCTTGCCTGGTACCTGCCCAACCTTCCCTGCTTCTTGCTTGCAGCTGGAGAGTTCCTTGTGTCCTGGAGATGAAATCCTTCCATGGCAGATTGGCCCTCCAAGACTGTAAATACAGAGTGCATGAGCCCACTGAGCTCAGCAGAACTGGGATGTTTACATGTGAGAGAATTTTCCATAAGCAAAGTGAAAACCCCATCAATCTCGGCACGTTTGGTGCCTGAGATTAAAAATTTTGGTCAAGTCTTCATAACAGTTATTGATTCATTTCATGCAGGGTTGGCACTGTACAAACAGCTCTTCCTGTGTCTGATTTCCATTTTTCTTTTAAATTGCATTTCTTTAATCTTTAATTTCACTCAGGGGTTTGTTTTCTTTGTTGTATACACAGATGTGGGATGATGCTTTTATGTCTTCTCAGAAGTACTGAACTAAGTTGATTCTCTCTGAGTTTCTGTGAGGGTACCAAATATTTTCCTCTCTTCAATAGATGAACCTGTCGCTCTGCAATACATTTATTAATTCACAATGAAAAACTTTTTTTTTATTTTTATGGGAGCCTTTTCTCTAAAGATGTTGTTTAAAAGCATGTATTTGAAACTAGACTTTTATTGTAACTGCTCCAAGAGGACCCTCATAGCCTTGACATCTGAAGTCTTCCAGAAGAAGCTGTGGGCTCTGTGTTTGAAGTGGCAGCACAATGCAAAGATGTAGCAGGAGGGAAGTGTATTGTATTAATTCTAACAAGCTTCAAGAAACTTATTATATCTATGAAAGTTCTTCATATCTTTGGTTCAGAGGTCTCAGATATAAAGGAGCACTGAAATCAAGGACAAAGATGCCAACAAAGGCTTGTGGAAGATGGAGGACCCGGACCTCCTGTGAAAGTGAGACAACTTCTCTTGGGATTCTTTCAGAGAAATAACAATAATAACAATAATAAAAAGCCACTCAGCAACATCTCTGAACACAAAGGCTGAACAAGTCTCTGTCCTGTGAGACTGAAAGGATTATTTAATAGGTAATTAAACATAGTTAAGGACAGTTGACAGGTAGAATCTGTGTAAGTGACTTTGGTTGCTGGCTCAGGTCATCACTTGTCCCTAGACAGGCAGGATCAGTCTGTGAGTGCCCATTATATATAGAGAGAGAAATTATTGACCTGCCTTGCCTGTGAGTTTGGGGTTTTTTAGCAATATTTGATGTGGGTTTTATGAGTAACAGAAACTTTCAAGAATACATCTATTATTTGACTGTAAAAATGGGAACAAGTCAAGGGAGCCTAGACATCTTCCTGTTCTCTGCTTCTAGCTAACTCATCTTAAAACTTAGAGCTGAAGAGCCTAAATATTGTCTAGAAAAATAGATTTCCAGCGTAGAGAGTGGATTTACAAAGGCACTGACTTCTGAAGAGCATTTGCTGTCTTGTCTCTGCAAACTAATGGAAATTTAACTGATGCTGTTTGATTGGTGACTGTGCTGCATATCACAGGTCCCTATAGGTTTTTAAATTATTTTTTAATATTCAAATACTTAGGCTAATATGAAGCTAATATGAAGCACCCATGAAACCAAACTTTTGTTCCCAAGCAAAGGTCAGTTGAATCAAGACCTCTATGACAGACAAGCATTCATAGAGCTTTGGCTTCCAATTCTTTGTTGAAGTATTCCTGGTTCCCAGAAGGATTTCTTTGTGTTTAGTTCTGTTTGAATCAATTTGCCTTTATTTGTATCCTTCAAAAAAACCCAAACCCAAAAGCCAAAGCAACAACAAAAAAAACCCATCCCCAAACCCAGCCTCTTTTGTAAAACTGATTTCTGATCATGTGCTGCTATCCCATCTGTTTGCCATCTACAGAAATTTTCACATGAGCATCTAGAACATTGAGAAAATATTAAATAATATTGAGCTAAGAGTTAGTCCCTGGGGAAATCTGCTGGGAAGAGCCCCACCAATTCCTGTCTCCCACTAATGCGATTATGTGAAGTCGCCTTTTGATATCAGTGTTTACAGTTTTAACATTAATGTCCAACAATAAAGCTGTACCTGACACTTGGGATTTCTTCGTTTCAACTTGCCTTCTTTATTATGCTGAATTCTTGAAGTTTATAAAGTTTTCATTGAATTTTGTACTCTCCATTATTACTTGTCTATATTTTCAACCCGACTGAAACTCTTTGCCATTTCCTGCTCTGCTTTTAATCTTCTTTTTTATTATTGAAGTATTTGTACTTTTAACTACATGGATTTTTTGCAGATCACAGCTTTTTATGTGTCTGCTGGGCTTGGAGTTTTTTTGCTGTCAGGTAAAAGACCTTTATTTTTTTCCCCCAGAAACTCTGTGTTTTGTTAGGTAGCCACAGGCCATGTCCACAGTGCTTGCTCGTGATGGATCAGCTTTCCTCTCTCTACATTATACCGTGATTTTTGTAGAATAGTTCACTCTTGTCTCATCACATCTGGTCGTGTGCTCAGATGTCAGTGTTTTGCTGATTATAACCCTGAGTATTCAAAGACCTCAGAGTCTGAGTCAGAATGTCCTGGAGGACTGAGCCATAGGGTGGGAACTTGCCCATGAGGAGCTGAATTAAAACCTGATAATGATTTTGAGAGGAAAACAGCATCAAATATGTTTCCTGTGCACCTGGGTAGGAGGTGTCTTTTCTGGCTGGTAGAGATATATAAAGATATTATAGGTGAGATATTAGAAAAAATTATCTATTTCTTTACCTATTACAGATGTAAATATTTTAAAGACAATAGTCAGGTGTATGGCTCAGCTAGCATTTTTCTGGAAGGAATATCTTGCATAATAATTATTTACACCCTCCTCCAGAGCTGGGAATCCACATGCACGTGCCATTTGAGTGCACAGACAGTGTTAACAATACTTGTGCCAGGAAGTTTTTCCTACCCTCCTCATATTGTCAAAGGATTTATTATCCTTTACAGCCAATACTTCATGGACTTGTGTTATGAATGTTTGTTGTTTAGAATTTGTCACTGAGGAAAGGCCAGTTCCAGACGAGGCGCTCTAGATTTGCAATGTCGTGCAAAGCCCAAGTTATTTTTCATAATTATTAATATTACTTTGGTGACAGTCCAAAGGTGAGTTGTGTCTGCTCATCTCCAAATGACCCTGTGAAGACGAGCAACACTTGTAATGATTTTAGTCAGTGGCTTCTTAGTTGCTCTAAGTAATTTCAGAGCCCAGCCAAGAGATTTACGTTTCCATAAACAGTTCCCACCCACAGAAACTGTCTGAGCATGAGGGATCTGGAAGAACTGGCTGTTCCATCAGTGTGTCCAGAGCTTCCAGCACAGGAATCAGTACAGCCTGTCTGTGAACTGGGAAGACACCTCGGGTGGTGACATGTTAAAAGGACGCAGAGCGTTCCCTTTCTTTCAGAACATCTCTCTCTCCTGCTGGCATTGGGTGATGCATTATAAAGAGGTTGTGGGTTTTTTGTCAGAAGTTTTTCTGAAATATTATTGAATATATTTCACTGGATGAATTCAAATCAAAACAAAAGCCCCCAAAACAACCAAAACCCCCAAACCAGATGCTTTTAAAAATTTTTATATGAACTTCTAAAATTTCTTTTGTTCTGAGTTACTGAAGGCTTTGGATTTGCTTTATTTTTGGGCAAGGGAGGGGGCAGGGGACATGGACACAGACACACACCTGGAGGATTTTAATTTTTAACACTAACTTTAAATATTACCAAGCTCAATAAAACCTTTTCAATGGGGATTGCAGAATTGAAATAGGGTTTGTAGACCTGCAGCTGAGCAGGCTTCACCTTTGCTGATGGAAACAGCTGTGCTTTGCTCCTGCTCCTAAATGAACTCTGAAAATTAAGTATTTCCATGGGGGAGTCCAAAAAAAGGGCTTTTTGGAGGGGAGAGAAATTGTCTAGATGCTCTTTTAGGAAGACTGGGTGATGATTTATCTACTGGGATACAAAACCTTTAGGATCAGATAGCACCCACCTCTGGAGAACAGACTGTGTTGGACCTCTGCACACACATCACCTGCTGACTGTTGCACTCCTTTGGAAGTACCTGCAGACAGCCCCATTCCCAGAGGCCCTGAAGACTGAAGCAGATGGAGAATCCATGGCATTTATGGCATAAGAAAAGCAGGTGTTGCTGCAGGTCTTACAGTGGGAAACATACCTGAAGTACTTCCAGTATCACAGGGACATCCTGTATAAGTTAATGGGAGATTGAAGAATACCATGTGGGTGAGGAAGAATTGTTTGCTTTGGAGGTTACAATAAATTTGAAGCTTCCTTCTACCCCAAGCTCCTGGCATTTGCTGTCTTGCAGGAGAAAGTCCTGGGAAAAATACGCTTTAATACTGCCAAGGTAGGGGAAGACACCTGGACAGTTTCTTCAAGCTCCATCCCTGAGGACAAGCCGCATAGTCAAGGCAGCAATGTGAGTCCTCTCCTGTGCCAGCAGAATGATGGAGGAGGAGGAAAAAGGCTGTTCTGGCTTTCCAGGGGGAGGAGGAGTAGGAGTATTTGCAGGGTGTGTGCTCAGGCACACAGCAAACCTGGAGTGGCTCAGTGGAGCCGTGTTGGGAGCCACAGGCTGCTCCCAAGGCAGGGTGCTTTGGGAAAACATCTTCCTGGCAAGCACAACCACTCCATCAGGAGCTAGAGGAAAGCTGGAGGACATGCAGCATTCAAACCAGCTGCCCAGCAAACAGAAGGACGAATCTGGCACTGGGTGTGATGGACATCCCAGGAAAGAGAGAAGCTGTGATTCCTCTGACCCATTTGGGGTTGGTTTTTCAGATCTTTGAGAGGATTTTCCTTTGACGACATTCACCCTAATGTTTGTATTTGCTGTCACCTCATGTTTCTGCTTGTGATTATTCAGCAGCTCAAGGGTGACTCCAGCAAGACCCCTGGATCCGTGGTCACTTCCCTCAGGAGATGTTCCAGCTCTTGGAAGCAGTTTTATGGTTCTTGGGGAGCTCTGCTCTCTCCTCTAGAGCAGCTCACTGTGGGCCCAGGTGCTCTGTGCTCCTGCTCTGTCAGCAGGGATTTGAGGAGATGGGTTTTTTCCCTGGTGAAATAGATTGACTATGTTTGACATTTAAATTGTCATCCAGAATTAACCTGCCACTGAGATAACAGGAGGGGGACAGAGCAGCTTTGTCTTCTAGCTATTCCCCCCTCCCCAGATTTTCCTCCAGACACTTCAGTTTCTCCTCTGTATCCTTCTCCCTCTCCAACATTGCATCAAGCCAGACCAAAAGAGCAGCAATTCCTATATGAACATTCAATTAGTCCCATATTTAAATCTTGTCACTGTGACCTAGTGAATTATGCAAGGGGCTGGATACCAGAAATCAATTGAGCACTAATTCCCAGCCCTGGCACAGATCTCTCAGCATATTGCTATAGGCAAGTTATTTCAGCACATTTTCTCTCTCCATTTCTTCCCTATAAATTGCACATGTTAACATTAGGTGATGCAGCAGCACCACAGATGTACTGAGATATTTGGGTAGAGGAATTACAGCAGCACATCCCACTCTTACATTGTGTGCCCAGGTCTTTGAATCAGATGTTTATTTAAAAATGTATCCATAACGAAACATTTGCCAAACACAGAATGATTCAGGCTTTGTCTAACTTCTATTAAAGATAGATGGTCTGGGGAAAATCTTTTGAATTATCATATGAAAGACAGTGTAAGATGAAGAGAAGGTTACAAGAGAGCAAAATATAAAGTATTTTCTATCCCAAAATGGTAAGTTATCACTTACATGCAGTCCAGCACCATGGCAATTCAGAACCACAGGGGTCCTTATCTCCCAGGGCTCATGCAGAAATTACTGCATGTGCTGTCGTCAAGAACAGACTGAATCCAGTCTGAGAGGCTGCATCAGTGAGAAGGGTGCCATCACATGCAGGGCCTTAGGAGCTTTGTGAAATTTTTTTCCACCTTGATTGAAATGTTTTTAAGAATGGTTTTGTAAAAACCAGCGCCAAGTCTACAGTGCTCTTCAGTGATGGATTCATATTGCAAAGGAAATTTAGGTATGATAGCGAAAAAAGAAGTATGATAGCAGTTTACAAGCCTTTCATGTTGGTTTCTTAGAAACATTAGTTGAATACTTTATCTCCTGTTGCTCTCTCTTGCTACCAACCTGGTTCTTCCCATCACACTGCACTCACAAGTTAATCGCTGCACTTCAGAGTTGTTATCCACTAATGGAGGAACACAAGTGATTTGTGGCAGTAACTTAAATGTTTATATAAAAAACTACTGGAAAAATTCTGCTTGTGATCAGTGTTTCCCGAATGGTTTAAAATGTCATCTGAGACAAAGTTCTGTTCAGCTGTTCTGTAGTGTGGTATTTTCATGGTGCAGCATTTGTAAGGTGTGGGAGAGCCAAAATGTGAACTCATGGAAGGCAAAGTCTCTAAGCTGCTTAGGTGGCTGCATGAAGTATCTTGAAAAAAATACAAGGCAAAGAGGGAAGAATAAATTATGTGATTTAAATGTCCTTAATCTTAATTAAAGATGGTAGCAGTGAAATTGGAAATGTATTTAGCCTGATAACGTCCCTTTAACGAAGCATCCTTGGTGTGGCTTCCGGGGATCCAAGTTCACTGCCCGCATTGCTGAAACCTCTTTGTGTCACACAGACCTTGTCTGAAATCAGCAGTTTATTCTTGGCTTCAACAGCTTTTGGCCTCTTTATGCCATCTTAATGCTACTTTGGCGAAGTCAAGCTGTTTGCACATCCCTTCCCTCCAGCCCATAGTGGAAACTTTCATATGAATGTAAAATCATTTGCTGTGAGGTGATTCATTGGGTAGGATATGTAATGCTCTCATTGGTCTCTGAATGTTTCAGCCAACTGATAAATAATCAAGAACCTTGAATATTCCTTTCTGTCTGTCTGTCTCCTCAGAGTGCTTTGTTTGACCCGCAGTAATTTATGGTGATTGCATTAAAGCCAATCACTGTAATGTCACAGACATGAATTACCACAGTACATTCTGTCATTTGGTGGCTTTTTCAGTGCCAGGCAACAGAATTATCCCAGGGCAGGGTGTGTTTGGGCTTCTTGTTTTTGTTGTTTTGATCCTCTGCATTTTAAAATGTCCTAATTAAATAGTGAGACTGAAAAAAAATCGAAGTTTAAAGTTCTTCCAAAATCCAAGTGCCATTTACAATGAGGGCTTTTTGGGTTATTGCTGGGTGGCTATAGCCCATTTTTCTTTCCCAGCCTTATAATCTTAAATCCAAACGTTTTGACCTTGATACCTTTGTTATTGTTTTCTGATTGCCCAGGTGAATGCAGTGAATGTCTGTGGAGCCAGGTCCTTGAAGGATAGCTCTGCAAATTGGGATTTTCTCCTGGAAGGTCAGTCACAGAGTCTCAGCCTAGGTTGGCCTCCCCTCCTTTTGCCTCCTGGCAGTGCTTGCATGCCAAATGATTGCACTCTTGAACCGTGAACTCCAAGGCCTGTGCTCCCGCTGCTGCTTGGCAGGAAGAAGTGATTTTCTGTATGGAATGAAAGAGCCTCCTCTCTTCCTCTGATTTAAAAAATCATTTTAAAAAGACTTTTCCACCCCACATCTTCTGAAGTTAGCACTACACCCTGCAAGGCTGGCAGCCTCTGAAAACAATTAGAAAGAGACCCTTGAAGGCAGGATCTGGACAATCTTGCAAGAGACATAATTTTAATCTCATAGAAAGTCTTGGCACACTGGGTGAAAACAGGCTTTGTCCCTGGGATGAGAAATGATTAAAGCCAAATTCTATCTTGCAGTGATAATGGAACAGGCTAAAGTACAACACAAGGCACGGCTAAATTGGTTGTCTTAATCCATGGTCTAATAGACTCTAAAATACCTCTCTGAATGGGGAAAGGAGAAATCATCCATTTGGGTGTCATCTGCACATGTGTCCTGACCATCCTGACCTGACTTATATCCCCAGGATCCTCTTCTTCCTCTGGCTTGACTTTGGCCCACTGCCCTTCCTGGCATCTGTGGCTGTCCAGCACCTGCTCCTGCCTCCACACACACACACAAACACACTTTTCACTGCCCACTTGCTTCTCTTGTGCAGCCTCTCCCTTTGCAGGCAGATGGCTTTGGGCAGGACATCCCACCCTCCTGTCTCCCCACGGGATGCTGCCTTATACTCTGGCTACACACCTACAGGCTGCTGCCTCTTTTGGCAACCTTCAAAAAGCTCTTCAAGGACAAAACCCCCAAAATACAGGAGATAATCCTAAACATGAAAGTCCCCCTTCCTCTCATTTAATCTCATCCTCATTGTACACCAGAGCAAATACAAACCATTGTACAGAAATTTTAACCTCTGTTTAATTTCTGCCAAGCCTCATTGGTTTGAGCTGGCCAGCCTCCAGAGAGGGGCTGCTGGGACCCCACCAGCCCTGGGAACAGCAGGAGGTTTCACACAGGGATCACACTTTGTTTCTGAGGCAGCAGCAAAGCATGTTGCTCCTGGTTTTCATCAGAATCATTAGCCAAAACTTCGGAATTTTGCAGAGCTGACTGAGGAGAGAAAGCCCAGGAGATTGCTGGCACAGTATGTATTTACATATTAAGTGTACAGGGTCAGTTCCTAGGTGCCCAAGCAGAACCAAACACAAGAAATGTTCCTGGTTAAAACTCCAGACCTCTCTTGTCAGTACTGCAACCCCAACCCCATCACATTAGGTTCCTTTCCATACCTGAGAGGTGAATGCTGAAGGATTTAGGCTCCTTTAGCTGCCAGGATCAGGTTTTACCCACCTTTTCCTGCAAAAATATTTCCCAGACACCCAGGAAACACCTTCATCTGCTGTTCTTCAACCTCAATAAGACTCAAATGTGCCTTGGTTTCAGGTGAGGATGTGCCTTTGTGTTGGCTGCAGGTTTGTTTGGACACCAGTAATGGGCACATGCATATCTGGGCAGTGTGGAGCGTTTAGTGTGTTTTATAAAACCATAAATCACTTAAAAATGGGATCAAGGGAACTGTTTTCCTAGCAGAGGCTTCGACTAGCCCTTCTGGGTGGTAGTCTGTGCTTGCAGTCTGTCCAGCCCAAAGCCATCTCTGCTGCACAGTTCACTCTTTAGAAGTGGAGGGGAAATAAGTAGCAGAGGTATCACCAGGCATTTGATCTGATGTAAACATATGTCCAAATTTAAAATGTGGGGGGTATTGTTTTTTTTGTTGTTAGAGTTTTTGTTTGGGTTTTGTGTTTGGTTTGGTTTTTTTTAATTTTCTGGGGGGGTTGGTTTTTTTGTTTTGTTTTGTTTTTTTAAGATAAGCTCATACATGGATCTTGGTCACTGAGATTTGTAGCAGTAACTACACAGGGACAAGCACAATGCAGAGCTCTGCTGTTGTGGCTGTACCAGTTTAATGTGTTCTGGTACCCTGATTTAGGAGCTGTGGTGTTTAGAAGTCCCTTGGCAATCAGTGGGTTAGTGTTCATCATCTTTGTGCCCGACAAGGGTGTGAGTGAGGAGGAGATGTGGCACTGAGATAAGGAGAAGCTTTTAATTCATTTCGTAGGTGACCTAAATTCAGCCCCTGTGGCCATCATGTCAATCCCACAGTCTTGTCTGCTAGATTACTGATGTAAGTAATGGTGACACGTGTATTTATCGAATGTCCTTCTCTGTGGCTTCAGGAAGGACATCTCAGGGGGAAAAAAAAGTTACTTGGAGATTTAATGATACTTGTCATCAGTTCTGTTTTCCATGAACTCTGGTTTATCCTAGCACTGAGAGAGCATCTGACAGTGCGTGCCACAAAAATATAACATTTATCCTGTGAGGGTGGCTTATGCTGTGGGAGATCAGACATCTTCTCTGCTGCTGAGGAAGCAAATGTGCAGAATTGGTACATGACTTACTGAAAAGAATGCAAAATGCAGACGTGGTGCCTGTACAGAGATTGGAAATCCCAAGCCTTTGTGCAGGGTCAGAGCTTTTATGGGGGCTGCACAATCATGTGCTCACACTCCCTCTCTCCAGCTTTAGATTTCCTCCTGTGCTGCAGCAGTTTTGGGAGGGGAGGTGATGTGTCCCACCTCCTGCTCTGAAAGAGGTGTTGGAGCTCCTGGGTCATGAGAGAAAATTTGTGCAAAGCATCCTCCCCTGTGCTTCATACCTAAGCAAAAGCTGACACTGCTCAGGGAACTTAAGCACAGAAAGACCTAATTTGCAGATCCCAACAGGCATGTACATGACATAGATGCAAACCCGCACAGTCCTGCTGAGATGACAACATTTCTGAGCGCAGCAGCAAAACTCCAGATAGCTGGGTAATTACAGTGGCAAAAATTATGTGGTTTTGGCCCTTTAGGAGCTTCAGGTGATAAATGTTCTGTGGGTTGCACTCCCACATTTGAGTGCCCACACTCTGTCCAGATATCCTGCAGTTCCTCGTGCCGTCAGTGACACCTTGGGCACGGTGTGTGCAGGCTGCTTTAGTTCTGAATTAACTTCTCCAAAGTAATCCCAGTTTTCCTGTCTGCTTTCCACAGGTCGGCCCAAGCTTAGCAGTGACTCAGCAGCACACCTGCCCTTGCACACGGGACTGAACATCTCCTGCTGTGTGTTTCATCTCCAGCACTGCTACTTCCTAAAGTTAGAAGCAAATAAAAGTCATGCTTTGTGAAAAATAAACCTTTATAATTTAGGTCTCCAGCACCACCTGGTCTTCCATCCTGTCCCCTAACCTCTTCCTGGATAACATTTCCCGTGCTGATTGTATTAGTGTAGCACAGAGTGAAGTACAGTCAAAGGCTAATCTTTTTGTGATTGAATATTAGATTCCTCATTTCAAGAGGCTCTTACAAACAGCTTTTTCTCAGACTGATGGAAGATGGCAAGGATGGAAGAGAACTTGAGGGAAAAGTACATGTCTCTCCCCAAGGGTTTTATTCTCTATTCCTTCATAGCTTTTACATTATGGCAGATAGTATAATTTAGAGCTGTAATTTCAAGAAAGATGTTCATTACTGAGAAGGCAGCTTGACCAAATCTTCCTCAGAAGGCACTTAATTGACAGTGTTTAGGACTGACAGCACACCTGAGATAGGTTGCCTGCATTCATCCTTGAAGCAAAAGAAAAGGAACAGAAGGACAAAAAGGACAAAAAGAAAAAACCTGGAGGTGCAGGATCTAAACCAGAGTAAACATGCAGCTGAATAATACTGATCCTGTTCTTCCTGAACCATCTTTGGAAGTGCATAAAATTACATATTAAAATCCATTAATTACTACTTTTTGCAGGGTGAAGATCCAGGACAAACACTACTGCTCCTCAGGCAAAGCCAGTCCTTTAACCCTTATGCAGAAGGTGGGATCTTTCCAAGTGACCGGTCCTCCCAGGACTTCCCGTTCCTATCTTCAAACAACCCTCTGCTTTTCCTTCTTCTAATCACTTTTAATAGCTCTGTGAATTGCTCTCCTCTCCCTACTCCCAAAAGAAAACGTCTGCATGCAGGGTAGAAAGGGTGGTGTCCAGAAGGGACCTGGCAGCTGAAGTGAAATATACTGATGCAACTAAAATATAGTATAACAACACATAATACCTGTCTCCAACCACCACCCAGTTCCGGAGGTCTGACTCTGTCTCTCCTTGCACTTTGTGAGTCTTCTATATCTACATGTTTGCTGCTGCTCAGCTCCAGCAGTTGTGCTTTTTGTGTTAGGTAAAAGCAGAAAAAAATACACTCTGAATCCTGGTTATTTTTGTTTATCATGGGATGGAGGAATAAAGATAAAGGTTCAGAACTGCCCTCTCCCAGAAAAGTAACTTGGTTTTGCTTGTGCTGCTGTCTAGAAAATCATGTGGGATTTGGGATGTTCATGGAAATATTGGGCCAAACAGTCAGCATAGCAAAGGGTCTCTGCTTTGTCACCTCACAGTTAAAGCTCTTGCTGTGAATTTGGCAGGTGAAGGGGGGAGGGACCAAAACGTCTTCTTCTGTTGTTTGTGTGCCAATTGTTTGTGTGTTTTAACACTGACATCCAGGAGAAGAGGAGGTTTCTGTCCAAAGACCCTGAGGAGATGGAGCTGCTTCCCTGCAAGCCTGGGTGAGGAGCCTCCAAGAGAGGTGAGCTTGCAGATGTGTCCCTGTGTGCAGCATCCTCTGTGAGCTTGCACTGACTTGAGTTTCTGCTCTGTGAGTGGGTTTTTTTGGGGTGCCCTGATCTCTCCCTGTCACTTGGAGTCAAGGCAGCTTCTGGATTCACTCCCTGCAGTACAAAAGTCGCAAAACAAAACACGATGTCACCTAATTGTGAGAGCTGAAATTATTTATGGACCTGGCCTTTGGAGTCAGAGCCTCAAACTTCTTTAATTACCTTTGGGGATCTGTGCACAGGATACCATGGTGATGAGAATAATATTTGGAATTCAAGTCTTGTCTAGTGTGCTTTAGCAGCTGGAATGGGCAAGCAGCTGATTATGACCATAACAGAAATAATGCCAAAACTCTACATGCACAGAGTTTGGAGTGTTGGCTTTTTATTCAGATGTATAAAACTCTGGTTATCTTTCTTAAGCCCTTCTGGAAACAAAATTTGGAAGGAAAGCTCCTGTTTAATATTCAGTGTCCCTGTGCAATGTGAATCCTTACCTATAAAGCTCCTCACCAAAGGAGGAAAGACTAGAATGTAAATTGTTGTCCTGATACTGCTATCTGGACCATTAATATACATCCACAAAAACCTGAAAACTGAGCATGCAAATTATTCCCACTACAGATCCATACCAACACTGCTGAAATTAGTCTGAATCTACCATTGTTTGATTCAAACTTTGTAAAATCTCTGGGGACAACTTAAATGTTTAAGGTGATTTGTTTCTCCAGGGAAGCCATCCAGATTCATTAGCAGACCATGGCAATTGTCAGAACCTATGATATCTGGAGGCAGTTGCTGTTTTCCAGCTCACCTCTAAGGATCCACTGAGGCACAGCTACACAGGACTCTCCACAGGATGATGTAAGACTTGGAACCACAGACAGCCCGCATTCAGCCAGATCATAGCACAAATCTATCAGCCCCAGCCACGTGGGATTCATCTGAGCAAACAAACTGGTTGTCTAGTCTTGGCTTTGGCACCACGGGGAAATTGGCACATTCAAGGCGTGATTCATCTTGCCCTAAAGCTGATATCTAAAATCAGTCAGCTGAGCGCACTGTAGAAGTGCCTGTTTCCCTTCATGCTTACAAAGGATGGGAGGCTCAGTGAGGCACAGATGTCTCCAGCGTGGATGTTTTGAATTAGGCAAGATGAATCCTGTCTATCCTGTATTTTTAAAAAATGCCTTATGTGATGGAATCTCAGGTCTCAAATTGGGAGTACAAGTTCAATTAAAAAGTAGTGTCCTCAAGGGCCCTCGAAGAAATGCTTTGCTCTGAGTTCAACCCTGACCCAAAGCCCTGATACATCTTTTCCCATTATTTAGTGGCTATAACCTGACAGACACTTCACTGTTTAGTCCTCTCTATCACTTTCATTTAGCAACTGAATTCAAAGATTTAATGGGTATTTTGAGAGTTTACTCATGTAACTGTAAAATTGTTTGGAGCAGGTTGCATAGACATTTCCCCCTTCTTCCACAAAGAGTTCTAGGACTTGTAACAATGAAAACATGACTTTGCCCAGGTTGCTTTTTTCTTCCTTTTATTTTTTCCTTTGTCTTGTATCATCCATAACACTGTGATTGTGCCACAGCTCAGAGGAGAAGTTTTTTTGAGTAGTTTGGAACATCTTGAACTTTGATTTCTAACTGATTTACACTAACAGCTATGGAAACCAGTATAACAAGCCAGGCCTTTTCTGTCTCTTTCTCTTTATCACATTTGGAAAAATAAATCTGAGCAGCAACATGAGCCTTGTATAATTACTCTTCCATTTGTATTTCTAGACTTGTCAATCTAGCAAGCATCACAGAGCAGGATTAAAAGTTTTCTACTTCTCTCTCAATCAGAGATTTCATTTGCTTCCGTGTTTTACAGTAAATATAATCAGTTCAGCAGGAGATGGTTTTGTTCTCTGCAGTGATGTCTTCCTAGTTGAGGGAATTCTTATTAGCAGCCCGGATGGGAAGTCAAATGACAGGAGCCCCCGACACCGAGTGCCATTGCAGCTGTAGGCAGAGTGATCAGGGCTGGAGTCACTGTGGGGCACCTGCAAACGTGTGTCCCCAGCAGCAAACCCAAAGGTCTCTACTCCTCCATTTCTGGTTGGGGTTTAGGGGCTCCAAATGAGAGCTGGAGTCAGACTCAACCACCCTCCAGGTGGGAGCAGGGTGATGCCATAAATCAGTTGCTGCCAAGAGCAGACTGTGCAGATTAACCTTAACTCCTTAACTCCTGTTTAGCCCGAAACATGAGGTCTCTGGGAAGCTCCTCCAATCAGACACAGTCCACAGCCAGGGACATAGGGAGTTTTGCTCTTTTCCCGTGGGATTGGCCCCAGTTTGGTGGGAAGGAGAGGTGCTGGATCATGGCAAGGCTTGGCTGTGGGACTGGGGGCCTGGATTGAGAGTTATTTAACTCACTGTAGAGGAGAGAAATAAAGGAATTTTTGATTAGTGAAGAATTGTACTGTGGGCATTTAGGTATCTCTAGGTTTAGACAGCAGCAGAGCAGAATGTTAAATATTGCTTTCTGTGAATTTAAGCACCTGAATTCCACTGGCACCTCACTTAATTTGTCTGTCCTTTTTTTCACCCTGACTTGCAGGCTCTGTGCCTTGATTTCCAACACATAAACACAACACAAAATACAATAAAAAGAAATTGGAAACACTTTGGTTAAGCCTTGATGACAGCTGGTATGTAAATGCAAAGACTTCAGACTGTCTCTCAGTACAGAGCAACCCTTAGCACTTTGTTGTTTATAACTTTTGCATGGTCAGACCCATGGATACGCCAGTGCTTCAGTGCTTTCTCTGATTACTCCATTTCTCAGCACCTGAATTGAAGAGCAATGTCTGGTTTCATGCAGTGTAAGTCCTTTGCCAATCCTTCATTAAGCAAAAAGCAAACCTACCCCTAAGCACCAAGGATTTGTTTTTTTCCCCTATATCTTTTCCAACAAGTTTATTCCCTTTATGAGGACAAGATTGTGTATTTTTTACTTACTGACTTTGCAAAAGTCAACCTAAAAGTTGATATTTCTATTCTTTCCTGTTGTCATCACTAATAAATATTCTGTGGTGGGGCCTGAGCTGACAGTTGTGATGAAGAGATGGGGTGGCACAGAAATACTTGATCCTCTGTGGCTGTGCCGACAGCTGGTGTGGACTGGCACGGCTCCAGTGGAGATCTGGCCCCTGGTCCTGGATTCGTACAGGGAATCCATCTGCAAAGGCAGAAGCCATTTTACAAACTGCATTTTCCATTCAGCCTGACAGGTTTTAATAGCTGATACCAGGGTGCTGTTGCACCATAGAAGGTATTGTAGGACCTCATAATTAAGAGCAACCTTGCTTCGCAAAGCTCTTAATTTAAGCAAAGAACAAATGGACATCAGAGCATGCAGTGGGAAAGCGGTCTGGTTTTCCAAGCAGGCGAGGTTTTCAGCGCCGTGCTGCTGGGTATCCGAAGGAGAACGTTCGGAGCTCGGAGCTCGGGAGCGCTCCTCTCCTGACAAGCGAGGAGAGGCTGCTGATCCAGCCGGGCAGCCGGCATCCATCCCGCCCTGCGAGGCCGCAAGCTGGTGCACAGCCCCTCGCCAGCCAGGAGCGGAGCGAGCCAAGCGCCAGCCCGGGAGCCAGCGCGGCGATCCAGCGGCCGCTCTCGGGGCGGGGGCGCGGGCGCGGCGCCTCGGCCGCGCTGGCAGCGGGGCCCGGCAGCCCCGGCCAAGCTGTGCCCCCCGAGTGCGCGGCCGCCGGCAGCGCTTCTGAGGCCCGGAGATAAAGAGGTTGTGCCGGGACCGCTTTCCACACAGCAATTAACAGGGAGAGACGGCACCGAGCAAATATTCCAATTGCAGATCCAGGAGGTGCCAATATGTTTCGCCGTTCCGCGACTGTGTTCTGGAGGCGGCAGCAGGGCTGCTACACTGAAGGGTCTGTTCAGTTGGCATTTCTGCTATAAACCTAATTTTTGAAAGGGGTTATAATTCGGCCGTTTTTAATTAACGAGGGGATTAAAGTTGGCACACGGGCACTCAAGGGCTGTTTGTTGCTGGTTTAATTTATTTTTTAAAATCCAATCTGTTAGGCCCATCTCAAATAATATTCTTTGTTTCCACTTGCTGGGATTGACTTTAAAGACCTTTAAAGATCTCTGTGCATGTGTGTGTGCCTATATGTATGCGTAAGAGAAAAGAGATTTATCAAGGTGAAGAAGTACATCAGAGTGGGTGAGCAGGTTGCTGAAAGATCCCACATTCCCCAAGCTACCATAACTCATAGCAACGATGGGCTGGAACAGGGAATGCAGAAGCAGTTGCAAATTTTTTGCTGAATTTTGCAGAATGTTGTCCACTTGGGACATGCAAAAACTTTTTTCCAAACTTAGGCATCATTTTTATGCATTATACTTTGATAAATAAGTATTAGTATTGCACAGCTTCAGAAAGAACCACGCAGCTTGCTGGTAAGTCGCTATTAGAATACATAAACCCATGTAAATACAGTGATACTGTAAGTAGTGGAAATAGACTATGTTATTCTAAATCCCAAAAGCTATAGGGCCATAAACCTCTCAACATCAGAAAAGTTTATTCCAGTTCTCCATTATCCCAGCCACTGGAAAGTTTTTTCCTTATATTTAAACTGAATTTCCCTCTCCTTAACTTAATCCTATTCAGTGTCCTATATGCCCTGGACCTGGAAAACAGGCTGTCCCTTGCCTTTTTGTAGCATGCTTTTCATGTGCCAGAAGGCCATTGCTTCTTGGTGGTTCTTGCTTCTTTGGGCTTTCCAGCTTTCCCAACACAGCCTCTGAAAATTTGTCAATCTCTTAAAAAAACTGCGTCTCACCTCTTTATAGCCACTCCAGCCTTCCTGGGAGTGATGAAGATTTTGGGTGAAGTTTCAGCAGAGCCCTTGCTGCTGTCCCTTCAAGCTCAGCAACACTGCACCTCTCAGTCCCTCTGCTCTTTCACAGATGTTTTCTCAAGCATCATCCACAGATGACCACGATACATGGAGTGTGCTACTGGACTCGCTGGGAGGAATGGCAGTATCTCTGCTTTTGTACAGTGCTTCATACAAACACCCAGTGGGAAGGGTCTGCAGCTGGCTGCATTTGAACCCTCGAGCTGGTGGCTGGTGGGTCCTTTGTTGCTCACAAGATCAGAACTCTGTGGTGAGTAGAGGGATAAGAGTGAAGTGTAAATCCCTTGGGTTCTACACTGCTCTAGCAAAAAGACTGCTGGCCATGTGAACCACTTGCATAGTTGATAGAGCCTGTTCTTCACAGCACAGACACCATTTGCTCTCACCAAAAGTCATATTCTAGATCAGCAAGTCTGCAGATTTGTCCCGGCTTTGGCCACAGTGTCTGGGTAGGCCCAGGAGTCACTGAGCTGGTTTGGTAATCACTATGAACTACGTCCATCTGTCTGTGATGCCTGTCAGTTTGTTGGCCAGTGGCCGTCCCAGCTGATGTCCATCTTCATCCTGTGGCTGCTCTCCCATCTTTGTAGATGGACCAAATGAAAATCCTCCATACAAAGCAGATGGGTAACAAGTGGTGGGTTGTCCTTTTAGTTCCAGAACTCAGGGTAGGTTTCAGCCTGAAGTGACACCTACATTAGGTCTCCCTGTATATGTTGAAATCTTTAGTTCTCATTATTTTCAGTGGAGATTAAGCTGGTCTAGAGAGCAGCACAGTCAGGGCAGACCAGACAGTCAGGGCTTCATTTGTCTGACCCAGTGCAGGTGTCAGTCCAGAAAAGAAGAGGTCTTGCTCAGGTCTCATGTCATACCTGCCAGCCCCATGCCCCAAGCTCAAGTGGAGCTGACTTGCTCTGTTGGGAACCCAGGCACCAAAATCCCACAGTGTTATTTAAATCTGGTGCCTCAGAGCTGAGGTCTGACATTGACACACCATGTCATCTGTTTTTCAAGTAAAACACTCTAAAAGGATGGAGCTTGGAGGATGCTTTGATTAAATCTGCACTGAAAATATTTTAGGTACAACATAGATGCTACGTAGATTTCCAGTGATTTTTATAACCCTGCTCTCCCTCTCTCTTGATGTGCAATCAGGTGTGTTTCCAGACTCAGTTTTTGGACAGAAGAACAAGTCAAAAGCTATAGAAGTTGTTGAAGAAATCCATGTGCTTTGCTCAAGTCCTTGCACCATCTCTGGCCCTGCTTGTGGGCAGTGCTGACTGAGGACTCAGTTTAAGTGGTCAATCCCAAAGTGAGGAAGGGCTTCAGTGTGAGCAGTGACCTCGCCTCAGCGATAACTTTTGACAACACACACTCCCTCTGGCTGATTTCACTCCATTCAGAGGTGACACAACACCCAGAAATCCAGAGCACTGTTCAATAAATGTTGCTCCCTTCTGCTCTCTGAATGGGAAAGTTCCTTGTGAAGCTTTGGTTCCTCTCTCCAGTTCTTCTCTCCTGGTGGCAGCTGGGTGGGAGGCGAAGAGCAACAGCAGAGTGTTCCTCTCCTGTGAGGGCTATTTCTGATTTGGGGATTTGAGGAAGGGTATTTTTGGAGGAAGTGTGGCAGTTTGCACGGCCTGGGGGTTGTTTGTCTCCTATGAATGCTCTGCCCTGGAGCAGTGAGGCCGCAGTTTGAAGGGGTGCAGCAATCACTGCTCCCCGGTGTGATGGGTTTGTCACCCAAGGTAGTGCTGCTCCTGGGGTGTGTGTGTTTGTCAGTTGAAATTTTTCTGCAATTGCCTTGACAGGAGTGTTGAGTGACATGCATTCCCTCAGGAGATATTTCCATGTTTTTATTATTCTTCAGGCTTCTGTGACATTTCCCGAGTCCAGTTGTTGGAGCCTCAGGTTTGATCATCTGCACAAGGTGCCAGCAGGGATAATTTGGCCCTTCAGCAGCGATTATGTTGAGTTCTGCAGCTCAGGGTATGCACAGTTTGGGACTGGGTTTCTCATCTAAAACCTTAAAACCCACAGTGGAAACCTGTGTTACTGGGTGCTCAGTGGCACCAGGTCTGGCATGATTTTTCATTCCTGTGAGTCCCAACAATGTCTTGAAAATGAAGATTAAAAGGAAAACTAAAACTGCTTTTGCCTTCTTTTTGGGTAGAGGTTTATACAGCACTGAAATTTTCAAGCTTTCGATGATACACAAAGTACAGATACAATTCCAGGAATGCTGGGCAGCGGGAAAAGCACCACTTACTCTGAGTTTCTTGGTAAAATCACGACAGCTGGCAACACCAAGCAGCAAACAAAAGCTACACAAAACAAACTGCTCTTCTGAGTAAATTATCATGGCTTGCACTTCTCTGGACTGAATATTGACATGTTTTGGAAATCTCTGGTTGGCTGTGAAAGTTTACTTGTCCCTGGACTTTAGACATCTCTGATGACCCTAGTTTAGAGTGAAGGGTTGTTGATGGAGAGTTCATGGAGTTGCATCTTTATCACGGTGAAAAGAGAGGATGCCATGGTTTATCCCCAGCTTCTTGGGGTTTAATCCCAGCTAAGTACCTCACAGCTGCTCATTCACTCCCACCCCCTGCCCCAATGGGGAGGAAAATTGGAAAAAAAGTAAAACTCATGGATTGTGATAAGAAAAGTTTAATAATTGAAACAAAGTAAAACATTATAATAACAACATTTATATTGACAGTGATAATAACAGTAATGAAGAGAAGAGAGAGAGAGGAATAAAATATTAAAAAAGTGATGCAAAACACAATTGCTCACCACTCGCTGGCTGAGGTCCAGCCTGTCCCCAAACAGCGGTCGGACCCCCCTGGCCAGCTCTCCCCCAGTTTATACTGGGCATGGTGTCCTGTGGTGTGGAATATCCCTTTGGTCAGTCTGGGCCAGCTGTCCTGGCCGTGCACCTCCTCACTGCCAGAGCCTGGGAAACTGAAAAGTCCTTAGAGTAAACTCTACGTAGCAGCAACTGGAGCATCAGTGTTTTACCAACATTATTCTCATCCTAAATCCAAAACACAGCACTGTACCAGCTACTAAGAGGAAAATTATCCCAGCTGAAACCAGGAGAAGCCACCTTTTTTTTGTTGGTTTGTTTTTGGGTTTTTTTCAGCCTCAAAGTGCATCTACACAAATGATTTGATTTTCAAGTTGCTCTGGGCCATCTGTGCTGTGCCCACGGGTGCAGGTTCATTTGTGTAGGTTCATTCCCCAGCTTGCTCCCCTCAACATGAAGCTCTGAGGGTAGTTTGCTCCAGGAGCATTCTCTCACCTCTTTTCTTCACTCCACCAAGATTGGTCCTCTCTGTCCTTGCATCCCTCTGTAATGCACCCTGAGGTAGATTTTGAATATTTTCAGTAAATTGGGGTGCAATTAAATTAAGTTCTTTCTATTCCTGGCCAGAGGAAGAAAGACTCATACAGGTACCTGAGATATGCCACCAACCACTATGGAAAAAGATAAAACCTGTGTTATCTATTATTGTTGCTTTTGTTATTGATATTATTATTATACTGAGAACCCACTGAGGCCCTCTTATTATGTTGTTAAAGTCAACGTTTTCCCTGTGTGCTTCATTCTCCAACTTGGGAAAAATACAGAATTTTTGATAAAGTTATGCTGATACTGCTGCTAATTAGTTTCTCATCTTTAAAAAATATGACTGCAGGCAACTGGAGCGATCTCTTTGTTGCAGGACACTGTAGGCTGAAATGTCTGGATGCTTGATATCCTCTGCAGGGCTCTCACAACATGCTAATTTGTCCTTGCAGCAGAGTTCATTTTTATGGGTCTTTGCCACTCTATTTTGCAAATCCATTATGTCAAAATAGGATCAGTCATATGTGCACAAGATGCAGGACTCCACCAACACATATAGAGATGTTTGTGTGTTTGTTCACCCATAAATACGTTAAAAAAATAAATCCACAGATATGTGTGTGTGCAGATATTTATGTACACACACTGATATATTTATATTATTTCATACTATTTAATGAAATAAAATGTTTAATGAAATTAAATATTAATTTTTTATAATTATCTATAATATGTGCATACACATGAAATCTGACATCAATTTAGGAACTGAGCCTGTGAAAGGCTAATTTAACTCGTAGGGCTCAGCTCTTCTCGGGAACATTTCACTCTCATTTCACTTAAAATACATAGTTTACAGCCTCCATTCAACGCATACTGATTGCAAGCTTAAGTTGTATGCTTGCTTCTGCATTTCCTAACACTTCCATCTGAACACTCATTATCATTTACTTTCAATAACTATCATCTGTCATTTTTAAAAGTTGCATAATAATGTGGTTGGTTCATATGAAAAGTGATGTTTGCTCTAAATTTGCCTATGATTTTGACATTTCTGTTAGTATTTTTTTGTAAGCTTGACACCCACAAGCTGAAAAGACAGGTGGTAAGTTTATTTTTTTAAACTTCCATTTCAACACCTCCCCCCCACAATTAAAAAAACAAAAAATCACATAGAACATTTTCAACACATTCATTGGAATTTCTATATGCCTTTCCAGAAAAATTTCACTGAGAAAAAGGGGAAAGGCTGAGTTTTTTATGCCGTTGGATTAAAAAAGTTGTACTTTTCAGTTTCTGAGAATTAAAAGTATTCCTTATCTAATGAAAACCATCAGCTGAAGGATTATTTCTTCCTTGGTCCTGATGTATGTCCTAGCCCTCCTTTGTGCTGACCCTGTGCATCGTTATACAAATCAGTTTTTTCCCTCTCTTCTGCAGATGCTGGAGCACAGTAACAGAAGGGGCTCATGGTGTTACATCTTCACACAGCTGAGAAATGGGAATATCTTGTTCTGAGCAGCACCTTGTGGCTCCCAGAGCTGCCAGGAGCTACAAGGTAAATGTTCCAAACACAGAGTCTTGTGGAAAATGTGCCAAACACGGAGTTCTGTGCCAAAAAAAACCAACCCGCAACCCAAAACCCAAGAAAACCAAAACCCCCAAAAAACCCTCTTGAAATGGCTGAACTGGTTGGTTTTCTTCTCCATCTTTTTGAATTTTGAAAATACTACATGGAAAATAAGTAGTTTCCAGTGATTGAAAACCTGAGTTTAGACCATTTTCAAGAACACACTTTGGAAAAGGAGCCATGACGTCTTTCATTAAGAACAACCCCAACAGGGATTTTGAAAACTTTTTTAAAATTCAGTTTGTTTAAAGTTTTCTTTCTCTGTCCTACCTTTGCCTTGATTACTCTCCTGAAGAACCAGTTGTGGCAGAAGGAAAAGTTTTGCGTATCTTTTCCTTCTTGTTTTCCAAGAAACTTACAAGCTGGTTGTGAATCACTCTGAAAACGATTCTTATTTCATTAATGGGGCCAAAGCAAACAGCAATCCTGAATGATGTTCTTTCTAGGACTGTCCTGGCCAAGAAAAAACAAACTTTCCTAATTAGTTCAGTCCCTGCTCAAAAGCAGTTTCAGATCACCTCAGAGGTTTTTTATCGTTCTGATGGTATTGCTTCCATTTGGAGCCTTCAAATTTTGTATGACAGCTGAAAATTAGTAAATCTCGGAGAAGGAAACAATAAACACTTGTGAGCTTTGGGGGTGCTCTTTTTCTTCTTTTTTCCCCCCCTGCTTCTTCTGATTCCAAATTCTTTACTGGATTCTACTCAAAACTGTGATTTCTTGTTTGCCCTTTCCAGGGTGCAAACTCTTCCCTTCTCCAAGCCCATGGTCTTGAGGTAGGTGTGAGGATGTGTGGGCAGGAATTTGGGGCCAGAGTGGGTTAATTTCTGTGGGGCCAGTGTGAGTTCAGCAAAGGTTGGCTGTGACCTGGAGCAGTTGCCAGCTCTTCTGTCACAGATGTACAGAGAGTTGGTTGTGACATTTTTCAACTGTCAGGGAGTAGGTTATCCCAAATACCACAGGTAATTGCTCTTAGGTTTTGTTGGGGCTTTTTGCCAGCAGTTTTCTGTTGTAAGGATAAGGATAGGGATAAAGAAGTTCTGGTACCCACACTGCCCTGGACCCAAGATGAGCTGAGAGGGTTGGGCATGTTGCTTTTTCCCAAAGCCTGAGACTCCCTGAACACATGGGAGCTGCAGGAATGTGTTCCTTATTCAGGGGTACATTTGCAGAGCTTGTTGGTGATGGGATGAGTGGTGTTCCAGGAGCACAGCAGTGAAAAACATGGGACCATGTTGAGTTAGGAGCACTGGGCTGGCTCTGGATGAGATGGGACATGAACATTTGAATGCTGGGCGAGCTGGAGAGGCTGTGAGTGGATAGTGATGGGAAGGGTGACTTCGGGGAGGGCTGGGTTAGATAATAAAGAGTGAGGCTGCCAGTAGCAGAGACAAAAGGGGTTTTTGGATGAAAAGGCAATTATTTAATCAAATGGGAAGTGGAGGGGAATAAATACCAGGGGAATGACAGACTGGTGCTCTGGAGTTGCCTCCCTCTGACCGGTTGGACTCTGACCGCCTGCCCTACCTGTCAGCTGCTGTCTCACACTGGCTGCCCTGCTGCCTCCACTGCTCCTGCCTTTATTTCACTCAGTGGATTCTTGTCTTCAGATTGACTCGTTGGTTGTCTGTTCTTCAGATCACCTTCTCCATCAGTTTCCACCCTCCAGCTTGTCATCACATTCATTATTTTCAGCCCCCACCGCCTCTGCTGCTTTTCTCCTGAGATGTTTCCCTGGCCCTGGTTAGCCCTGAATTGCCAAATCCTGTCTCAGCTTTCACCAGATAACCATGTTTTATGTCTTTACTGGCTAATTGTGGCCCATCCTTACATCCATATGGCTGAGGATGGGTGGGCAGGCACTGAAGGCCACCCTGGTTCCCCACAGGCACGGGAGGCTGGACTGTGCTGAAGCCCATCCCAGCTGTTCATCTTGGCCTTTCATTTTTACTCTGGTACAGCTACAAGGGCAAACCAACATCTCCCGGCCTCCCTCAGTCAGGATGGCCTCTCCTCTGAGATCCTTCAGAGCCAGTCTTTGTACCTCAAGGCCAACTTGATATAAAAGCCTTAGACAACTAAATCCACGATTAGACTTTAACTAAGCTCCTCTCTTCCCTCCTCTCCCAGTCTTGCAGAAGGGGGCTGAGCCCACCTCTCTTCCAGAACAAAGGAAATGGGCAACGTTGCAATGAGGGGAAGCCTACTGCAAATGATGGAAAACCTCTTCTGACAATCATTTGCAGTTTTTCCAGGCATGAACCCCTCACCTTGGGCTCACAGGGAACCCAGCACCCTGTGCCTTCTGTCTCACTCACCATGGCCCTTGCACCACAGTGGGGCTGATTCCCGTGCCAGGCTGGGTGCCCCAATGTGCCTGCAGACCTTTTTGGGCTCAGCTGGAGAGGGAGATGGGAATGTTATTTTTGCCATGTGTTGAGGAGTCTCTTTCACCTCTGACTAGTTCCCTTTCGGACGAGATTCAGTGCATGAGGCTTCATCAGAGGAGAAAAATTGATGCCTCCCAGCAGGTCTCCCACTCATGTACTCTACAGCTGAGAGCTTCCTCGCTGGGTGACATGGCAGAGAGCCTGGACAGGGCAGAGCATCCCTTCCCAGTGATGGGGGCCACCCTGGGCAGCCCACAGTCACCACCAGCATCTCGGGGTCTTGTGTTCCCAGAGGAGGACCTGTCCTCCAAACAACTACTGCTTGTGGGTTATGCAGAGCAGGTAATTTTTGCATCTCTATTAACAGTTAGAGGAAGGGCGGGAGATGCTTTTATCACTGAAGAGTGATGTGCTGTTTGTCCAGAGGGTTCCCTTGTGCAACACACAGAGGCTCCGGGTTGGCTCCCCTCCTTGTGAGCCCAGAGCAGGATGTTCAAAGATCCAGGAAATCCTGGCCGAAGGGCTCAAGCTGTGATGTTTGGTTATGTTCAGAGGGAACTTAACATATTTAAACTGATCCTGCCATGCACTTTCTTGCAGATAAGAGGTCTCTTCCCTGGGCAATGAGTGCATGGGGTGGTTGGGTATTGCCTGGGTCACTGAGGGTGTTTTTGCCCAACTGCTTTCAGGCAGCAGGAGCTCTGCTGTGCTGGCTGAAAGCTGCCTAGCAAAGGATGTCTTTAATCTGTGCCACATTAACCATGGCCATGGGGCTTTGTTTTGTCAGGGCATTAATAGGATGATATCAGGGCAGCCCACAGAGCCATGCACTCAGTGGAGTCAGCTCTATCTGCAAGGCTGAGGGAGAAACAAGTCCTCCAGCTCCCAGATTTGCATAATGGCTTTTACTTCTCTAAAGAAAATAGGCTGTATTTGCCAGGAAACACACCTGAGCTACCTTTTAGGTGAAGGAATGAATGCCAAACACATTAAATACAAATCATTTGCTCATCCCTGGAAGTGTTCAAAGCCAGATTGATGAGGCTTTGAGCAACTCTGTCTAGTGGAAGGTGTCCCTGCCCATGGCAGGGGGTTGGAACTGGATGATCTTTAAGGTCCTTTCCAACCCAAACCATGCTGTGATTCTTTTTTCATTCTAAGCCTGAGCCAATTGTAATCATACAAAAGAACGAAGCATCAGGAATTGAAGCCCTACCTTCGTGCCTGGCCATGCAAAGTACCAGCTGAGAGTCCTTGCAACTGAAAGCAAGGAATAAACATCAGAAGGTGGGATTCCATAAGAGACACGCCAGAGTGGGATTTGTGAGACCTGGGCTAGCTGGATGGTCTTTGCCATCTGTTTCCACTCTTTGCCTGACTCACCTCTTTGGGCTCCAGGTTCTTTGGGACATGGGATATCTCTTCCCGTCCATCTGCAGAGTCTCTTGGGGCTCATCTCTGGGCTATTGGTGTTATAAGCAGCATTTCCACTGCACTGAAAATACTGCAAGTCCAAGAGTATTTTCAGAAATGGATTGAATCTAGAAACAAATTACATTTCCCAATATTTAATCTGAACTTGGTGAAAACATTTTGCTTTGAACTGTTCCTAACTGGAAGAGGTCAGTCCTTTTAAAACTTCTATTTTTAATTTTATTTTAAAATTTCATGTAAAAATAATTTTCAGGTTAGGTGAGCTGCTTCTGTTGAATGTCAACTTCCATTTCTGTTGCATTGTGACCCTGACACAGCCATCTCCAAGCTGCTTTTCTCCGTGGCTGCAGATGGCTGGGTGGCAGATGTGTTCTCATCTGACAAGTGGCTGGATTTTAGTAAGGGAGTGAGAGATCCCCAGTAGCCATTAAAGTCAGTGCTCATCACCAGTTACTTTATTCTAGTGGCTTAGAGAGTGCAATTTTAATTTCTTGAAGAAGAAACTGCTGTAATTCTGTGTCTCCTCTGTCATATGAGAGTGTGCTGGCGCTTCCATTAATCACTGTAAGCTGCTGAGAGATCATAAGCAGGAGAGCGCTTGAAACAGCAAAACGATCTAAACATTACAAACTTCAACAAGAAAAACTCAAAATCACTGTAAAAATCAACTTCGGAATTGAAAGTTATAATTATTTTATATTTCTTGTAACTGAGATCTTATGGATGGAAAAGAAAAGCAGATTCAGCCTCTGAGGGCTTGCTGCATTTGCTTGATTGTTCTCTCAGCTCAAGCCAATGTCATCTAAAATGTACCATCAAGAAGACATCAAAAGTGGCATTCTAGTCAAAAGTGACCAAATCCAAGTTCAAAAACCACATCTGAATTTGTATTTCAGCTCTGGGCAGCAATACTGTAAAACACCGTGGTGATGGGACTTGGAAGATCCCTCCTGATGCTCAGTTTTTGTCTGGGAAAGACCTTTTAGAAGTTTCACTTCCATGTTGAAGACAAGATCGGGGTGGAAATCTGAGTTTGCTTAAATTGACTGAGAATCCTTTCTTGGTCTTCTCCTTCAGGATGTGGTTTCTAGTTCCAGAACAGCAACCAATGGTAAGGAAAAAAGATCAGCCATAGGAGAATGGGAAACAGCACTACAGAAACTATACCCTTTATAACACCCATAAAGAGACCCCTTATGCTGCAAGGCCCCTGGGAGAGGGACATGTCATGCCTGTTATTTATCTACTTGACCAGGACATTGACTTTTTTTACTAGAGGAGTAATTTTCAGATTGTTGCTAAGAAATCAGAGGCTGTGGGCAGCACTGGAACTCCTGATCTGAAGGGTCTTCTTCCAGAAGAAAACTGAGGATAATATCTGGAGGCTCTCCTTTCAAGACCCCATGCTGAAGTCCCAATGGGAGAAGTTGGGCAATGTTTGTGGGTTTTTGGTAGCTTTTTTTTTTTTTTTTTTTAAATTTCTTGCCCCTTGCTTCTGGGCTGAGCCTCGTTTAAACATGTTTGTTATTTGGAAGAATCTGCCAAATGGGCTTGTGCAAAGCCCCCCCTTGGATTCAGCTCCCGTGGTGTTGCTGAGTGCCAGGCACCAAGCACAAAGTGCACCATTTGTGCTGTGTCATCAGCTTCCTCTGTTGCCGGGGATTATTGCTTCTCCATGGCTGGATGCTTCTATCTTTTAAAGCAGAACAATCAGGAATAAAGAATGTCAAATGAGAAATGAACTATGAAGGACAAATATTTCAATTCCTGTGCAAACAACCTGTCCTTGCTAGCCCTGGATGATGGTCTGTGAGCAAAAAAAAAAAAAAAAAAGAAAAACACATTATCCAAGTACCTGGATAAGCACACCGATTTCATGTTTATTTATGAAAAATAAAGGCAGCTCCTGGCCTGCAATCCTCAAAAGGATCATTGTCTTATCTAATTTGGTCTCCTCTGTAGGAAGCCTATTGTTTCCACCCTGTTTCCTGCTTGAAGTTTTGTCAGGTTTCCACTTCCCGTCATGGCTGGTTCAACCATGCAAATGAATTCCTATAACTCTGCATGACATGTCAGTTATTAAAGATTATGCTGGCAGGTCAGAAGAACTTAGAAGATCATGTGTGTGGCAGGGTGTAAGCCTGAGCACAGGTTTTGTGCCATCAGCTTGGTGGAGGTGGCCTGTCCTGTAAAGACTGAAGCCTTTTCAAAGGCTGCAGGCCAGTCAGCCCTGATCACCAAAAACTTTGAAAGTCTTTGTCTCCTTGCTTTGGAGTGACTGATGACAGGTTGGTCGAGGAGATAAAAATATCTTTCTAGGGCTCTGGCTAATTAAGAATTTACTGCTAAATTCTAAGTGCACTGAGTGCCAACGAGGGCGAACACAACACGTGGTTAGTTTATGACATTGGTTTTCTTTGTCATATATGAATACCCAGAAAATAGCTTAAAAAAAGATGAAGCAGTGATGCTCGGAATAATTAAATTACACTGAACTAGAGGCTGGTATAAGCTATGTGACACTGCTTCTGTTGAACTGGGTTTGGTCATTTATGATTTGTAAATGCAAATATTGCTGAATCTGGGAGTCCTTTGTAAGGAGACCTGTCGCTTTTTTTTTGTCACTGAAAGAATAATACAGATAGATTTTGAACAGCTGGACTAAAACAGTTTTACCTGGCTCCCAATCACAGGACAATGCTTCTGAAAGCTGCACTGCAGGCTCACGTTTGAAGGAGGCTCTATTCTGGGAACAGAACAAACTAATTTCTCATTTTGCCATTTATTAGCCAATTGTGTGAAACCATTTTTCATGTTTTAATTCACTCTGCATTAGCAGGGTGATCATCTTTCTGACCCTCAGGCCACATTGTTCCTTACTACTTTCACCTCTTCAAAGAAAGGAGCTGCGAGTAAAATCTACCTCTCTTCTGAAAATGGGGGACACAGAAAAGGCAAGTTCCCACCTCAGTGAGCCTGGGTGCTTTGTGTGTCTTGGGAAGCACATGCTCTGTTCCTTGCCCTCAGCCCTGGTGTACTAACAGAACCCAGGAACTGGAGCCTTTTCTGTCTTCTGCATTATCTGAAAGGAGTGATCATTAATTTCTAATTGTAGTACACACGGTGTAATCCCACCGCTGTCAGGCTGTGCTCTTGCTTACCCATGTGTAACCTCCAGGAGACACTTTATTACTCTTGATGGATGACCCTGGAAGAGCTCATCTTGACTTTCAGATCCCGAGCTGCATTTACAGCCCTGGAAGATGAGAATCTGGAGGAGAAACATTTTGCCAGTAAACAGAGCAAATGAACATACAATAAACCTCTGAGACACAGTAATCCCAGAAACCCATGACACTATTAATAATGGGTCCCTTTCAAAGTGAAGCCACACTTCATGCCCCAAAGCCTCCAGAATTATGTTTGGGTAAACTGCAGACATCACATTCCTCGGAGGGCAATAGCTTGTATCTTCCATTTCTCTGATGCAACCTATTTTTTTTCCCTTTATCAGAGATGGATATGGTTCCCTTAAGAATCCTCATTTAAGTAGCTTCAATCTTTTTTCCACTTTACACTTATTGATCTTCTGGGCAGAATGGGCACTCTGGTTAGTGGAAAATTTTAGGGTTTTGCAGTTAGTTTTTACTCCCAGGGAGGATTGTAGAATCACAGAATGGTTTGGGTTGGAGGGGACTTTAAAGATCACTGAGTTCTAACCCCCCTGCCACGGACAGGGACAACTGCCACTGGACCAGGTTGCTCCAAGCTGTGATGGAGCTTTGTGTGCTTGGGTTCCTGGCTTTAATGGCCAGTGTAGGGTTTTGAGCTGTTCTATGGCATCCCAGGTAAGTGCTCCAACAGCACTGGGGAGCTGATGATCTGCAGTGAGTTCTCTCACACTCAGTTTGATCTTAGAAACCAAATTGCAGCTCAACCACCACAGCTCAGGTTCACAAAGCACGTGGGATGCCCCCTCCCCATCCAGGCAGGATGCACGCAGGAGCTGCCAAGTCCTTCCTTGGGAGGAGGACATCAGCATTGCAGAACCCATCCCAACGTTTGGGGCTGCAGTGCCCACATCCCATTTGAGGGCATGGGGTGGGATCTACTGCTGCTGCTGAGTCTCCTGCCTGGAGTTTACAGCTGTGACATCAGGACACTGTTGTAATTTTCAGTTTAGCAGTTTTCAGTGCTTTAATAGACTGTCTTTCTGAAAATTTCCCTTCCTGATCTACAAGTGTTATTGATTATAATGTGTTGGATTGCAGCTGGAACAGTAATATACTCATAATGGATTTAAATTTTTTTTTTTTTTAACCAGGCTTGGGGGTTAAGTGGATACTACATTATTCCATTATTATAGCTACAATATTATTTTTCTTTAACCAGGATTGTTTATTATGCATGCACTGAAGCACATATGTGGAACAAATGAATCTGATATCAAATTAATGCTGCGATCAGGTTCCCCCCCCTTCCCTCTTTAGTTGCCATAACAATGTGTGATCTTGAAGCAACAATAAAATTAGAATTGCATTAAAGGTGTTTACATCATGTACACTCTGTATCCCATTATTGTTTTTCACTGTAATAAAAGCATTGAGTGTTTGCTTTGGAATAGAGCACTATTACATCTCTTGCCTTGCCACGTCTCACATTGCTTTTTGCAGCCAAAACTTGTTTGGTTTTTTTGTTTTGAGAACAGAGAAGGTTATTCTGGGCTGGAACTTCTGGAGGAGGGATGATTATGTTTTTTAAGATAATGTTTGTCGTTTACTTGTAGGGTGCAATTTTGGGTGTGCTGCCTTGGGATTTCAGAACTTCAAAGAATTACATCTCTGCTTTTAAATGTGTGGCAAATGTCCACCCTGATGGTTGTGGAAAGTACGTCTTCTAGTGGAAAGTATGTCTTCTAGCTCTTTGCCTTACTGAGAAAAAGCAAATTAAAGGAAGAAGATTTTGTCAGCATGTGCGTGTGCGTGGGTCACACGTGTGCGTACCAATGTATGTATGAATTAACTTCCCGTCCTCACGACTGCACAAGCTTCTGCCCCTGGGGACAGGATGAAAGGAAAAACATGACAGATGTTAGCCATATTGCCTGGTGCAAGACTTGAAAGTGCTCTGGTAGTTCAGCTATGAGCATTATGGAAAAGCATTTATGGAATAAAGAGGCCGTTATCTCAGGATCTCGGCTGTGCCAGGTGTCATGGAACCCCTTTACTGCTGCTCCTATCCAATCTGGCACATTATTCCTTGCTACGACACTTTTCTGTGTAGCCTTTGTAGATAATCCTTGTGATAAAGCTTTCTTCAGAAAAATGGAAGTTTTTCATTTTTAAAGACATAACGTGATCACCTTATGCCGAGGCTGGACTTGAATAGAAATACCATGAGAAGATTTTCCTTCTCCACCCGCTAAGCCTGCTGTTCTCAGATGCAAACCACCCTTTGATTTCTATTTTTTTTTTGCAAGTTTAGCCTCTGTTAGGAACACAGGATCCATTTATTTATGAACATTGTATGTGATTATTTCCCTAATTAATCTGAATATAAGAAGTACAGCAACCAGATAATTCTAAAGCCTTTTCTGGTGGCACTAACGCACCTTTGAATCCTTTATTTCAGATTCTATACAACACAGAAGAGAATTCCTACACTGGTCACAGGGATTTGAGGGAACAGGATAACAGAAAATAAAATGCCATGTAGACTGAGAGAGGAATGTAGTTAGCTGTCATAAATCTCTGGAGACGAGATCTCTCCAGAGCTGGATTCATCTAGTGATCCCCTCACTGACTCCAGTCCTGAAGATCAAAGAGTGGTGGAATAAGTAGCATGTATTCTGCAGTGATGTGCTGCTGTTTGCAGTGAGGTGCTGCTGGGGATTAGCAAGGTAGGAATCACCTAAATAAAAGATCACAGCACCACAGTGCAATTCTGACTCGAAAGGACCTTGTAAGGTCCTAGTTCAACCTGCTGCTCAGGGCTGGGCCAACTTCCCTGTTAGCTGAGGTTGCTTCAGGGCCATGCCTACTTGAATTCTGAATGTCTGCAAGGACAGGGATCTCACCTCCTCTCATGACTCCTGTTCCAGAGCTTAACTCCTTTCATGGTGAGCTTTTCCTTCCTTGTGTCTAATTGGAACTGCCTTTCCTGCAAATTCTTGTGCCTGTCCTGTCTGTGTAGCTTTTTGTCCTTTTGTTGTACACTCCTGAGAAACATCTGTCTCTATCTACTTTAGGCTGTTGAATGAAGCTGTAAGATCCCACCCTCCCCAGGATGAAGCTGTCTTTCCTCCAGGATGAACAAACTCTCTGTCCCAGTATCACCATGCACATCATGTGCTCTGGCTCCCTCAGCACCTTGGATGATAACCAAACTGAACTCACTCCAACCAGCTGCCCACCCTCTTGGTGGCCCAAAACTGTCCCCAAGGCTCCAGATGTGAGCTCACAAGTGCCAAATAAAAGTGAATAATCAATTCCCCTGACCCGCTTATGGAGCAAAGGAGGTACTCTGAGATACCATCGCTACTGATACTGCAGAGCCTTTTGAAGCTGGTGCCAGCTGTCAGTGCCAGTGACCTGTATAAATGATGGCCTTAGACCTGTTCTCACTGTGTAAACTTCAAGCTGATCCAGGAAAAAAAATCATTAATTGTTTAAAAAGAATCTAAAGACTAAGTGATGCTGTGTGGGGGCTTTTGCTCTTTACTGTGAACTGTCAGGATGAGGGCTCAGGTTTTTCTGGGCAGCTGGGAGTCTCCAGCTGCCAGTGACACTTCTTGGTCTGTTGTGGTGACAGTCACTATGACCATACTTGTTGGCTGCAGGGGCTGCTGCCAGGATAACTCAGCAGAGTCACTTTTGGGCATAGCTGCCATGATGACTCACTGTAGGTTCTGGAAATAGTATTGGACCAGTTTTCCCACATGTTCCTACCAGGCTTTGCACCCTCAGGCATCTTCTCATCCCTTGGTCTGGGGCTCTGACCTCACCCTCAGCATCATGTTGTAAAGAGAGAATAGGAACAGTCTGAATTAGGAGTGGGGGGCCCTTGACCCACTAATGTTTGAGAGCCATGAGGCCTCCCATAGGAAACCTGAGTAGAGTTGCTGACCAGAGTTCACACTGGCTGCTGTGCTCAGGCAGTCGGGATATGGAGCAGTCTGCCTCAGCTGCTCTTGGCAAGGGGAAGGGAAATGGGTGGGCTTTGCTGTGGGCACTGGTCTAGTAGTGTGGCCAAGAGAGCTACTTTCAATTTTCATTGATGTGGCTGCTCAAATGTCTTTACAGATGTTGTCCTCAAGCTTTTCTTGGTATTGGTACTGGTTACTAGGAAGAGCCAGCTGGGGCCAGGAAAGGAGAGAGGGGAGCAGAGGATGCCTTGTGCTGGCTCTTGGTCTGTCACCACACAGGGAACGTGCTCATGCTGTGTTGCACAGCGGAGGTACCTCCACGGTACCTCCATGTGTGCCATGGTGTAGCCCCGTCAGTGTCTCTCTGTGCCCAAGAAAAATCTTATTGGCCTTGCTTTGGAGAATGGAGATCCTTGCAGATGTGCCTGTATTGTCTCCAAGACCTCAATTTTTATTGTGTGACAGATCCAGCTCCTTGGAGGTTGTGTGCTGGGTCACCTTGCCATCTCCCAGGGCACGGCAGAGATGGGTGTGACTATCAGACCTGGGAGCTTCCCCAATTTAGAGCAAGTGCCTTACATCATGAGCATTTATTGTTTTGAGAAGTCACACAAAGCCCACATTGACTACTTGATTACTTTGTTCTTCTGATGACCCAAACCAGAAGGTTTGATGCAACATTTTGACATATTCAGAGCTGTACTTGTGCCTTCCTTTGGGTGACCTAGAGCTACACAGAGCAGCTCTGACATTTGTAACATGTCTTCTAGTTGAGGGCATGCATTTATTACGTGACAACCAATGAATGATTAATAGTTGCCATAGTGATAATGAGAACTTGAAGTCTTTGAGCATTACAGAGTCAAATGCAAGCCTTGGCACATCTTTCCTGCAAAGCATTCATGATGGGGTCTTGAAAATTGAGGCTCAGGAACCACCATAACTTAATAACATTAATACCCTATGGAGAAAATAATTTAAAAACATATGCTTATTGAGAAACGCTAAAAAAATAAAAGGAGGAAAGACTCAGTTCAGGTTTTTGACTTTAAGACATTAAATATCTTCACAGAATTTACTTTTTCTATTTTTTTTTAAATTCAATTGAAAGCTGATGTTTTTTACTGTTAACCTTCCCCTTCTTCTTTCCTCTGGCACAACTTTGCTCACTGAAATGTTACATGGACAAAATCTCTGCTTTCCAAGATGCTGCCAAAGCTTCTCTTTAATTCTAGGCACATAAAAATTTCTCCAGAAATTTACGCACCAGCCACCAATAAGCAGTTTTTTCAGGGATACAGAATTTCTCCCACTGTTATTTCTTGATATTCTGTGAAGGAAAATGGCACTCAGACATCTGTGGGACACTGAGGTATATGCGTAGCTGCTGAAGATTACATCTGTTTGTTCAAGCCCAGGTTGGCCACAAGCCCCTCTGTACTGAACAGCTTGTGCTGCACAATGCAGTGGCCAAAGAGGAGCTTGTTAGTGATGGCAGCTCGTGAAGTTAACCTGGGTGATGTGTCCTGGCAGTCTCAAACTGCTTCTCTAGAAATGGCAGTGTGCAGGAAGAGCTTTGGCTCGGTTATCCTCCACTGGATCCTGTCACTTTGCTGCAACATTTAGCCTGGAAGTGAAGGATCACCAGAAGTATAAATAAAATTTTGAGGGTCAGTGTGGCAAAGCCCTCTGCTTCTACAGGGTGGCTCCTGAAGTCATACTTTCTGAAGTCAGACTTTCATAACCCACAGGGAAAAACAGAGACCAGACTTGGTCTTGGACATTAACTACTAGAAGAACTCATTAGACGAGAGGGAAGGATTCTGAAACCACTGGGACATGCAGAAGCTTTGTTTGTCTTGCTGGTACACTGAGAAATTCCAGCTGAGGATCTGGAAGAGGAGTCACCTGATTTATCCAGGAGATCAGACAAAGCGCAAGGCAGGAGGTATTGTGCCAAACTGAAGAACATGCACAGTGCTGTTTGGCATCAAAATGCAGCCAGTACCCTCTGAGACAAAGGAAGAGTGGTGAGAAACCTTCTCCCTGTGTCACTTCTGTATCCTCTCAGTCTCTTTGGGGCTTTTCCAGCTCTGAAGCATCAGGATCCTGTACTGAAAAACTGATGTAAAATTGTTCTCCTTGCTTCCTTTGTTGCCTTTTCCTGGTCTTAAAATTAAGAACCAAACAGAGTTAGAGGGGGAAAAAAGGGTTTTACCTTGATATTTATTTAGGGATCCTTAGGTGCACCACACCCAAGTAGAATGCACCGAAGTACACCCCAGAATGCACACCAAAATGCACACACATGATGATTTGTGTATACCATTATAGGCCTTTCAAATTAGCATATTTATCAAAGATTCTCCAGCGAGAGGCTCGAGTGAAGCCCCCATCCTGAGGAACCTTTTCCCTGGATGGGCCTATCTTAGTTTACAGAATGTGTTCTAGAGAGGACCTTGGTGTCTGGGGCTTTCTGACCCTTAACTGGAGGCTTCCAGGATGTTTGGTCTCCTGGCTTAATGGAATATGGGTCTTAGCTAAGCTATCAAACTTAAAGAATTGTAAGTATGTGGGCTAAAAGCACTAAGAATACATAAAGCTATATAAAAGAGTATATAAACGGGGGTATAAAAGAAAAGGCAAAAAATCATCATGGCATCACCTTGGCCTGTGGTTGTGGGAATCTGAAGTTGCTGTCAGCTCTTTGGAGCACTGGGCTTTTGAAGACACAATCTGTGCCTCAGGACACCAGGAAGTCCTCACCTCAATATTGGAACAGGTTTTCCAGGGAAGTGGTGGAGTCACCATCCCTGGAAGTGTTAAAAAACTGAATAGTTGTGTCCCTTCACAATCTGTTTTAGTGGGCATGGTGATATTCAGTTGAAGGTTGGACTTGATGACCTTGGAGGTCTTTTCCCGCCTTAAGGATTCTATGGTTCTATGAAAATAATCCTGACATACATAAACAGTAAGTTTGCATGCTATTCCTGGGCTGTAAAATTTTCCAAAAAAAGGGCAAAATGACCACTTCAGTGAGAAGGTTTTTGTACAAGTTTTTGTTCAATTAGCACAACTTGATTTATTGCTGGCTGAACCCTCAAACAGCCTGTAATTACAGACCCACAACTGCAAAGTAGGAAGATTATGAAGGTTAAACATATCAAGTCTTTGCATGAGAAGGAAGTGATCAATGAGGAAAAAAAAAGGCGAGTTAATGAGAGATAAAAGGATTCAGGAGTGTGGCAGATCAGTTTGTGCTAGGACACTCTGTAATGAAAGGAGACAGCCCAGCAAATGAAAGCAGAAAGCCTTGATTTTTCTCAGAGTGCCACTAGAAACTTAGATGTAGTCTTCACAACTAAATCTCATTTTAAGGGCTAGTGCTCTTTCTTTTCTGTCCCAAATTTACCTGCTGTGTTAATGCAGTGTCCTCTCACATTCGTTGTTGAAAATTAATTACTCGAGTAATAAGGAGATATAAAAAAATCTCTTCAAACAGGTTATAAAAGGAGTTGTTTGCACTGAAGGGAGGTTGCCCACTGCATTTTAAGTTCGCAGCATGAATAAATCTCTTTGTGTTCTCATTTCAGTGCTTTCTCCCACAGTGTCCAACCATTGTGCCTGGAAGGGATAGACAAATGTAGTCTTTTGGGCTGGCCAACCTTGTCCCAGAAGGATTCCTCTTAAAGACCATTTTCTGCTCTTTGCAATCTTAAATCCCATGGGAGGAGAAACTTCCCATACTGCCTCAGAGGCAGGCTTGCCCTCTATTACATTTCACTTTAAGGAAATATTTTCCTGATCTTCAGCCTTTATGTCTCACTTGCTTAATTCCTTCCCACTGCACCTAGTTAGATTCCCTTGTACAATCCTAAATAATTAATCACCTCCTTCATTCATTTCAAACACTTGTTGAATACAGAGCAGAGACCAAGAATTACTCATAGGAAGAAAAGGAATGGGAACTAGATGAGAGAGGACCAGTTGAGAGGCAAGGAATGGAGAAAGAACAATGCTCCAAGCATAAAATCCAAGCTGCTGGTAAAAGGGATACGGGAGAGCTGCAGTGCCCTGTGGCTGATTCATGCTGCTTACTTTTGCATATTAATTTGGGAAGGCATAACACAGTTCCTGCTGGGGTCTTGAAGTGCTCTGCTCAGAAGGTACCCTTTGATGCCTGTCAGTCTGAAACAGCAGCAGTGCACAGGCAGCTCCCCAGGCACGGCTGGGGAACCGAACGGGAAATGAGGGCGGTGGTGAGTGCACCACAGACATAAACCCTGCAGCTGTCTGGGTGCCTGAAAAGCCTTCAGCAGGTGAAAGCTGCCCAGGTTAACACTGTCCTGCATTTACGCAGAAGCAGAACTCAGGACAACTTCCAGCACTGATGGTAATGCTCCTCACAAACTTGCTTTCCCAAAGACATGGGTGGATTTTGCTGCCCAAAATCCAGTTTGAAGGGTTGTGTTTTGGTGTTGTTTTTTTTTTTATTACCTTATACCTTGAAAGCCGAAGATCACAAATTTCTAGGCAAGCACTGGAGTGCATTCCTAGGGCACAAGGGCTCCTTATCTGCAGAAGGCATGACCCAGAGCACTGTGTCCATCCCAGTCAGGATGCTAAAGCCAGGTCTCTGCACCAGGATCCCTTCCTCACCCTCCTTCAGCAGAGAACAAGCAGTTTCTTCCAGTCAGGCTGAGGGCTGCCCTACATCTGGTGATACCTCTCCACTATTCCCAGTGTACAGGGACGCTCAAACAACCAAGAACTCCAGTTAACTGAACTGGAGGGCTGGCCACACTAAAGTTCTTATGTTGCAGTAGGCATTTTGGCACCAATGCCCCGGGCTGAACTCCACAGCCCTGGGACTGTAGGTAGAAACATTTCTGTACTTAGATAAGGAAGTGAAGAGTAGTCAGCAAACAGGGAGGTGGACAACTGTTAACAGAACACAGTAAGGCTAAAGGTGCTGAAGAAAATGAGTCTGGAGGAAAAGGGGACACTCTGAACCCTCCTATTAATCCTGTGTGCCCTCCATGCAAAGCCACAATCCAGCAGGTTGGTGGTGTTTCTGTGAGTTGTGAATCTTTTATTTATTCACACCTGGGAACATGACCTCTCATCCAGGAGCTCTGTTCCATCAAGAGTGAATTTATAGCTGGCAACTGTTCCTGCAGGAGGTGCAGGAGGTGATTTATGGCAAAGAAATTACGTTCTGACCCAGTGACAAGCCATTTTGCTGAGATGTTGAAGATACAAACAGTCAGGCTGTGGCACAATCACGGATACCATTTCAGTAGTTGTGTTAGCACTCACACTGCCCAGCCCACCCCCCAGCCCCACAGCTGGTGTTCAGAAGTTGGCTGCAGCTGTAACTCTTTTACAGGAAGAAGAAATAAAAGGGAGGTACATGGGCTGGGCTGGGACTATGGTAGGGTTTTCTATTTATTGGAAAGTATATTTTGGCATAAAGGAAAGCTGTCTGGTAAGCAAGCATTCCCAGTCATGAAGAAGGTGCTTGGAATGGGATAGAGAAGTGGGACATCTCACATGGGAATTTGTGATAGTATTTACTGTGTAAGGCCATGAAGATGACAATGGGATCCACCGGCTTGGCAGATGGTGTTTGCAAGAAAAAAAGAAAAAAACTGAGAGCAGATCGGCCTATGTCACCTAATTTTCTAGGCTTGTACGGCCACTGTTTGGGACAGGAACCTGGCATGTGGGAAGGGGAGGAGAAAGAGTCCTCCACAATCTCTCTGTCTCCCTGCACATATATTGGTCAAGGTCTTTGCACCTTTCTAGCCAGCAGGATCTCAGTCCCTGACTGAGTGGTGCTGTTATTTCCCCTTTCTCCACCCACAAGTTTGCTGGAAACCTGAGGTTTGCTGAGGGTGTGTGGGAGAAAGGTGAACTGCAAATAAGCTGGGTTCAGGACAGGAGAGCAGGAGGCCCGAAACCTTGTGCCACAATCTGTGCTCATGCCTGTGGAAAGGAAGAATGTTTTTAGCTGCCTGCAGCAGACTGACACTGGCTGACAAGGACATGGGTGGGTGGCTGGATTCCTGTCACTTGCAAGCACAAGGATCTTGGCGATTCTGGCAGTGCTGCAGCCACAGCTTTGTCACTATTGTGGACATACACAAGCACTGGTAGGTGTTTGGACCAGTGAAGCATTGCCTGAGAGTGTTTCACAGCAGGCTGGTGACCAGGTATCCCAGTTCTGATGCCCAGGGGTGCTTAGAATGGCCTGTGTGACTAGTTACATGTACCTGCTAGAGAAAAACCGGTTTCCTTTATTAGCACCTTCTGGAGTTTGTTTTTTATTTTCATTTTAAGGTAAAGGGAGAGCAGAGTGGATGAGCTACCATAATGTGCTCTCCTCAGCCTCAGCTGGGCTTAGATTCACCCACACATAGACGGAGAAGTGCAACCAGGGGGAAGTGTAACATTCATATTTCACACCACTCCATGTCCCATCCTGTGAAGTTTGGGGATGACCCAAAATTGATGAGGGATGACCAAGGATAGGGCTGTCGTTCAGAGCAAGCTCAGCAGGCTGGAGGAGAGGGCCAGCAGGAAATGTGTGAAATTCAAGAAGGACAAATGCAGAGACCTACCCCCAGGAGGAAAGAGGGTCTTGCAGTGGTAAAGGCTGTGAATGGGCGGGCTGGGGCTGTGAATGGGCGGGCTGGGGAGGAGCTCTGCTGGAAGGGACGAGCGGTGGGTGTGTGTCCTAGTGGGAGGTCACAAGCCAGCAGTGAGCCCTGGCAGCAAACCAAGCCAACATTCTGAGCTGCACGGAGAGCAGCAGAGCCAGGATAGTGAGGAAAGCGATTATCACCCTCCCACCCCACGAAAAACCTGCCTACTAAGTCATGTGCTATACCACATCTAGATACTGCATCTAGGCTCTGGTGCCTGCAGTACATACAAGTAATGGACAAACTGGAGGGAGTTCAGGGGAGGGCCACCAGCACGGCTGGGCAGGCTCAAGCTGTCACCTGCCAGCAGAGGCTGAGGGAGCTGGGCTTGTTCAGCCTGGAGCAGAGATGGCTTGGGGGCACCTAAGAGCAGCACACTGCCCTGGTATCTTTGGAGAGCTTCTCAAGAAGTTTTAGCAGGGCTTTTTGCAGTGGCATCTGGCAGGTGTGAGAAACAAGGGGCGTGAGTTGTAACAAGAGAGGTTCAGGCTGGATATCAGGAAAGACATGTTCACCATGAGGACCATCAAGTAGTGCAACAAATTGCCCAGTGAGTCTGTGAAGTTTCCTGCTTTTATTTCGTTATTCTTTTGAACAGGAGGATCCATGGTCTGGGGGTATGGGATGCTAAAGTGTGTGGCACGATCACACCAGGATCAGAGACCCAAGTACCACTAATTATGTGATACTTTTACCACATCCACGAGAAATGTAAGCGATCATTTCCTAGGGATCCTCAAGGCCAAAAGCTGAATAGGATGAAACTAATGCCAGAGGTGCTCTATGGATCACGTAAGTACAAGTCCCCAGGGGTCTGGCTTTCCTGTCAGAAGGATATTCTGCATACATCTATCCCCTAAATAGCAGTTCCTGTGCAGCTGGTGTTTTTATTGGTATGGAACAATTCCCACTTAGGGCCTATGGGACATCACCTGGGGCTCATTTGTTAACAATAGGATTCACTGAATTTCACCTTCAGCTGTCTACAAATTAGACCCCTAGAGCTCAGTTTTTCTTTAATAAATGCAGGAATCAATGCCATTTGAGTTGCCCTGGAGTATCCAACATGGCCCAGGTTTAGGAAAGTGGATATAGGCCTTAAAGTGGGATTCAGCTCACAGACTCATCCCTCTAAGCTTAGGGATCCTTAGCTGAGTGTCGGGATACACCAGACTCCTATGCTTGTACTATATAGAGCCTGTGAAATGGCCTAGGAGAGCTGGAGGTCACAAATGCCCTATTCATCCTGCATCGTGTCTGCAAGCCCTTGGAATCATAGAATGGTTTGGGTTAGAAAAGATCTTTAAGATCATAGAGTCCAGCCATCAGTCCACCACTGCCCTTCTTTGCAGTGGCTGCAGCTAAGCAGTCAGCAGGGTACCCTTGGGCACTGGGGGCAATACTTGAAATCTCTACGGAGAGAACTCCATTTTGCTCCTCTTGTCCTCTTACAGCCACTGGAAAGCCAGCAACACCTCCAGACAGCTCCTTCACTGCCTGGTCTTTGGCACATTGCTTCAGGTGGGAACAATTTTCTGCAGGATGCTTTTTGTTACCCAGGCTAGTGGAGATGGCTACAGGGTACAGCAGCAGCTCGTGTCTGCTGGGCTGAGGTTGGGGTTCCTGAGCAGATGCAGTGGTATCTCAAGAGCTCTGTGGCCTGTGTCAGACACCTCTATGGGATCACCATGGGCTGAAACAGCACCTGTGCTGTGGCATGGATCAGCACAGCACCTTCCTCTGTTATTGCTGCTGCAGCATCAGATCTGTTTGATTAAGGTTTCTTCTGATTTCCAAATGACCTCTCTTCTCTCATAGGCCCCAGGTATCCCCCACTCCTCAGGTGGCACTGACTCTTCTCTGCTGCCTCCTTCAAAGCCTCAGGGCTTGAACTCACATGTGCCCCAGTGAAAGCAGCTGTATCTATTCAGAGGAGGATGGTGAATGAAAGGGTATTTTACCTTCACACATTCTTCCCATTGACCTTTAAATAATATATAACATATAAACAAACATGCATTGCTTTGTGGTTCCACACTAAATAGGTAGTTTTACCTGGGTGAGAAGGGCAGAACAACTGCAAAAATTTTAGGTGTGTTTATTTTGTCATTGAACTTAGGCTTTTGCAGATGGGAAAACTTCTAGTAATGCTGCAGAAAGAGAGGTAATGTCTAAAATTCTCCTTTTTCACATACCTACATGCCAAGAGAAGGATAAAAAGGTTTCTGGTCCAACTCTGTAACAGTCTATTTAGCTACCATTTTATTAAAGATGTGGTAGCCCCAGGTAGCTGGGGCTGAGAATAGGACGGAGAGCTCTGATCTGTTGACATGGACTCTCAGGAATATCTAAGCACACCAGCAGAATCCCAGATGGGATGGGAAATATGACATTCTTGTGTGTGGATAAAAAACAAGGAGGATGGCCCAGCCCATGGTTGGCTAGTTTGACGTTACTTTGGCAAAATAATGGACATATTGATACTGGTAAAAAGGCATTAAAAATGAGGTAAACAATTAATGCCAATCAACATGTTTTTTAAGGGAGGAAGGGTTGTCAAACTGGATTTCATTCTTTGATGTGATTGTAGGTTTTGGCTGATAAAAGTAATTGCAAAGATGGAATATATTCTGACTTTTGTATGTTTGACAGCACAACAGATTCTGATTAAAAAATTAGCATCCTACCCTATCAATACAAGGCACATAAAATGGATTAAGAATGGGTTGACATGTCAACAAAAAAGCTGTCAAAGGAGACTCACTGTAGGAGAGTGTTTTTTAGAGGGGATCTGAATGCTATTGAATATTTTCACTAATGACTTGGAAGTAAATATCAAAACTGCTGATAACACTGGAAAATGTTGGAGGGGACTAGGAGTTATACAGAAATGCTCTCAGTGTGGTTGTAAGGAAGCTTTCAAGTGGAAGAACAGGCAAGCAGACCACACACACAAGAACCCGGAGTGCAGTGCATCCCAGAGGGATTTCAGCATCCTAAAGGAGCAGCCCCAAATTCTGTCAATATGGTGTTTTGTGGCTTTTGCATGTTTTTTACAGGGACTGATGCAATCCCTGACTGTGTCATTCAGAGGAGTGGAGTAGGGATGAAATTTTTAATTTCTGCACATTGCACCACTTGATGTTTTAATAACATATCTGGCCCTGGTAACCCAAATTTAGAAAGAATGTTAGGGAAAAAAGAAAAAGTTGTAGAAATAAAGCACATGAATTATTCAGGGACTGAAAAACCACTATTGTGTGTTGATGCTTCCAGAACGTGATATATTTATTTTATGAACGAGGGATGAAAAGCAACTCGAGACCTGCTTATGAGTGCCGCTGGGGGGAAATGGCAGATGCAGAAGGGCTCTTAAATGTAGCAGAACTGAGCAGAGCCAAAACCTACAGAGAAAACATCTGCAGAAGCATGGGCCGGGGTTGAGCAGATCGTGCACCTCTGGGAAGTGGTGGACTTTTGAAATATTTTGGTTGCGACCCCATGGTCAAACATGGGGTGAGGGAGAAACTGTTTACCTGCATGTGAAAGGTGAGACTTGGTGATTTACTGGTGTATTAAATCTCTCTACTGAAAGCCACGGAGCTGTGAGGCCGACAGTTGACCCACCAGTTTCTTTCCTACAGGGCTTCATCTTTGCTCTTCCTCCTGCCTCATTCCAAATTCCCTCCCTCCCTGTCCTCTGTGGCCTCCATCCTGAGGCACTATGCAACGCTAAGAGTGAAATTTCTCAAGCCATTGGGAGGGGCAGGAGATAAAATGCAGAAAATTTTGCCTGGTGTGTTCTCAGGCAGGTTTTCAGAAGGGAAAATGCCAGCAAAACTTTGTGCCAGAAGTCAGCCCACTTTCCAAACTGACACTGTCTCCTTTTGCTGGCAGCTCAGGAATTTATGCATGTCCTGTGAGTGAGATGTCCCCAGAGCAGCCGGGGAGGCTGGGACATCACTCCCTGAAGTGCCGTCTTGAGGAAACAAATCTCTAAGATTCAAATGCTCCTTTGTTTATGAAATAAAGTCCACCAGACCTATTGCCAATTGTTTATGCTAAAGAGCACACTCCCATTAATGCTAATGGTGCTTTGGAGCATAAATCCTTGCTAATTGATATAGGAATGTATCCCAGAAGAGTTTACTTTACTGCTGATTTAGCTGATAGATATAAATGTGTGAGAGGGAAATATTAGCATTCATGTAAAACAATTAGGTTATCAACAGGGGCAAATGATTCAGAAAATGACTGCAACTTTCCAGTTCCCTTTAATGGAAAAAAAAGAAAGTCTCCTAATGAGGAAAATCAGAGGGAATACAAATATGAGCTAATCATTGCGGTTACTTAATATTTGTGTTACATCAGCAGCCCTTGAAAACCTGGGCAGGGTTTGCACCTGATCTCTGTGCTGATGTGGGATGCACAGGACCATCCTGCTGCCCACCAATCTTCTCTGTGACCTCTCTGGTGGAGCAGTATTTTTGGCTTACAAGGCTGATGCACCTGGCCACTGTATGTTGAGCTCAGTAACGTTTACTAAATATGCATGAATAGAATGATACAAGCAGCAGATAGATTTCCACAATTTAATTTTTTTTTTTCAGATAATATAATGGCATATGAAAAGTGAGGCAGTAATGCAGTTCAAAAGAAAAAAAGAAAGCAACCCCTCTCCCTCCCCTCCCCTCATTCTCCTGGATCTTTCTGCCAAAGGCTGACATTATTGGAAGTTTGATAAATACAAGAATTATGGGCATTTCCATAAAAACCAGATTTTAAACAATCTACAATTTTGTGGCAAATGTACAGCCATTGAAGGAATAATTTTTTTCAGTGTACTCAATAGTTTTACCTATTCGATTCTCATTTAGTTCATGAGTTTTGATGTGAAAATGTTTTTTTAAGAAAAGGCTCAGATACAGGAAACGTACAGTAAGCCACACATCTTTCCCAAAAAGATGCTTTGACCTCCAGTGTGGAATCTGTGGAATTTTGAGCATATGGGTTTTCATTTTTTAACTCTAAACCTATCTAGAATCAGGAGGAAAAAAAGTCATATACCAAAAAGTATAGTATTGTATTGTTTTATGGCATTTTTTGATTCACACATTTTAGCTATTTTTTGATTTTAGTGCAAAACCAATCCCACTTGCTTCTGCAAATATAGAAAAAGATAAAAATTTCTGCATTTTAGAATCTTTTGTTGCAAGTCACTGAATGGCAAGACTTTTTCTCCCCACAGATTTCAGTAAGCCTAATTTTCAAAGTCTCCATTATTAATGAAATATCAAGCGAATTAGTTAACATTTGCCTGGGCATGGTTAAAGACCACATACCCAGGAAGATTTCATATAACAAAAAGCGCCCAACCCTAGAAACATTTTTTTTTTTCCATTTAATGCTCATAAAATTTTACAGACAACAGAATCCTTTCTTAAGCTTTATTTAAGAAATCGAATACTATTATAGTTCAATATATATAAGACACATCCAGTATTGTGTTCCTGATAGCAAGTGCATAGATTTTGTTAAGATATCATTTTTATATTTAATTTTTTTTATTTGTTACTCAGTAGCACGTTTCATGATCACACGAAGGGATATTCCCAGTGATTTTGCTAAGAGCATGAGAGAAAAAACAGAACACAGCAAAGTAGTGAAACTACAACAGAGATGAGGAACAAAAACGATCAGGCAAACTATCAGTACAGTCGATTCCTGATAAGTGAATAATCTGATTGCTTGGTCACAATGCTTTATTCACTTATCAGGAATGATTCACACTACATTTTGTTAAACTGTTTTCCTTAGCCTAATACCTAAGAGTCACACTGGGCAAAGGCACACACACTCTGGCAGGCTATTCTTTAATCAGCGAGTCTTGTGACAGTTTGGTAATTTCCCATGGCGATACACATATAGCTAACAAAGAGACATTTTGCTAACACTGCAAGGTGCCTTACATAATTGAAATTAAAAGCATGTGTTTAAGCAGGACAAACTGTTCAGCTGCATTGCTTTAAGGAACTCATTTTTCCCCCATTGTTGAAATTAAAAAAAAAAAGGAAACGAAAGAAAGCAAACTCTGTATCTTTCAGCCCTGAGTATTTAAAAGAAACTTAACTGCAGTATTAAGTCTTTTTTTTTTCAGCTGTATTTTTGGAAGAAAAGACCCTTCACAAAGCTCTAGTTTCTTTCCTAAGACCAAGTTTGGAGGAAAAAAAAAGAAAAGAAAAAAAAGAAAACATCCACAGCAAGCTAAAAAACCCCAAAGAGCAATTCTGATTCATCCATCATGCAAGTCAAGACTTACTTAACTGAATCCACTGGTGTCAAAATTATCCAAATTGAGACTGTAAACTCTAGAGGTGTCAAAGACCCAGGATGTAGTCTGACCATTGGGTTCTGCTTTCCTGCCTGGGCTGTCTGCTACAGGCTCCTGTGGTTTTAGATTAAACCTAGAGCTGCTTGGACCCCTGACAACAGACCCCGCGGGATGGCCCTGGAGCTTGTTGGGCGCTCCAGACTCATCACTGGTTTGCTTCTCATGGAAACGGAAAAGTGAAAAATAGAAAAAAAAAAAATTAGAAAAATAGATCGAGCAGTGACAACCAGGCCAACTCACAAGCCACCAGAAAATTTCAAAAGTCTTCCAAACGCAGGAACCAACATTGCTGCTGACACCACATGGATACACCCAGTGCGCCAGGACCTTGTCAGACGGTACTGATGGGGCTGTGTGTGTGTGTGAGCCAAAGCCAGAGCGCCAGAAAGACCAGGGGAGAGGAGACAAGAGGGAGGAGTGTCATTTGGGTCTCATAAGAGCACTTTTAAGTGGTCTTCGATTCCTGAGCATCACAGAAAGTGGGACAAAGGAAAGGGATGGGGGCGTATGGCTTGAATTCCAGAGAGCACTCACCAGTGCTTCTCTCTCCTCCTTAGGTTTGGTTTGGTTGGTTTTGTTTTGTTTTGTTTTTTCCCCCCTCTCCAAATTGTAAGGTTTGTATCTGCGATCAGAGGAGAGAAGAGACTTTCTGTAAACCAGAACAACATAGATTTTTTCTTTTGCAGCTTTTATTTCATCATGGTAGACACCGGTTGGGGGAGAGCAGAGAGATTCTTGTGAGGAGGAAAAAATTATAGGAAATGAAAGAATAAAAAAGCTAAGTCAACTGTAAAAAATAATGAGAAAAAAAGTGCTATGGTATTTCTTTAGTCCCTTTTGAGATTTGTGTAATACTATCAGCTAATGCTGAGAATGATCTGCTTTGTAAGCCCACAGCAAAAATATCACCCATTGGAACAGTGTGGGATCTTTTTTCTGTCATTTATTTCTCCCTTTTTTTTTTTTTTTTTCACTTCCACTGGCTTTAGTAGAAAGTTCTCCTGTGCTCACTTGGATTTTGTTATATTTTTAAAAGTATTGTAACTGCACATAACAAGCTTGATCACCTGGTAGGATTTTGCAGGCTCTCCCAGCCCTAGTTAAGACGTGATTAGTTTCTAGGGAGAGTTTGACTAACGCCATATGCCATCAGATTACTGTGCAGTTTGGAAGAAATCCCAAGGCTATATCCTCCTTTTCTTGAATGTTTCATATGCTTCTGCAAAGTAGTGGCAGAGTATTATTATTATTTTTTTTTAACAGCTAGGAAGAAATGATCTCCATAATCCACATTTTCCAGACTGACTGAAATGTCACAGCAAAAAAAAAAAAAATCTTTTCAGGTGGCTTCTGTGTGTTTGTGTGCAGAAAGTTTTGCAGTTCGAAGGCTAACAAAAGCTACCTTCAATAGGACTTTGCAGGAAACTCATTTAAAATTCTTCCTGCTCCAAGAGATTATCCAAGTGATAAGGCATGACTAGGGGGAGGAAGAGAGAAAAAAAAAAAAATCAAAGAAACCAGAAAATGTCTAAAATGTACAAATCCTCTTTTGCCCCCCAATCAGCTATTCACTTAGGTGGAATCGACTGTATCTTTTGTACACAACCAACAAATAGAGAAAAAAAAAAACAGGCACGTGAAACAGTGAGGTGTGCAGATGTATTACCAACACAGAATGACCACCAACAATACAACACACAAAGTAGAGAGACAAGTATTAGGAAAATGGTTTAATATTGGAGACAGAAGCAAAAAACTGCATCACACAATAACATACGTTACAAAAATAAGTCTGACTGTTTCAACTACACGGTTATGTTCACAATGAGGACAGAAGAATCAGAAAAAACTCTGATCTAAACAGCAAAAAAGCAAACCCCTAACGTTTTAACTAATACATTTATCCACGCAAAGTGACCGAGTACTCCTAATTCTAATTACCTTATTGTGTAACTGCACGATACAGAATAAAAAGTGAAACTTACCGCTTTTGTTAAGACAAAATTCTAAACACTAGATATAAGCAAAGGGAAAAAAAGAAATCAAGCCAAAGTTTTGAATTCTCGAAACAAAACCAACTCTCTTTCTACCATCCAGAAATCAAACTTGAAAATCAGTCATGATCGAGGGGGCCCACGAGAGTAAGCCACAAAAATTTCCATTTGTTTTTTAATCTCCAGTATAAAAAGTTCCACTGGTACAAAATGCATAAGTACAATCAAGTTGTAGAAATAGGAAAGCCTGCTTTTTTTTTGCCTTTTTTTTGTTCTTTTTTTTTTTTTTTTGGCTCAAATTCCATCAAACAACAAAATCCAAATGCATCAATAAAACAGAAACAATACTCAAATGGTCTTACAGTTTCCACTAGATTGCATTAACTTTGGCTTTTCTCAGACAATACTTAAAAACTAGTTTGTAATTCTAAACAAAATGATAGTATTATTAATCTACAAACAACAATTCCCACAGCACGAAAAAAACACAAATACATAGGTTTGTTTTTTTTTTTCTTTTTGTATGACATTATCCAAAAAGGTAATGAAACTACAAGATATTTTTTCCTTTTGTTAATTAGCACTTAAGATAATAAAAACAGAAACAGTAAAATGATTCCAGAGTAGCACAAGCCAAGGAACTGTAACCCCTATGGTGAAAGAAAGATGAACTTGTTACTCCTTTGAGGACTGCCATTTCATTGCAATTAGCTAATTTGTTTGAAAAAACAACTAGTCTAGTCTTTTGATTAGAATTTTGTAAAGCAATTTCCCTTGTTTTACTTCCTCTCTTATTAGGCCCTTGCACCCTTGCAGCTTTTTCCTTTCATTATTTTGAAAGAGAACTGATAGATAATTTGCCTCCCAGGAGGCATATGTTTGGGTTTTTGGTTTTGTATTTGAATTTTATTTTTTTTTAAATTTTTTTTTCCCCCCAGAGATGGACACTTTTTCTAAGCAATGACTCATCTCAGTTGACTGGAAGTACAGAAACATTGCTCCTCTCCCACTGCTAAGCCAATGTCCCGTGGAGTAATTCAGGGCAGCCTGGTGCTGAGTTACACTGCCCAAGGACCAGAGGCATCACTGCTCTAACTGGACTGGAAAACCCACAGGACACACCAGGGCATCTACAAAAGCTTTGGAAATTTAGACGGTGGGTACAATGAGAAAAATTAGTGAAACAGTCTCTAAACAATCCAAGTAATGATCTCATATTATATATATATATGTACATATATATAATATAACGTACGTTAGATGATACTTTGAATACGCACAATTGCTGCAAGTAGTACAAAATAGCCCTCAAAGGGTGTAGGAAGGCCCCAGCAGTAGTAAAAACGTGAGAAAAGTATAGATCATTTATTTATAAGTGCATGTGCTATAAGAAGGAAACTTTTTTTGCATCACTAGAGGCTAGTCCTTTCCATCCCAGGGCTCTACATAAAGAAGCATTTAAGTTGGGGATGAGAGACAAGAGTGCACCAGCTGATGTCGCTTATATAGGGCTTCGTTTTTAATTTTAGGTGGCTTCAGATATAACCAGATAGAACTAGGAGGTGGAAGAAGGTATGGCACTTAATGACCTGTAGCAGGTACTGCTGCTCACACACATTGGATTGGCAATGAATTCGCTAAACCGGTGGCAAAGAACCGAATTTGGTTGTTGGTCACTGTTTGTGCGGTAGAAACGCAACCTAATCAGACTTCGAAGGCAGTGAAAAGGGCTACCAGCATCTCTTTTCTGGTTCCTTACAAAGAGCTTCCTCCAGCAAACACCCACACCAGTCAAGCAGATATTCCCATGGACCACTGGTACGAGTAAAGTTACTCCTCTCTGTATGAGTGTCTGCAGGAGTAAGCCAATATATTGCCGTGACAAATAATGGCAAATAACACCAAACATTACAGTGTATGTAAACTTTATCCATAAAAAGTAGTTTAACTGCAGTGCACACTGAATTTTCACCCAGGAAGATCTAGTGCATCTGATTTAAGCAAAAGTTCATTTATTTAAATTACAAAAATATTATTAATCTTTTTTTATTTTTTTTCTCCTCAAGGTTTTCAAATGGTGGACTGACCACTCCTGGCTGGGAGTGGCTCACACAATAGATAATTAAAGAATTGTTTTCTTTTTCTTTTATTTTATTAATACTGAATAGCATATTCCAGCAGCATATTAAAAGCTCTTTAAGAAAAGACAAAATCCCCAAAATCTA
>VYXC01007878.1:1897595-2005134 GCA_013397175.1 Platysteira castanea
AAATAATTTTAGTTATAGATACAGAAGAAATTTAGACAGCAGTAAAATATTTTTGTCCTTCAGATCTGCCCTGTGCATTGTTCTGATTTCAACCATGTATTAAATAAACCACAAAAAACTAAGTATATATATATTTATAGATATAGATATATATATAAAAATAAACAGCAAAATGGTGAATGTATAAAAGGTATTAACACTCAAGACAGCTCTGGGTGGAAAGGGTTAAAAGTTCAAAACTTTCTCACCTTAGAGGTTTCCATACAATATGAAGAAAATACATAGTGAGGTTTGCTTTCACAGCATTGATGTGTGCAGAGTGGTTAAAAAAGTGAAACATGGGCACTTATACAATGTTTTACAAAAAACATCAAAGAGAAATAACAAACAATAACAATTTCAGGCAACAAGACCACAGGATAGCAAGTTAACAAACTTTTTAACCTCTTTTTTCTTTAAATATTAGGGATTTATACAAAACACATAATAAAATACCCATGTTATCAAATTACTTCACACAAGAAACACACTGAAGCTCTAGGAAGAAAGTACCTTTGGAATTTGGCACTATAGTTTCACTGATTTTTTTTTCTTTAAAAGAAAAACCGATCACATTTTGCTGAACACAAACACACCTAAATTGTTCACAATAAAAAAATGACATCAATGCGTCACAAGCCAACACAAACTTATTCTGGAATATTTTTTTATTTTCACATGAAATTATTTTTTTTTAAGCAAACAACTTTTTTTTTGTGTTTTTTTTGAATCTTCTTTTTGTTCTTGTTGTTCAAGTAAACCAATTTTAAACTTGTCTTTTTATAAACATAGAACACTTAAGACCATAAGACTCATGATGAAACCACAACTTAATTCACAGAAGCACCAACGTAACACATTTTACAGTAACCTTTCTTCTGTACATTGAAACAGTATAAAANAGCTCTTTAAGAAAAGACAAAATCCCCAAAATCTAAAAAGGAAAACCACAAGTTAATTACGGTTTTAAATAATTTTAGTTATAGATACAGAAGAAATTTAGACAGCAGTAAAATATTTTTGTCCTTCAGATCTGCCCTGTGCATTGTTCTGATTTCAACCATGTATTAAATAAACCACAAAAAACTAAGTATATATATATTTATAGATATAGATATATATATAAAAATAAACAGCAAAATGGTGAATGTATAAAAGGTATTAACACTCAAGACAGCTCTGGGTGGAAAGGGTTAAAAGTTCAAAACTTTCTCACCTTAGAGGTTTCCATACAATATGAAGAAAATACATAGTGAGGTTTGCTTTCACAGCATTGATGTGTGCAGAGTGGTTAAAAAAGTGAAACATGGGCACTTATACAATGTTTTACAAAAAACATCAAAGAGAAATAACAAACAATAACAATTTCAGGCAACAAGACCACAGGATAGCAAGTTAACAAACTTTTTAACCTCTTTTTTCTTTAAATATTAGGGATTTATACAAAACACATAATAAAATACCCATGTTATCAAATTACTTCACACAAGAAACACACTGAAGCTCTAGGAAGAAAGTACCTTTGGAATTTGGCACTATAGTTTCACTGATTTTTTTTTCTTTAAAAGAAAAACCGATCACATTTTGCTGAACACAAACACACCTAAATTGTTCACAATAAAAAAATGACATCAATGCGTCACAAGCCAACACAAACTTATTCTGGAATATTTTTTTATTTTCACATGAAATTATTTTTTTTTAAGCAAACAACTTTTTTTTTGTGTTTTTTTTTGAATCTTCTTTTTGTTCTTGTTGTTCAAGTAAACCAATTTTAAACTTGTCTTTTTATAAACATAGAACACTTAAGACCATAAGACTCATGATGAAACCACAACTTAATTCACAGAAGCACCAACGTAACACATTTTACAGTAACCTTTCTTCTGTACATTGAAACAGTATAAAATATAGGTAATTTCATGTGCATTAAACCATGGATTGTCTAACTGTGAGTCAGTTCAGCAAAAGGTGACACAAGTAGGTAGCATTTGCCCTAAAACAGGGTAAATATTTTCTTATACTAATCTACAAAAAGTGGTTCTATATATATACTTTAATGAGAAAGTGAGCCACCTAAAATGGCCTTATCAAAAAACTTTACACTGCCTGAAAAATGTAAAAACTATTACAGACCTCTAGAGACTTAAAATCAGACAGTTTTATTTCTCAAACTGTTTTGGAAGTAGTCTGTTAGAAACCAACATTCTGTGCCTCTGGACACATATTGCTATTGTCACCAGTGACCAGGCAGAATGCCAATCCCTGTATAATACTTTCAAGTCTGTTTTTTTTTTTATTTTTTTTTTTACGAAATGAAAAAAAACAAAACCAAAAACCAACCAAGAAAAAAAAACCCAAAACAAAAAACCCAAACAAAACAAAACAAAAACTCCAAGGAAAGAAGAAAACCAAAAATCAAAACCAAAAAAAAAAAAAAGAAAAAAGGAAAGAAAGAAAAAACATTTTGCCTAAGGTTGTTTTTAAATCCTATCATTAATTTATCTAATAATAAATTTCAGTCTTGCATGAATGCAGCAATGTTTTTTCACATTGACTTCCCAGAATTCATAGCTAGATGAGGTCACATGCAAATTTCAAAGGTCAAACTAGGTCAGTAGGAGAACCAAATATGATGTGAGGTCAGAAAGACATCAGAAACAATGACGGGACGATGAAACTTTTTTTTTTTTGAGACGCCACAGGGACATGCTAGGCAAACGATGGGCTAACGGGCATGGAGATGTCTAGGGAAAAAACAAGGAAGAGGAAAAAAAGTTACACAGAATCTATGCAGCACAAACAAAATCACTTTTATGGGTGCAGGAGAAAACTAATGCAAATCTTTTATCAGTAGAGCCTATGAGCCGTTCACATAATTTGCATTAACTTACAATACTTGTCAACAAGAACACAATGGAAACCCAAAAGAATCCATCTGAAAGGAGTCAGAGAGAATGGATTCCTCTTTGGGGAGAAAAGAGAGGAAAGAACCAGTTTCTACAAATGTAACAGAAAGGTACAGGGAGAGGGGGGAAAAGGGTCAGACAGTTGAACTTTAAACTAGGTAATGGAAACTACGAACAAAATAACCAGACAAATACAAACAAGAGGATAAAAGCTGATGAACTGTAAAGGGTGGAGGGTTCAACAGTGAAAAAGCGCCCATTCTTGGCACAATAACTCTAGAGACTACTTCAAAGGATCTAGCTAGCATAGAGAGCTGCTCTTTAGGTATCCAATAAGTTAACAATAGGCAATAAATAAATTCCATTATTTCTGAGGCAGTAAAAATTTTGTATAAAAATAGAAATGCTTTTTACAAATAAAATTTACAGGCCTGTGGCTTTCTTTTTTTTTTATTATTATTAAATTTATCTCTCAAGAAACATCAAGTATTGTCACTCATTTTATTTTATTTTTTTTATTTTAAACCCTGTAGCTTTAGAAACAGATCTCTAAGTCTTTTTTACATTAATCCTTTCCAAAAAAACAAGAACTTAAAAAAAAATGAAATATAAAGACGACCAGTGTAAAATCAGACTAATATATAACAATATGTTGATTTGAACCGAAAAAAAATTTCAGATCTTCTCAAAAAACAAGTTGATGTAGTGGAAAGACTTGTTTCAATTTTTGTTGCAAAATAAGTGCTTCAACTGGCATGAGGCCATTTTGTTTAACCTATAAACTGCTGGTGCCACCCTGGTAAAATACGATCCATCCATAGAAAACAACTTTTATTGTGTGCTAATGGCACCAGGGTTCACAGAGTTAAATTGCACATTTTTTTGTGTCTGTGTGTGTGTGTGTGCTGTTCGGAATTTCAAGACATTTATTTTCATTTCAAAAAGGAGATAAATTATGCTGCAAAACAAAATACAGTAACACAACTCAGTAATTACTTGGCAAGGAAATGGGAGCCAAGTGTAATAAGGACAAGTGGGGAGATGGAAGTGGTAACTGTAAAAATAACTGTCTCTTGGTGAAGGTTGGCTCTATGTTCTTTCTTAACCCCCCTGCAGAGGACAGGTTTGCTCATGGGACTTACCCTAAGAAAGCTAAAATAAGAGCAGTAAGCATCTGGGGTTAAGATCAGTAAGGTTTGCTGTCATTTTTGGAGCGTTTCAGCTGAACCTTCAAGCGTTTCATGCCAATCTGAAAGCCGTTCATAGCCTGGATAGCAGCTTGTGCAGAGACTGGATTGTCATAGCTAACAAAACCTGTGAGACACAGAACAGAGGCGGGAGAGAAAGTCAACTCTAGGTTAGAACAAATGTCACAAGGCATTTTGTTAGAATTTTATCGTTGCTGTTTATTTGACACATTTACCTCACTTTCAATTAGTTCTTTGATCACATTTCATATCCCATTTCTTCTCCCGTTTACTTTTGCCTTCCTCTTTACCTTCATAATATTTCTTTACTAGCTGGGATGCAGTCGGCCAATTTTGGTGCAATGCAGTTTCCATTCTGTTATTTATCTACCTACCTTAGAGACTGAAGATATTTATTACTGTGACACTTTTCAGTGTAGTATCTACATACCTCCCAGTCTATTAGGAAGTGCTATTTAGGCCAGTCTGCAAAAGGGAAGCTGAAACAGCAAGCCTGGTTACAGAATCAACCCCCAAACTGCCTAACCCCACTGGCAGACCTGGCTTTGAGTTCATGTGTGCTATGGAGCACTCATCTCCTTGGGCTCTGCCTAGGACAGTTGCAATATTAATATTTTGTAATTTTACAGCTCCTTCCAGTTCAAGATCTCAGGGTACCTTAATGTTAGTTAATTCAGTCTCTTGGTCTCCAAAGGGGTATGCAAACATCAAAATTAAGCAGCATCATAAAGACAATGGCAGGGCTTGATGAGAACTCCAGATCTTCTGCTCCTCGGTTGTGAGCACTAACTAGGAGGATAATGCTTGCTCGGGTAATTCAGAATGGCTGGCCTGGCTCAGATTTCTTTTCCCTGGGAGACTGAAAATGTTCTGTTCATAATATACTCAAATCTCCCTGATTCTGGAAGCTCAAAGTTCATTTTCATATCTGGGCCTCCCACTTGTAATTGCAAAGCTCGCCTAACTGCTGCTCTGCCTCAGCTCGGGCTAATTATTACTGTACTCAGCCTGCTGTTATGCATCTGCTTTGAAATGCTCCCTCTTCTTTCCACTTGAATTTGCCTTAACATGTATCCCTTCACTCTGCTAAAGCATGGATGCCACACACTTTGTCTTCAGTCCTAACACACAGGTTTCTCACTGCCTCTCTTTCACCAACCAGCTTTATTAATTTGTGCTTAGTGTCTGTGTACTTTTTAGATTCATAACCTCTTTTTAACATTACTTTAACCTCTCCTTTTATGGTTCTTGCACTCCTGCCCTCTTCCAATTGCAGAGTCAGAGTGTCATTAAACTTTCCCCATTGAAAAAAATCCTCCCCCCTTATCAAGGTATCCTTGTGCAACTGCTTTCCTTCGTAGACCATCCCTGTGGGTTCACCTTAAATCAACTTCACCAAACTATTTAAGTTAAGACTCTCCTCTGACAGCTCAGGCTAACTTCTGTTCCTTCCACTCAAAACCACCTCTCATTTAAACCCCTGCAGACCTTCTCTTGGCCAAAGCCAATATGCTCTATCCATCTTGTTCTGTGGCTGATTATTTGTTACCTCCTTAAAGGGATAATAGATGTTCCTCCATAGCTTCCTTGGTTTTAGTAACTCCTGTCACTTCCTCACTTTCTCCCCTAGATCATTCCCTCTTAGAGTTATTGCCAAATCCTTCCTTCCTTCCTTCCTTCCTTCCTTCCGTCTTTCCTTCCTCCCTTCCTCCCTTCCTCCCTCCCTTCCCCCTATATTGTTCTAGGAGATCCTTTCTGTTCACGTTACTTCAATCATTATCTTAGGTCTACATCCTGTGTCTCCTTCCGTCAGCTCTAGGATTGCCTCAGGGATAGAAAAGGGAACTACCATGAGTTGGAAGGCAGCTGTAGCACTGTCCAGGCAGATGTTCCACAACTGAGATGTAGTCACTCCTACCTACCTCAGCAATTCAGCATTTCCCTCTACAGCTACCCTGAACTTCACTTTATTCTCTTAAGTGCATTCAGAACAGTTTACTGCTAAGAACTGCTCATCACTGTAGTTCCTTTCCTGATCTAGTTTTACCCACCAGGAAGTTAAGCAAGTGACCTAAACTAGTCACTTAGATGGCATCTGTGGATGGTGAATGAAGAGAAGGAAGCACACCCAGAGGTGGCTTTTCCACCCATCATCCATGTCACCAAATTANTATGCATCTGCTTTGAAATGCTCCCTCTTCTTTCCACTTGAATTTGCCTTAACATGTATCCCTTCACTCTGCTAAAGCATGGATGCCACACACTTTGTCTTCAGTCCTAACACACAGGTTTCTCACTGCCTCTCTTTCACCAACCAGCTTTATTAATTTGTGCTTAGTGTCTGTGTACTTTATAGATTCATAACCTCTTTTTAACATTACTTTAACCTCTCCTTTTATGGTTCTTGCACTGCTGCCCTCTTCCAATTGCAGAGTCAGAGTGTCATTAAACTTTCCCCATTGAAAAAAATCCTCCCCCCTTATCAAGGTATCCTTGTGCAACTGCTTTCCTTCGTAGACCATCCCTGTGGGTTCACCTTAAATCAACTTCACCAAACTATTTAAGTTAAGACTCTCCTCTGACAGCTCAGGCTAACTTCTGTTCCTTCCACTCAAAACCACCTCTCATTTAAACCCCTGCAGACCTTCTCCTGGCCAAAGCCAATATGCTCTATCCATCTTGTTCTGTGGCTGATTATTTGTTACCTCCTTAAAGGGATAATAGATGTTCCTCCATAGCTTCCTTGGTTTTAGTAACTCCTGTCACTTCCTCACTTTCTCCCCTAGATCATTCCCTCTTAGAGTTATTGCCAAATCCTTCCTTCCTTCNAAGGGAACTACCATGAGTTGGAAGGCAGCTGTAGCACTGTCCAGGCAGATGTTCCACAACTGAGATGTAGTCACTCCTACCTACCTCAGCAATTCAGCATTTCCCTCTACAGCTACCCTGAACTTCACTTTATTCTCTTAAGTGCATTCAGAACAGTTTACTGCTAAGAACTGCTCATCACTGTAGTTCCTTTCCTGATCTAGTTTTACCCACCAGGAAGTTAAGCAAGTGACCTAAACTAGTCACTTAGATGGCATCTGTGGATGGTGAATGAAGAGAAGGAAGCACACCCAGAGGTGGCTTTTCCACCCATCATCCATGTCACCAAATTACACACCTCCAATGATGGTAGAAGAAGAATTAGCTCAGGCTATGCTTACCTTACCTTCCAGGGAGGTGAGACCAGTTACCTTATTCTGTGTCTCTTTAACAGCTTCCTTGACTCAGACATCAATTCAAACATACAACATTGTGCTGCATTGTTGGCATCAGCCCCTATCATTAAATTGTTATTCTGATTCACAATTTGTCTCTTTACACAGAATGCAATACCTGCATTAGCTTGTTCCACTCTAATCTTCTTCCTTATTGAGAACCTTCATTTATAAAACTTACTGAGGAATCTGGAATTCCTTCCCTTTATTTGTATTTTTCTGATTGCACCTATTCATCATCTTTTCTCTGAATTTTAAACCACGGGTTACATGAGGTTGGAATGATGCTCCTTATCAATTCTCAAAGACCTTGTCATGACAATACTGACTTTTTTAAGATCGTTGGGCATTTCTATAATCAGGATAAATATTTTTAATCATTTGAGTAGCAATTTTGCTGTAAGGCCAACTGCATTTCTGCACTGATGTAACTGGGTCCTCCCTCCTCTGCCTTACTTTTACATACTCATTTTTTTTATTCTAAGTTTTATTAAAGGCAAGAGATAAGCTTGAAGAGTGAAAACCTTTGTCTGCTGAAGCAACTAAAGCTCATGGAGCCCATGAAAACTCATGGAAGAGCACTTCCAGATGTAAACAGACTGTCCTGTCATCCTCATCACCATTTAATCCTTTGAGCATTCATTTTGGGTTGGACAAGAAAAGAAAATATACTGAAGTCCTTTTTCTGCAAAGAAAAGGAATTTTTCATTTTGAGAAGCAGTTTTACATAAAGATTCATCTCTGTATATCATTGCCTTGTGACTCATTCAGAATGAACCTTCCCTTCCTATTTCTGCCAGTGGACAGACTTGGGACAATTTTTACACTTTTTGGATGTTCAACCTGTTCTCCTCTATAATTTGACTTCCTCCTTTGGGCAGGAGATTGGAAATTCCAGAGTAGGATGCCCTATGCGTGTGCAAACTATTACTATTAATTACTATTACTATTGCTGTTACTTATGGCAAAAAGACCAAACCAAACCAACAACTAAAAAACCCAAACCCAAACTGTACCAAGAGCAATGACCATTGATGATTCAGCAGAGAAATGGGTTCTTCAGCAGCACTATTGTCCTAATTTTTGGGTGGGAGGACAGAGAAAAAATATAAAGCTTTTTGAAACTCAAATATGGGACCGAAACAACAAACAGATGATTCTTGCTAACAAAGCTGAGGAGGTACATACAGACTATGCCAGTACATTAAGCTAGCAGGACTAATTCTGGCTTTGCCTGTGATTTGCAGCATCACCAAGTAGTCATCCACTGAATCAGAAAACTCAGCTTTATCTGCCACTTCTACTTTTTGTTTTTAAAGCAGAGCTCCCTCCCTGGTGGCAGTGTATCTGAGAAGGAAGAATGAGAAACAGAAATAGTTGCCTAAAACCAAAAATACAGAGGATTCCTCCACCCACTGGGTGTTGACACCTCCATCTTCCCTCAAAGAAGATAACCTTGGTGCACCACTCTAAGTTAGGCAATTGTGTCCCACAAACCCAGGCAAATGTGTAAAAAGGTAATCAAAGAATAAAAGAAAACACACAAAATGCAAGTGTGGGAAGTGAGCTGATGAATTGAGCCACCTGCCCAAACTAATTAATATTCTTTCAGCAGTCATCACAATTGCTGCATTTCGATTAATGTAGCTTGATTTGACATTTCATCAGGATTCCTGGAGACCTCAACAACGATTTTGTAGCCCAAACATACTAACAGAACTGGCTCCAGATCAATGGGGAGTCCATTTCAATTCCACTTTTCAAATTTGCAGCAGCCTCAGGGACTGCTTTAACCCATTGCAAACACAGGCTGGACTATACTGGTCTAGATATGAATAATTTTTTGTAAAGCCCAAAGAGGTGAATGCTTCAAAAATGAACTGAAAGACTGTGGGAAAATGCAGAAAGAATGTCACACTCTTTCTGTGAATGGAATCAACTTTCTAAGTGTACTACCCAATCCTCTTTTGTCATATATACAGTTGCATTCCTTCACTCTGGGAAAGAATTGCCACTTTTCAGGAAACTCCAGTATTTTATGTCAACTGTTATAAAACTCATGTTTAAGTGGTTCTGTCCTGACCAATGCTCTAAATTGGTCTTGTATAAGACCAATTATTAGACCAATGCTCTAAAAGTTTGCCAATCACTTACTTTCTCTGCTCCACTCCATCTAGGCATTGAACTGGTGCATCTCTGCTATTCCAAAGACATCAGCCTTCTTAATCAACCCTAAAACTACTTTTATACCAACTTATCATCTCCTCCTCTGCTGTGATCTATTTTTGTGACAGCTCAAAGTATTCTCTGGGAAACTTGACACTGATCTTGTGAGGCTCCCTTCATCTCTGCCCTGAGGTAAGGGAAATGCCACCTTCCGTAACACTGGAACCCACCCACAACAGCTGGAGCTGCACATCTAGACATCAACTGTCTGCAAAACATTCTGAACTACATGTACACACCATTCAGTCACTAATTGCAAAATCTTGTACTTAATTCAGAGGAAAGAAATTCCTGTAATGTAGAAGTAATGGGTTAAACATACAGCTTTTTAAAGTGGCTCAGCTATACAATAGAGAATAATTAGGTATCCATAAAAAGGCAATTTAATAGTATACTAAATGACATTCCCCCACATAGGGTGTAATTAGTTTCATGTACTTGACACATTCATGCGAGATGTCAGACTGGAAGATTATTATTGTTTTTTTTTTTTTTTCATATCCAATTTTTAGTTAGAAGCAGTTTGTCTGTGCATCTTCCTGCTCATTTGAGGATTAAGAGTCCATTATTTTTGGAATGAGTTTCCAGTATGACATTTCTCACATTGCTGCTAATTTTCTTTCCTGGCCCCTTTTCAGTACAGTGCATGTGGTTTTTAATATTTGATTTATTAAATTTGACATACCAAAGCACTTGCTCAAATTGGTCTGTTTGTCAATGAAGACTTTAGCAGAGATAACATTTCCAAAAGGCATGAACATCTGCAGAATGTCCTGGTCTCCAAACTCCTGGGGGAGGTGGTAAATAAAGAGGTTTGCCCCTTCTGGACCTTTAGGAAAAGAAAATAAATAAATAAAAAAAAGAAGTATGAAAACAGCTATTACAAGTGCTACATTTAATCTGTTTTTCATAATACTTACTGAAGCTGATGGTCAGAAAGCATTTCACTTTCCAACTTTGAAGGAACAAAAGCAAGTGGATCATCAAAGGAGCACAGCTGAAATGCAGCTCTTTAGAGCATCCCATCTTGAAAAGTGTTTATTTTGAAAAGCATTTATTTCATAACTCTACTACAGAAGTAGTTAAATTCATCCTCTTTCTTCAATTTACATGAGTGTTTTTCAGTATAATGAGGGTTAGGAAAGCAGGTATAAAATGTATTGGCTCTCAAAATACCCCAAGAACTGCACAAGGAGTCCTCTGCTGCTTCCAACACCTGCATGGGTTTGTCAGTTTAATTCCAGTTGCAGGAACTTATGGAAATGGAATGAGGTGAGCTCAGATTTGAGTACCATAGATTTAAACTCAAAGGGCAAGAAAATGGTGGAGATAGGAATAAAAATAATAAGACAAAGCACACCTTGTGACTTGGAAGTCAGTGAAGTCAGCAAGAAAAAGACATTCAGAATTATATTTGTACTGACTCATCTCAAAATGAGCTTTCTTTTTTTTTTTTTAGATATGAATTCCCCATAGAAAGCTTTGTCTCCTGGAAGAAACTTTGTAAAGCAAGTCTTCTAAAATAGTTCAAAATTAAGTAGTTGGGTTGAAATTAAAGTGGCTTTAGACTAAGTTCATTTTGCAAAGAGAAGTGTAAACTCAAAGGTGCTTTGAATATTTTTGTTACAGACAAAATTTGAGATATGTACTATTAAAGCTGTAGGTTAAAACATTCATCCTAGCACTAATAGGTTATTTTTTTCCCCCTAGCTCAATTCCCCCTTTACAGCAACACACTGGAAATGAGCAATGAGTGCCAGGAGGAGTGTGATATATGATTGAGCCAGACGTGGCCTTCCCATGCAGGCTCCAGCAGCGTAAGTGGCACACATGGAACAAGCATTTCTGTTAAAAACACACCTAGAATAGCCTGATTAAGCATTCCCTTGATTAATGGAACCTAAGTGTGCCTCAGATGTGATGTCCTCGGTTTTCTGGAGAGGAAGAGGAAAGAGCTCATCAGATTTACAGAGCTCCTTCCACAACAGAGCCTCATCTCTCCCTCACAGAATCAGGCTGGCTGCTCTGAAGCAAAAGGTAGCAAAGTTTGCCCAAAAGGAGGGATAAATGAATTAGGTAAAAAAAAAAAAAAAAAAAAAAAAAAAAAAAAAATGGGGGGGGGGGGGGGGAAAAAAAAAAAAATTTTGGGGGGAGGTGGGGGAAAAAAAGATGATAAAAACTTGTCACCCGGAACTTTTTTCTTCTTGTCTCAAGTAAAATACAATTTTCAGCAAATAATATTCTTTAAAATAGTAGAAAAAAATACTAAATAATATTTAAGAGCATATGCATGAAGCAGTTGGTTGTGTTTCAGCATTTCATATTTATATAGCATTTTTCTCTGGTACTTGTTTATCCTCAACCACTCCAGGCTCTTCACCATTCCATCAGAAAACATGGTAAGAGACAAAACATTGTTGTCAGTATTCAGTAGTGGAATTCACTTGAACTTAACCACTTACTAACAGATACAAGATATATAACAAAAATACTGTATTTTAAAAAGGATGCTGGCAATTCATAAAAATAAAAAATAAGCCTAAAGTTGATTTGAATGTTTCTGAACAGAAAAAATTTAAATAGTTAGAAAAAAATCAAACTGTCTTTCACTATGTATCTTGCGATGACAACAAAAGAACAATTTTTTTCTGGTGTCAAATAGTCTATTGTCACTGAGCGAAGGGCCTGAGGTGAAAGATAAATGCAGAAAACAAAAAAATATGGAAAAAAGATTTTAAAAATCCCCTTTTGTTTTAAATAATCCAAGCTGTTAGCAGCAAATGAAGAAAAGACTTCAGAGAAAATATACATTTTAACTCCAGTGTCCCTATACAATAACCAGCTGGAGGAATGCCAAATTTGTCTTCCTAGGAAACACATCCCATAACAGTACAAGATACCATTTCAAAAGAGGATGAAAAAGATTTCTCTTGAGGATATTATACTAGGTTTATTTCCAAAGCTGATCCTTGGCAGGAACAGTAGTGACAACATAGAACAGTATTAGAAAGCATGCAGTATTTTCTTGTCTTTGCAGAATTAGCTGGAAATTAGGATGAGAAAAAGCAATGAAAACAGAAACAACCCCCCAGAATGCCTGGGAAGTATGAAGGGGAATGGAAGAGGGGAAAAGGGTAACCTCATTTTCCTAAACACCTTGTAATTAGTATTCATTTATTCTTAGCAATAACTTCCTGAGGTTTATTTGCTGTTGGTGTGGGGAGAGGGAGGCAATCATTCACTTAGCTGCTTCCCCACAAGACCTACAATTAAGCAAAGAACCACTCAAAGTGAAAACGGATCTTGTCATTAGCTCAAAACCCTAAACTTAATCAGATTAACTCCACTATGGCAGAAAATGGAAGCCAGAAGACAAAATTGCATCCACAGAGGGATGATTTTTGTTAGCGGTGCCTTTTTATACGGTAGTTGGTAAATGCTTTTATATGAGGATTGATGGGTGGGAAAGTATAACTTGAGGGACAGACAGTTGAAAAGTGAAACACATTAGAGGTTAAAGAAGGCGACAGTGCTAAGCAGGAGAAAACTGGAGGAAAAAGAAATCACAGATTAGACGGCTTGAGGCCTTCCATGAAGCCTCCACAAGGAAACGGCCGCGTGGCACCGCTCGGGCTGGGCTTGGCAGTGAGGGCACTTACCTTCCTTCTGGCTGCCCGCGGCGCTCTGCTGCTGCAGCAAGCTCTGGCTGTAGAGGGTGGGCAGCGCGGCGGCCGCGTACTGCTGGATTCCTGAGTAGGCCTGGGTGAGCGCGTCCATCGTGCCGGCCGTGCCGTTCGTCAGGCCTGTTGCGCCGAGTCCTCCGTTCAGGGCCGCCATACCTGAGAGCATTTGAGCAACTTTACAAAAAACCCAACAATAGAGAAAAGAAATTGCACTTGTTCATTAGTGCTTTCCGAAAGTTGTTGGTATTATACGACACTGACAACGACAGCAGTGCATGCAGCTCGGCACTTCACCAAATGGGACTGAGGACAAAGAAACACGACTTTGGCATCAGGATCACTTCAGCACAAGGGTTGCACAGTCAAATGGACTTGCATGCAGCCTGCTACTGGCAAGTACCACAGCTCCGTGCTCCTGAGAGCCTCTCTGCTCGTCCTCCTTGACACCTGTGCTTCTGCTGTGGGTGTCTGAGGCTGGCAGTGTGGGATCTATTTGACCTGTATCCTTGAGAGCTGGCCACTGGGAAAAGCAGTCTGCGAGGAAACCCACTCTCTCTGACCAGAGTCTTCAGCAACAGGCCATGACCACATCATATCAGAAGTGTTTTGCTTACACAGAGTGAGCAGAGAACCCTGATTAACTGCATTTTAAAACAGGTCTTTTTCAACCTAAATGATTCTATGATAACCCTCTGTACAATTACAAGCTTTGTCCCTTAGGCTTGTGGTAGAAAGATGGACTGCAATGCTCCTTGCTTCCACTCTCCTCCTCTAGTCACTCCAGTCGCTCCACAAGAGATGAAGAGCAGCACGTCCAGAGTGACTAAAAATACTTCATCCAGACTAAATATCTTTCATGAAGAAACAAAAGCATTTGCTTCTAGCAATGTTTTTCTTCACACAGGAAGCAGAGTCACTTTTTTTTTTTTAACTTACAGTGGTTCTACATCCTGACGAGTAACAGAGTAATTTAACTGGGACAGCTGTTAAAGAGGAAATTTCAGATGGGATTGCTAGCTGTGCAGAAAATGGCATCCCTCATCCGTGCAGAGTGTTGGCTGCATAAGGAGCTGTACTATTCTGATTCGATGGTGGACAAACTCCTGAGTTACAGCTTCCTTCCACTGCTTCTACTTCTCACCATGGCTCCTAAATGAGTTATGTTGAAGTTAAGAGTGCTAGCATGTCTTTCAGACATTCCAAAAAAGTGAATTTTCTGTTGGAAGTTGAAAGCATGGCAGGGTTCAGAGCCCTGTTCATCTTCCACATGCCCAACTTGTGTCAACCTGAGCAGTGACAGCCCATCAGGACTGAGAGTCAGGCCATGTTTTCTGCACAATTAGCTATCCCAAGTCCCCAGCTTCCAGGTGAACAGTTCACAAACAACTAAAGGGCTTAATCAGGCCCCTCGAGGCGCAGAAGATCAGTCACAAGAAAAATGGGGGGGGGACACCCAGAATCATCAGCAATCATTTCTTAGACATTGTGTAATGTTTTGATTGGTAAAATGGTGGGTGAAGATGTGACTGATGGTGTCGTATTAAGACCCCAAAGCAAGGAACAGTAAAGAGAAGGAAAGGGCTTAATTTCGGAGCAATAATAAGGGTTGGTATGTAAATTGGGGAGAAGTGGGGAAATTAGGCAGAGGACACTGTATAGTAAATTAATAATTAAATCTATTAGACTGGGAAACAATCTTCAAGGAAGATGGCAGAAACCTTATCACATGAATAATTTAGAAATAGGAAGAATACTGCAGGGAATTATCCAGCATTGACAGAGAAGGATAAAGATGCTGACCCCAGTATCCTTCCACCTCTTATGTAGATTTGAAAAGCATATTCCTATGAGTCTCCAATAATCAGGACAATTGCTCAAGTGGCACCTTTTTGGCTCCACCAGAGTCTGTGCCAATTAAGAGAATTGTACTGCATAAATTATACCTTTTAATCTTACTATAATTTGTGTGACTAAACACTTGACAGAGATGTGATATTCTTAGCCTTTCCTTAATAAAATGTCTCACTTTGAAGACTTCTCTTTCCCCTCCACCCCACTTCAGAGCACTGCTGTACCCTGATGGGAGGTACTGGCTGCCACTGCTTTGAACAAAAATCTCTGTCAGAGCTCAACCGGCCCAGGTATTTCTTGTATAATGGTCCCAGTTATAAAACTGTATTGGGTTTGTGTGGTTGGGGGGGAACTACAGGGGTGGTTTCTGTGATAACCTGCTGTAAACCTCCTCTGTGTCCTACACAGCCAATGCCAGATGGCTCCAAGACGGACCCGCCACTGCCCAAGGCTGAGCCCATCAGTGACAGTGGTAGCACCTCTGGGGTAACGTGGTTAAAAAGGAGAAAAAGCCCTGAGCAATGGCAACTACAGCTAGAGATGAGTGAGAACGTGTGAGAGAAACAGCTCTGCAGACACCAAGGTCAGTGGAGAAGGAGGGGCAGGAGCTGCTCCAGGCACTGCAGCTGAGATTCCCTTGCAGCCCCTGGTGCAGCCCACGGTGAGGCAGCTGTGCCCTGCAGCACACGGGGGTCCATGGGGAGCAGAGATCCACCTGCAACCCCTGGAGGAGCCCACATCAGGGCAGGTGTATGCCCAAAGAAGGATGTGACCCCATGGGAAGGCAGTGTTCCTGGCAGGACCTGTGGAGAGAGGATTGCACTGGAGTAGGTTTGCTGTCAATACTTGTTACCCTTTGGGGGACCCTTTCTGGAGCAGCCTGTTCCTGAAGGAAACACCATGGAACAGACCCATGCTGGAGTGCTGCAGCCTGTGGAAAGGAACCCACACTGAAGGAGCTGGTGAAGAACTCTCTCCTGTAGGAGGGACCCCAGGCTGGAGCAGAGGAACAGTGTGAGGAGTCCAACCCTGAGGAGGAAAGAGCTGCAGGAACAGTGTGTGATGAACTGACTGCAACCCCCATTTCCCATCCTCCTGCACCAGTGGCAGACAGTAGGTGGAGAATTGAGGAGTAAAGGGAGGAAGGTAGGAGTGGGGAGAAGGTGTTTTTAAGATTTGGTTTCATTTCTCATTATTCTACTCTGATTTGATTGGTAATGAACTAGACTAATTTCCCCAAGTCAGGAGTGTTCTGCCTGTGATGGTAGCTGGTAAGTGATCTCTCCCTGCCCTTATCTCATCTCACAAGCCTTTTGTTATATTTTCTCTCCCCTGCCCAGTTCAGGAGGGGGAGTGATAGAGTGGCATTCAAAATATTATAATTACATGAATAATAACAACAACAATATCAATAATAATTTTTATAATAAAGGAGGTAGAATAGACAATATATTTTATATTATCTATTAGCTATTACTACTAACAATAATTTGATCCCGAGGCTGACCTTAGTCTGGTCTGATGTTTTTGAGCTAAGGTTTGTGTCACTCCTTGCATGGGTGTACACACAGGACTGGTTAAAGTGAAGGCTCCTGATAAAGCAGCTTGTATCTCTCTTTTTATAAGTGTTGAAATAACTTGATAACAGAGGTAGCATTAGGATACCATGTTATCGTTCGTGAGTCACTGGCCTATCAGATAAACATGCTTTGTGTTGCAGTGGGCGGCATCCTCCCCCTCCTTTCCCCTGGAATCAATAGCACCTTCCCACCAAGCCATTCCGGATCAGCTGTCAGCCAGACAAGCCGGCCCACGGCACTGCTCCTGGGAAGGGCACAGCTCCTGCTGCCACAGCCCACGTGTGGCATACACCTCCCTCCTGAGCAAAACAGAGCTGCAGAAAGCGCCCGACACCTTCTCTGTTCTTACATTTTTATGAAATCTGCAAGGCCCAGCTGCTGTTACACATCTCTGCCATCTCTTTATTATCTCTACCAATGCACCTCAGTCTCACACTGAACTCTGGTCCCTTCCTCCCTTCTGTGAAATAACCTTTTGGAGCCTCTCATCTATGGCCTTCTACTTTTCTGAGTGTCTCCACATAATACAGAAGCAACAAAGCTTGGCAAGTCTAAAGGTCTCTCAAAGTGCTTTTCAAGCACCTTCAAATCTGTCATGAATAGTTTTATCTCTATTTTACAGATGTAAATAAGGGGGCAGAAAGGCTAAGTGACTGCCCTGGGGTCACACACAAATACTGTGCCATGGCTGTCCAGTATCCTGAAAGTATGGTCTTCCTTCTTAATTGCCAAGAATTGCTTCCTCCCTCTTTAGTAATTTTTCCTCATAAATCATAATTCTTTTTGTTACTTAGAATTCTTAAATTTATAAGCTCAAAGCAGACAGTCTAATGTTTTGCCATTTAAAGTTTTAGGTGCTTCAAGAACAACCAAGGGAAGACTGAATCCCCACACTTAGGTACAACTCCTGCCAAAACCTTGGAGACAGTTAAACGTACCATATTCCACTTTATTTAAGGCCTCCAAACATCTTTTAAAAAGGCTTCTCTCTACAATGACAGCACTATCAGCCTCCATAGTCCAGCTTCTTTTCACAGATCCAGACAAGATCGAGAAAACAGATGAAAGTCTTCTACTGAGCTCAGCATGGAAGACAGTCTCCATGTGAATCTCATATGCAGAGCAGGACATGGCTTAGGGCAGAAGAGCATCTCTTTGAACCTCTGTATAAATCAATGCCCATGCCCAGTGCCACCTCCTGATTAATTTTTGGGTTAAGCTCTGCTTGACTTGTGCTTTGGATTTTCTAATTCCCCAATTAGAAGCACGTCACTCAACTCCCAATTTGCTGCATAGTTACTTAAGGAATGTCCATGGCCAGTGAATATTTTTTACTAGCCTGCTTATGACGATGGCATAAGCCATGTCAGTGTGAAACATCAGACTTACTAAATGTGAGGTTTCCCAAAGGCAGTCTCCCAGGTAGGTTTGAGTGTGAATGACTAAATCAAACATGGTCATCAGGAAAAGCCCCAGACTGTCATTAACATAGACAGAGGAGGTTATTGTAATTTGAGTAATGCTTCACTATCATCAGCATCATGAGTACCAGAAAGTGATAATCAGCATCACCCTTTTGAGAGAAAGAGTGTCCTAATGCTGAGCTGTGTCATGGGGAACCAGTTTTCCCTCTTTAGCTCTCTCTCATGTATGTATTTACACAGACAGACATACCCACAAACATTTTGTAAGCACTATACACATATCCATAAAAACATCCATGAAGAAGATTTGGGACTGCAGTCACTGTCGATACAAGTCCATGGAAGCAATGGCGACTTAAAACAAACTGAAATTTGGTACCAGATTGTGAATACATCATTAATACTTCAAATGACACATGCAGATAAGTTTGCACACACATCACCTCAAAATACTTGCTGAGAAAATGTAAACTCTTTGCTTGCAGCCTAGCAAGGAGTGCTAAAAGGAGTGCAACAGAAGGGTTCCCATGCAAAGAGCTCACAGGATTTGCTCTTGCTTGGTCTTGATGAAGGGGTACATTATGTTGGAGTGCTCCAGTGTGTCTGGGTTCTAAATACTTGGGGGAGGGGAGGAGGGGCATGCCATATTTTGCTCTTGATATTATGACCTTTTATAAAGCAAGTGAAGCACAATAACTGTTAATCAAAAAGGACATTCAATGATTTCTTACTCATGACAGGGTAGATCTCTCACAACAAGAGCTCATGAGAGGAGAGGAGGTAAGTTAGCTTTCCATGCTTGCCATTTCCAGTGGCTTGCTTTGACACTAATGGAATAATAAGAAAGGAAACTGACATCTGCCATTTTGGGACCTAATACTCACTTTCCTCAGCTGTCCTTGCGTTGTATTTACAAAGAGGTTGTTTTGTGTGAAATGCACATGTCCTTGCCAGAAGCAAGTCCTGTTTTACACGAGACCCCATGCAACCATTCAACATTGCTACATGGACATTCATAAACCCCCTTCCTTCCCAGCTCCCAACAATGTCAACCAGAGATCACAGAACAAAAAGATTGGGTGAGCAGCCAAGTAACAGTGACAGAAAGGACATCATGCAGAGCATCAGAGTGAGCAAGAGATACTGAGGAGGACATCCGTTCCTGAGGGTACATTATGATGGGTCATGGATTGGCAATGACCAAATAGATTCCTTGCATCACAAAAGGAAATGCAAGGAGCAACAGCAGCTAAAGAAAAAAAAAAGGAGGGGGGAAAATGCAGCTGGGCAAAACTCTTCCATTATAGGCAAAGGTGAAGTCATCATCAAGCAGAAACAATTAAAAAAAAAATCTTTCTTCTTCAAGAAAATCTTGACCAAGGCTAAGAACAAGGAAGAATATTCTAACAACTACTGGCATCTACTTAGCTGGAGATGCCAGGGTTTGTTAAGATGTCATAGGATAGGTGTGCGTGCTCTGGCATTACAGGTGGCTGACTGCATGTTCTCCTATACTTGCCAATTAAAAACCAAAAACTTGCCTTCATTTTTAAAGCATGTTGCTCTCAAGTCAATTCGATAATTCTTACAGACATTTTAAAGGACTGCCTACATGGCAAACATCTTTCTTAGCACTACTTTTCTGAGTGAGATTTTGTACATTGGGGTGATAACACCTGTTGTCAGACTCCCTCAATGAAAATGGAGCCTCTCCTATAACCTAGACAACCCAAATCCCTGGTGAATATTCTTTTACCTTCCATATGTACTGCAAGAAGAGGAGTCTTCATGCAGGGACCCAAGGAAATTCACTTTGCAGAGCAAACTGTGTGAAACCAAAAGACTCCAGAACTACGTATGTACAATGAATGAACTGGATCAACATGACCCCCTTATTTGGTGTAGAGATTAAAAATCATATTATCACTTTACAATTGATTGTTTTTGTGGCATGATTATTGGGGAAGGCTGTCCACCACAGCAGTAAATACTCACTGTTTACGGTACCTGCTAGTGCATTAATATTATTCAGTCCAACAGTGGCTCCAGCCAGTCCTTGGAGAGTACCCAGAGAAGTCAAAGAATTCATGGCCGCACCAGCTGTGGAATTAGCAGTTGATGCAGCCACTGAAAGGAAAAAAAAACAAGGCAAAATTAAGGCCATAGTTTGTTTATTTTATTTAATTACAGAACAGCTTACAATAATTTGGAGCACAACAACAGGGCTACTTGCAAGGAGAAGGAAAAAAGGAAATGAGACCAACCAGATCAACATTGTTCAAGACATTAATAGTGTGATTGTTCGTGGAAAGTGTTGATGAGTCTAGAACTGCAAATACTGGATCAAAAAATTCAGTATTATGCTATTATTTGCAAATATAATACCAAACCAGTATGTATGGGATCAGACACTTTCTCAAGTTTTGTCAATCAACCCAGCAACCCAGGCTGATCAGCTAACCAGGCTTTTGGGATTTTGCCACACACCTCAAAGTCCATGACTGAACAAACAAGAGTTACTCAGAAATTCTGTCATACAACAGCTTACTGTTCTGGGCCCCAAATATTCTAAGAGTAAGTTTAATTATTCTAAGTGAAGACACTATGCTCTAGGACATTGTATGAACTTCATTTAAAGATCTGAAGAGTAGAATGACCAGGCAAATACAAAATGTAACTACCATCCATTTTATTGCAGGCTTTTATCCTGGCCTTTGTACATAGCTAGTCGTGTATATGCACCCCTGTGATACTGTATGTATCCCCAAAAGCTCTGCCAGGGGGGGAAAAGGTGGAGAAAATGTCCTTGATGCCACAGTGTCAAGGGAATGATGAAGGTGGGTGAGATGAATCCACCTAAATTATGTGTTTAGGGAGAGAAAGAGACTCACTCTCTTGTCATAAGAAAGTAATAAAGAGTCATCATTTGGGACAGGTTGGGTGAGCTAGAAATACCTGTCTGTCTCACAAAAGGGCCTTGAATAACCAGTGTAGATTAAACACTTAACTCACAGGTAGGTAAAGTTATACCAGATGAATCACACTCATAAAAGCTGCAGAAGCAATTAAGTTTTTAACTCGTCTCCTGAGCCCTACTTTTGTGTATCAGTCAAAAAGGACTTCCTTTTCTTTTCTGTTATAAAGTTGCATTATCTTACGAAAAATGAACATTTAAAGTCAGAGTTTTGTTGATGATGTACTGGAGGCACATCATGTCTGCATCATGCTTTTTTTTTGCTCCTATTCATTACCTAGCTATGAAATGGTTAAGACCACTTTTATCTTGATGCTTTTTTGGGCTGTCAAACACATCAGATTACTCAGTGAACCCTCAAGAAAGTGAAGTCTCTATAGCTGACAGGATCCAATAAGGAAAGTAGGAGGTAACTTTTTCACTCTGTGGGTAAACTTTGAAGCTCTAACCTACGAATAACCTGCCTTTGCAACATTAAGACCCACTAAAGACAAGTTTTCAGACTCTTGGGGCCTCAAAGTACAAAGAACATTCTTGCTGTGGGGGAAGAGAGATTTCCAGACTCTGTTATGCATTCCTTGTGTCTTAGCATCGGTGATGTTCATTCGAATAATTTTATACGTTGCAAATAGAAGCAGCTTTGATTATTCAATCTGTCCCCACAAAACAATAAGAATTCAGTAATGTCTTTGATTAAAAAAAGTAATAAAAAACAAGTAAAACCCCCCACTTTTGTCAGATAATGTGAACACCAACAGAAAGGCAGGAAAAAAATAAAGTGAATTCCCTTTGACCAACACTGGTTTGTGTTTCTGTCAATGTTCACTAGCAAATGATTTAAATGAAATATATGAAACTCAGATCTGAAGGATGTGATTGGTTTTGACTGGACTAAATTCCATCCATTTTCTGTTTCAGAGGATCATTACCATTTTCTCTCGAGGAAACATATATTTAAGAAATGAGAGAAATGGGGACTAGGAAATTGCCTGTAAATTACATTAAAGCTGGGGGCAAATAACTCCTGTGAACAAGAGCCATATGCTTACGGATTGTCAACACATCTGTTGGAGAAGGCAAAAAAAATCTGCTTAAAACCTTCCCTCTTGTGCAGCCCACAATGAATTGTGGGGGCTCTTATCATTGGCTGCTCGAACACATGCTCCAGGGATGGTCAGTATCTGGGGCCAACATCTCTTTTCTTCTTTTTTTGGTATCAAGTTTCTCTATTCCCTCAGAAAAATAAAGAGCAGGTGCCTCAGTGCTTCTCCCATTCGAAGCTGCAATGCAGATTATCTAGTTTGCCTGAATAAAGACTTGGCACATACTCACTGTGCAATACTAGCTGCAGCCCTAAAGCACCTAAGGAACCAGTATATTGTTGCTGTGATATTTCTTCTGCTTAGCAGTGATCTGCTTCACCGATGCAGTGGGACAATGCTTTTTTCCTCTTTGGCTTAGTATTTGAGGAGAAAGAGACTGAACACATTGTGTGGTTTTCACTGTCTTACTGAACAGGGGGTGAATAGAAATGAAGGGACCTCCTTTTTTTAGGGTGCTTGGAGAGATCAAGCACCTTCTGCATGAAGCTTCCTGAGACACTCCACACTAACTGACTGAGACCTGCATCTCTGAAATGAAGGCAGTGTTGAGCTAAAATATTACCATAAAAGGGCTATAAATGTCCAAGATATTAAGAGAGGTGAAAAATTCTAACAAAATGCTATATAAAACCAACAGATGAAACAACGGTATGCCTTGTCCCCAAAACTAAAGGAAGACGAAACGAAAGTTAAAAGATCCTACAAGGCAAGTGTGAAGGCTTAGACCAGCTGAAAGTTTTACTTCATGTGCTCCCAGAATACACTGAAATCCATCTAGAGACAAGGACTATGCTTCTCCTGTCTTTGACATTTTCTAGTTCCTTTCAACTAAAAAATTGTAACATATATTAAACTGAAGGGAAAGAAGAAAAATCACATGCCTTGTGGTAACAGCAAATGACTGCACTACTTTGGGGGAACCTGTATAACTCTCTTGTGTCAGCAAAACTCTCGGGCTCCACAAATGCTCAGAGTAATGGCAAAGGAAGAATAATTCACTGTCGGAATACTTTCTATATTTATGTCTTTTAGTTGTCCAGAAGACAAAAATAGATTGGCTACCTACATAATTTATAAATTGGGTTTTACAGGTTCCTCTGACACCAAATAAATGGAAAAAACCCCCAAAATCACAACTCCCTCCAGCCTCCACACCAGAACATTCACAGAATCACAGAATATGCGGAGTTGGAAGGGATCCACAATGATCATTGAGTCCAACTCCTGGCCCTGCACAGGACCATCCCCGAGAACCCCACCATGGGCCTGAGACCATTGTTCAAACACTTCTTGAACTCCGTCAGGCTCAGTGCTGTGACCACTTTCCTGGGGAGCCTGTTCCAGTGCCCAAACACCCTCTGGGTGAAGAACCTTTCTCTAATATCCAACCTAAGCCTCCCCTGGCACAACTTCAGGCCATTCCTTCGGGACCAGTCACCATAGAGAAAAGATCAACCCTGCCCCTCCTCTTACTGTGGTTCCTACATTTAACTGATGGAATTTTTGCTATCAGCTTCAAGCTTCAAGCCAAGAAACTTGGGCTTTGATTAATATATTCTTTGACATAGTTCTCTTTGATACAGACAACACATTTTTATTTGGAGTGGTTGCTCTACACAATACAGATATTTGTGTCTAACTAGTAATGTTGCACTCATGGAGTTTTTTAAGGCTGGAAGGAGCTGGCATTTTCAAATGTTCTCAAAACATTTACTTCTGCCTGTAAATGGTTATAATACCTTTTAGGTCAGTGAATATTTTTTTTTTTTTTAAACAGAAAGATGAACAGCAATGAGCTATTTCTCTTTTAAATTTTAATTTAAATAACACTTCAACACAATTCCTAAAAGCTATGCCAACCTAGAAAAACAACAGGAATTAGCATAGAAACTTTTGGCCATTCTTTTGGCTAGCTTATGTCAATAAAGTCATAATGATTTACATCATCTGGATTTGCCTCAGCTGGAAAACTAGATTCAGGATAACAGCATCTAGGAAAGGCAATGATGTGTAAATATTTCTTTGGCTTTGCTACACACACTGTGGATGGAATTAATTTCCCCACCTTTGGCAGCCTTGTTGTTAATTTAAGCTAGTCTAGTAAAAACGAGACTGTCTCTGAGATTTAAAGACCTCCAATTCAGACACCCTACCTTTAGATTTCTATTTCAGGTTGGGCTGAATTGCCCTAAAGAGCACACAGATGAGCTCAACTACCAGATGCTACTGATGCCTTTCCCAGTTCTCCCTCAAACTTTTCGTGCTGCCCTGGATAAAGCAATTGCTATGATTTTTGTTGCAAGACTTTCTGCTTCTTCACAGTTGATGCCTTGTCTCTTAGATAGGTGTATCCTGGAGGCACAGGCACATTTTTGTCAGGCCTATCCATTTCCTGCACCTCCGACCAAGGAGTGCCCTTGGTAGAGCTCCTCGGTATACTGAAACCACAGACCTATGTTTGTCTGTAGTACAGCCCTGGGCAAATCCCACGCCTCTCATGTCTCAGGGTCAATTTATAAAATGAATCATAGAATCAGAGAATGGTTTAAGTTGGAAGGCATCTTTAAAGATGAGCAGTGAGCAATCTTCAACAAGATCAGATTGCTCAAAGCCCCGTCCAACCTGACCATGACTGTTTACAGGGATGCGGCATCCACCACCTCTCTGGGCAGCCTGTGCCAGTGTCTCGCCACTTCAAAACAAAAAACTTCTTCCTTGTAGTCTAAATCTACCCTCTTTTAGTTTAAAAGCACTGCCCCTTGTCCTATTTCTACAGACCCTGCTAAAAGGTTTGTTGTGATCTTTCTTGCAGGCCCACTTAAGCACTGAAAGGCTGCAATAGTCTCCTTGGAGCCTTCTCTTCTCCAGGCTGAACAACCCCAACTCCCTCAGCCTTTCCTCACAGGAGAGGTGCTCCAGCCCTCTCATCATCTTCAGGAATCCTCTTCCCACAGTGAAGGTTAGGGTCTGGGAGGGCTGCCTGAAGACAAAGTACTAGACAAGCCACCCTCTCACTGTTGCACTGAAGGAAAGGACCTATTCCAATCACACATGTGCCACTATGATTTAGCAGAGAAATGGTTTGCAGTGTGTAGTCAACCACATTCTTTCCTTAATTTTTTTGGTAAATGCCTAAGTAAAAAAGGAATTCCAATGACTTCTCAGCAAAGTCCTATACCACAAAAACCCCCAAATCTCTTGGAAGGAAACTCCCTGCTATATGTGCTAACGTGGCACTATTTATGGGCAGTGTAAACTGTGCACTTCTCCATTCCTCTCCACCTTGTCCTGTTCCCTTCCTCCTCTCCCAGCATGGGCATACTGTCTGGAAATGATACACAAGCTGCAAGTCTTGGAGTAAGGTATCAAGGCATTATATGAGGCATTACAAACATTTAAAGTTTCTTACTGTAAACATTATTTTGGTTTCAGGGCAGGACTAATGGAGAGAATGGGCAAAGGAAAGCAAGGCCAGCTTCAGCTCTTTGCAGGCGTGGAGAGTTGCTGTACACCTTGCCAACCCCATCCATGTGAAGAGCAGCTCTAATGTTTCTGGAGCAGAACCAGATTTGTAGTGCTGCAGGGCTTCAGGGCAGCTCCAAGACTGGCTTAACTATGCTGGGACTTTGCACACAGAGATCCACAATGGTAACTGTGTCAGCCCTGCTGACAGCTTTCCTTTAGGCAGCCCTCGGTTACACTTCACAATTGCCTGTCACTACGAATGCATGGCACAACAGGAAGCTCAGTGTTTACTCTGATATCAGCCACTTTCTTATCACCACTCACCTGTGAACCACAACTTTGTTCTTGTTGTTTTACTTAATGGAGAGTTTAAATAACTTTGTGTTCAAAGTATTTCTTTTGCTCCAGTTAAGATGAAGTAGTAGTCCACCAGGGATCAATATTGCCCACAAATTTTAGGTTCATCATCTCTGTGGCTTTAAGCATGAGAAGTTGCAGAGAAAGCATTTTCTCTTTGAGGAGACACTCATGTCAGATCTGTATTGGCAGTTGTCTAAGTCCAGGATCCTCTTTCTTGTACTGAATTTGGGTGCATTTTTGGTTTTCTGCTGCCTTCCTAAGCTCACTGACTCCAAGGGCCAGATAAAATGGATCTGACTTACACTGGTGCTGACTAAATGGCTGCCATTCAGAGGGATTCAGATGGGCAGAATTGGCCAACGTGAACCTTATGAAATTTAACAAGGATAGATGCAAAGTCCTGCACCTGGGGAGGAATAATCCCTTTCAACAACACAGCAGGGGATGGATGGGCTGGGGAGAAGCTTTGCTGAAAAGGACCTGTGGGGGTCTTGGTGGGAGGTGACATGAGCCAGCAGCATGCACTGGCAGCGAAGAAAGCAAACAGTATCCTGGACTGTGGAATATGAGATGAGCCAGGAGATCCAGGTTTCCTCTTTACTTACTGCTTGTTAGATCACATCTAAATAGTACATACAGATTTGGGCTCCTCACTGTGAGGAGAACATTGATCAGGTGGAGAAAGTTCAGTGGAAAGCCAGCAATTTGGTCAGGGGCTCCAGCACTCATCCTGTAATGAGCTGGGCTTGTTCAGGCTGGAGAAGACATGGCTCCAGGTGAACCTAAAGCAGCTTCCCAGTGCTTAATAGGAGGTCATCCACTAGATAGAGCAACAGTACAAGGTGGGAAGATGAGAAGTACATTGAAACAAGGGAGGTTCAGTTCAGATATAATTGAAAACATTTGTACTGTGGGGATTGTCGAGCAATGGAACAGATTACCCAGACTGCTCCATCCGTGTCCTTGGAGGTTTTAAAGACTTGTTTGGATCAAGCCCTAAGCAACCTGATCTCACACGAGCAGGGAGTTGGGCTACAGATGTCCCGACTGACCTTCCAACCTCAATTATTCTATGGGAATTAGAGCAGTGTAGGAAAAAAGTAGAGGAAGTCAGCTCACACTAAGGCAGAATGAAAGAAGGCTGAAGAATGAAGATGTGTTGAAAACTGAACAGTAGAACTGGTTTCTGTTCTTGGGTCTGTTTACAGAAACAGGGGTTGACATTGAATATTCCACTTAACTCTCATCTGTGGTTTTGATCCTAGGCTGCCACAACTACACTGTGTGGGCGAGGTTTCCAGGGCCCAATCTACATCTAACAAAAGGAAGTTCTGACCTTGGGTTTTTCCTTGAGGTATTAGATTTCTCTTAGATTCAGCAATGTGCAACAGAAAATAAAATCAAAGTAGAAGAACGTAAAGAAAGGATATAAAGAAATGATACAAAGATAGTAAAGGCAGTAAAAAAAAGAAAAACCAAAATACTTCTAACAACTCCTCAGTCAGTGACAGAAAAAAATTGCAAGAGTTTATAAGAGAATTATAAGGACAAAAGAAAAAGAAGTATTAAACCCAAAGTAGAAATCTCTGATTTTAGCCAGCTGAATTTAAAATCTTTGTTTAGTACACAAAATCTCTTGGGTAAACAAATTATGCCTTTGTCCCTTGCTTAGTCCAAGAGGGATAATAAAGCTAAGAGACAACACAGGATTTAAGGATAACCAGATTAAGACTGCGTTCTCTGTTTTCTTTCTAATCTTTTGTTGCAAAAACCAGTGATGTTTGGAACTGTGTCTTGAAAACTGTATCTAAACATGAGGAACACCTGCTGGCCTGACTGAAAGGCTAAAGATACTGGGCAAAGTTAGTTGTGTTGGACAAACTCTGTGCAAAGCTTCTGGATTTGGTTTATAAGATCTTAATTTGGTGGGGGTACTCTCCTAAACAGAGATGAATGGCACCCAGCTGTAAGAGGCACTTATGTAGCTGGGAGTCTGGACCACTGACCTGGAATTAGGAGGGATTCTGGACAGATCTGATCTTATACATTTAAGGTCAATCGATTCAGGTGTGTTCCCTTTACACAGCACTAACACCAACTGGTTGTTTTGACGAGATGGAGGCCCCAGAGTTTTCTCCTAAACACACAAATGAAATGTCTTATAGAAAAGGGGAATGATTCCAATATAGTAACGCTGGAGCTTATGAAATGAGGATTATAAACACGGTGTGGGGGAGAAGTGGGCAAGTCAATCATAGTGCCCATGTGACATTGCTCTCAGGAATTTGCAGTGGTGTTTCTGGCTGAAATGAGCACATTCTACGGGTTCTGACTGCAGAAGGAACATTTTAAAGGGGAAGAATAATTAAGCAATGACAGAGGCATCATCATTATTAGATAATCACAACCCAGAGGCATTAGCAAACGTTGAGTGTCTCTAATCCCATGGGGTCTAATTATTCTGTGATAATAACCACACCTCCAAGTTTTAATTTATTCTTGTGGAGAATCTGGAGGGGGAGAGGGAAAAACGGGGGCATTTTAATATTTTTGCTAGAAGAAGATGCGGTTGGCCTTTCACTAGGGCTCATAAGTATTCTAATCTAACTAGCATGTGTGATTGGCATTAAATTGTCTGCCCTTTATGGTGATCTCCAGCCAATCTGAGTATTCACCCTTGCACAAATTGGTGGTCTCCCCCTTGCTCACAGTACCAGCAGGCACCAGTTCTATTTCTCAGGGCAAATTTTGGCAAAGGTGAGGTAGATTTTCCTGGTCTGGATTTTCCTGGACCTTATTTTCCATAAGGTCCTCTGACAAACACATTGCCATTGGTATGGAGAAAGTAGTAAAAACTTGCACATTTGCTAGTATCTCAGAAGTGCTGTGTGACACGTCAAAAAGGAAGATTCTAGTAAGTTTAAGTGCTCTGCTTGTGCTTGGATAAGATAAAATAAAAGTGACAGATGCACTCCAGGGAAAGAGCACCAGAAAAGCAAGAGAGCAAGAAAGAGTCAAGGGAAACAAGAATGACAATATAGAAAGACATATACCAATATCACAGCCTTTCTCTAATAAGTCAGTGTCCCTCTGCTTCTTCATTACTCACAGGTGAACTGTGCCCATGAAAGATTGTCCATATCTTCTCAAGGAACAGGCAAAGAGAAGCAGCAGTGAGGAGGAAGGGAGAGCACCATGCACTCAACATCTGGTCTTTTTTTTTGTATCTGTGTGCATGCATGTGCAAATGAGAGCAAGCATGACAGAGAAGGGAGAGTGAGAGGAGAGGAAGGAGTCTTTCCCCACGGTGATCCTTCTGGTTCTGGCTTGCTGAAAACAGCTTTATATTTTATGAAGTCCTTTGTGAACACTGACTTATACAAGAATAAAAAACCCAGAAAACATGAAGAGGTGAACCAATTCATTCAAATTCTTTGCAAATTCAGAAGCCAAGGTCTTCAACAATGGGAGAATAAATTTAGGCTCATAAATCCATACCATTCAGCACCGCATGGGTTTTTGAGAGCTAAGAAAGCTTGGGAGAAGTGAAAATCAGTGAAGATCACTTTAATCACTTATTTATGTTAACAATTAACTTGCCACTTATGATTGTCATGAAATTACAGTGTCTATGCCATGGACCTTCCACAGCAGTGCAAAGAAGGAGGAGAAAACAGAGCATGCAATGGTACTACAGGTATGGCAGACAAACTCAGCTGGTTATTTTTGTAGCTTTCTAGTCCTCTGTTCCATAACTTTCCTCCAAACCTATCTATCTAGCAGAAGGGATTTTAACAAACAAGGGTTTATTGATTTGGCATGTCTTTGTGAATCTAGGCTGGTTTTGTGAATCTTGGTGTTTAAGGGCACATTTTCCTATGAGATTTTTGAAGATGGAGAGAGAGAGAGTAAAAAGCAAGTTAATATTCTTAAAATTCCACACTGATGCTTCTATTTTGTTGAAATGCATTGCTCAGTGGAGATCATCCACCTCTAGAGTAAACTGCAAGTTGTACCTCAATACTGTGCCTGCAACTCTTGTACACTCTCCCCAGCACACCACAATGATAAATTGCTTTCGGTTTTGGGTGGGAAGTACTTTAGAGAGGCTTGGGAATAGAATAATAATGCACAGTGGACTGGCTTGAGTTAAACTTCATAGCTGACCATCAGATAATTCCAACTCTAACTGAAATCAAACCAAATTGAATCACCACAATATGAAGAAAACAAAGAAGAATTACTGAGCACTTATGACTCTGTTTTACTCGGTGGGGCCAAGGGCTGTGGCTGTGCTCATTGAAGCACCACCGAGTTCACATCAAAGCCATTTCTACAGGGAACTTCCAGCTGTGCTCTCATGTTTATTACAGCTATCTCACACAATTTGGAGCAGGCTATTGTTCCGAGACGCATGCCCTGATGCTGAAATGACCTCCATGTGAAGCCACTTCAGAATACAGCCACTTATAAATCACTTTCCAAAGAATTTCTGATCTAAAATCAAGAAGGCTCTACTTGAGGCCAGGGTCTCCCGCCTGGAGTACAGGTTCCTTCACACTGCCCCCCGTGTGCCTGCAACATCTTTGACACACTTTCAGCACTAAGCATTGACAAACAACATGCAGTGACATCTCTCCATCAAAAAAAAAAGGAAAAAAGAGTGTTAGCAGAGTCCAAGGCTATCATCCAAGGTAGGCAGTGCTTTTGTTCTACAAGTGCTTACCACATGCATGTATGCTGATTGAAATTCTATTACACAGGAGAGGATGGTCTGATTCATCTTCTTTTCCACCTCTCTCACATATCCGTCTTAAGATCAGGTAAACAGTCCTTGGGAGGTGTTTGTCTTTCCATTGCAACAAGATGTTTCTAAAAGACTTGTTTCCTTCAGACAGTTAAGAGTCCTATCCATGGTAGTTTAGAATAGAGATGAACTAAACTATATATTGAAAATTTGAGTTTGTAGTTAAAGGAGTTATGAATCCTGAAGGTGCATGCAATTATTTCCATGGCAGATGGGTTTCTAAGTGGGATGTGCAAGCACAACCTTTTTTCAATAACACATCCAAAAAATGCAGTTGTTCACTCCTGGCAGATGCAGAACTCAAGGATTATCTTGCCTCATGTAAAATTACTCAGCCAGGTCCTTTGAAGAACATTTGTAAAGTCATATTTAGTTCACTGTGACACTGGTTCTTTTCATTCATATTGCACATTTTTGTTCCACAAACAGCAAAGGCAGTCGAGGGTTTACTCTGCTTGGTTTTAAGCACATGCAGTTGTTGGAGGTATTTTTGTTTGGCCATTGCATAAAATAATTCAGTAGCCACATATTTGAGCAGCTAGTTCTTTTGAGAGAATGCTGAAACAATTAGGTTAAGACATTAATAATAATAAATAGTAGAATAAAAATAAGATTTTTAAATTATTATTTTTTCTATTAATTCTAATTATTCTGCTTTAGGGAGACAGACCAGGAGTATCCACGGACCCATGCTCAATCCAGTAGGATTGAAGGAACAGTGTTGGTAGTAGTTGGAAGCTCCTTCAAATGCATGAGTTTTTCTAAGATTTACATTATTTCCTGGGTATTATGAACTGCAGCATTTTCTGGGCTTGTAACTTCTTGTAAGATGTATTACATATAAGCTCACATATCTACCTGTGTAGGCAAGCTGATACTATCATCTTTCTTTAGTAGAAAGCAACCCTGAATGAACTTCAAATAGTGCTTCCAACAGAAAGAAAAACAGATTTTTTTTTTACAAAATGGGATTCTTGTAGCTTGAAACAGAGATTAAGAGTGGGGTAGAGAAACACTTACAAAATATAAGGTATTATACGTGTTATTTGTATACTGCAAGCAAAGTAAATCCTGAAATGTGTTAAGGCAATGGATTTAATACTTTAGGAAGATGATAATGTAATAATGTTTAAAAAACAAACATGTCTCCTGTTGAATTAGATCCTACTAATCCATGGTTTAGTACTATATGCTGCTTCCTAAAAGAAAAAAAACAAACCTAAAAAAATTAACTAGCACAATGCTTGACTGAAAATATCCACATGTTTCTGTCCTTTGGTATTTATGGAATTCTGAGGAAACAGCTGGAAATTTCTGTGCCAACAATTCATAAATTGATAATGTTGATTCTAAAACAGATAAGGAGCTTTGCCAAAATGACTCCTGCAGTTGTCAGGCAGCCTCACACTGCTTCACAAAGCAGTTCTGCCCACCCTGAGCCCACTCAGCGCCTGAACCTCCCTGAGATCCTTCAGGCTGCACTGATGCACCTCCTCAGAAACCCTTCTGAGAGGAGAATGTACAAAGGCCTGATACATTTTAAGGGACAAATATACAAACAGGTCATCCCAGCAAACTGATGGCCTGTCTGCTGCCATCAGCATCCTCCAGGTTATCACCGGCTCATTTTTCCAATGAGGACACCAGGGAGAGACAGTGCTGTTCCAGGGGGGCTCCATATGAATCCATCACCTCTCCTTTTACTGTACTGGGACTCTGGGAGAGTCTTAGCCACCATTCCCACTCTTTTCTTCTTCAGTTATTTAGGACATATTGAAGCATTCTTAAAAATACAAATATAGGTCAAAAATACATGCCCAGTTTCCTATTTTTGGCTTAAACTTGTGCTTGCATGCCTGCTTAAGGGTGACCTAATTATCAGATGGGCTTAGTACCAATCTATCTCTCCAAGAAGCAGCATAATCTCTGGGTGCTAAGAGCAGTCAAATCAATTCACTTATTTAGGAGCCTAACCACAGACTCAGAAACTTAACACCATGTGGGTAAGATCAGCTGACACACAACAGTTCAGAAATATACTTGTCCTGTCACTAATCTCCTTGAACTATGCAGTCCAATAACAGGCACTGGGAAGTGGGTGTGCTAAGGCAAGATCTTCTTCCATAGCTTCCTTGAAAACACATTCTTTTAAAATATTGGTGTTGAGATCAGGGTTAAGGCTTGAAATTCTCTGTCCTCCAAGCAATAAGGTAACAATGCTAATTATATAACTAGACTTAAATACAAAATTTAAAAACATACACTTGAGTTGTTTTAAGTGTGTGTACTGTACATACACTGCATTTTAAAATATTTATTTAAGCTATGTCTTACATTTATCAACTGTATCTTTATCCTAAAAATAATGAAAATTATACTAGGGAAGTTTTCTATGTTCTGCTAAACTAATAAAGCTTATTTTAAGTGATTTTACAATAACAGAACATGCATTAATTCCACATGAAATGGCACAAAAATAATCAATTTGTACTACAGCACGACGAGTGCCATTCTGCATTTTAAACTGATCTTTTCCAACATGAAACATCTACTTCAATTCAATCTTTAGCAAACTGTCAGACCTTCCTACACACCTACTGGTAGGGTTATTTTTGGATCATCCTGGAAGCAAATCACAACTATCTCAGCGGGTGTACTGGCCTCTAACAAAATGTCACGGTGGCAGCCTTGCACCACTGATTGGAGAAAAACGTATTGTACTGAACTGAACAAAAAGCAGATCTTCTAAGAATGGTTATTTGAACATTCTTCACTGCTTCTCAGCTGAAGCATCTTGTATATTCTACAAAATGTCTACCATTTCAACAATTGTGCTTACAACATGAACACCTTCAACTATCAAAGACAATCTTCATACTAGATTAGGGGGTAGAGAAAATAATGAGCAACGGATGATAGCTATAAGTTATAATTCTCTGCTTTGAGCAGAGGGAAAGAATGAATTAATTCTTACAGGAAAGGCAGTGTAATTTTTTTTTCTTTTTCAGTTTATTCTATACTTCACAGTCTTCCTTTCTTGGGCACTGTTATTCTTCAATGTCAGCATCTGTCTGAAAATGAGTATTTTTAGACCTTTGTGCTTAGGAGAACTTTTTTTTTCAGTGTAAGAGTTAATGGCTGAATACTGATATAATATGACAGAAGCCGTGCTTGATTTTAAGAGGTCATTAAAGGAAAAAAGTCTTACTTTCTCACTTTCTACCCCTATCAGTATTTATTTTTTCAGAAATATTTCCTCTTAGGTTTACACAACAATAAAACCTAAAGAGTTTTCTACTGAAGCATGAATAGCTAGTTCAGCTGTGTGAATAAATAATAGTTTAGAGAATCAAATAATCATGAACATGTCAGGGAAAATGAAGGCTCCTAAGTCTGAAACTGAATTAGCTTCTGGTTTAGCAATTCTATCCCCCCACAGCTCCGAAATTATATTGTGTATGCTCATGCAGATAAATTTGGATATATAATTAGATGTTTCGTCTCTTCATTTACACATAGTAGGGCTTTCCTAGTGGTTACTGAAAAAAACATTTATGTGTGAATTTGAAGAAACAAAATTGAAATAAGCTCACAGAGTCTGTGGAATCTCCACCCTTGGAGATATTAAAACCTTGATTGGACACGGCTTTCACCAATGTGCTCTGATTGGTCCACATTTTACAGTGCTCTATTAGCCTTGTGCCACCCAGGACAATCAGAATACACGTTATTACCCTTGGGAAAATTAGGGGAGTGGGTCAATGGAGGGAAATTAAATGTCAGACAGCGTTAGAGACAGATACTTTGATCCTGAGCTTTTATGTCCCTCCTTTACATCCACCTCCAGGCATTCCCACCACCCACTGAATGAACCCTACATCTCTGCAGGCTCTGGAATAGCAGCCTCTCCGCGAGCTCTTTGCTCGATGATCCATTTACAGGATGTGTCAAGGACAGGCTCTGGAGGAGAGAATAAGGTTCCTGACACTCAGCTGGGATTCATCCTGCCCAAACTGGGATATTTACAGTGTGGATACCTGCAGATGAGGTGGTCCCTCCAAAACCCCTTCCCAGTTAACAAGAAATGCAAACTTCCAGGTCCTCACCCAAAGGGAACTGAGACAAACTGGATGAGACCACCTGGAGTCAGGTAAAAGCTACCCCAGCCCAAATCCTTTTTGTTATGAAATTCTACAAGTACCTGCCTTTAAAACAGTATGAAATACTACTGGTACCTGTCTAAAACAGAAAAAGTATCCTCAGCAAGTGAAATGAAAATAAAATGAAGAATTAATTAACTAAATAGAGGTGATTAAAGTAAATAAAGGAAACAATTATCATATCAAAATAAAAGACAAGAAAGATGATTAAATGAGTCTTCAAAAGACCCATGAGAAACTCATGAAAGACATAATACGCATTTACCTAGTTTTTAGTCTTTCATGATTTCATTTTAATTTTTATTCGCTACCATCTGATAATTGCAAGAAACAGTTACTTTAACCATAGGCAATTTAAACCATTTTAATTTTTTTTCCAGGGCCAGGAGACAAAAGAACCTATTTATTGCCTAAGGGGATTTTTACTAAAATGAAAGCTTAATCTTTCATGTTTTTTTAAGCAAAGGCTTTTAAAAAATCATTTCTAACAATGCTGTAGGGAGACACTTCCATGGGTATGCAAAATTGAAATTATAAATTTACAATTATAAAAAAATTAATAGTTTGGGGGATTGTATTGTCTCTGTTCTTTCTGAATGAATACTCTTTCAAGCTTAAGAGAAAGTATTTAGCACATGGAGGAGAACGAGTGTCCTTAGACTCTCTTGCGGTCAAAGCTATTTAGTCAGAATGTAGGAGAGAAAGATCACTGGAGTTTAATTTGTTTGGAAATCCTCAAATATCAGATGTCCTGCTGGCTCCCCACTTCCTGGCCTGTTTTTCTGTGTTGCCAATGCACTGAAGCTGGCCTGAGCACTGTCTCCTCCGTACTAGTGTGGTGCACTGATGGTTGCCAAATCTTATCTATGTAAAATTAAGCTTCACAATGAATTTTAACTGAAACAACCATCTTTTGGGGCTCTTATGACACATGTTTACAAAGGACAGAACAAGAGCTCTTAGTCAAAGATTGATTCGGGGAGATCTTCAGGGGAGATACATCTGGATAGAAACATGGATATGATTTATGTGGCTGCCGTGGCTCAAGGCATACTGGAAGTACACACTTATGCCCATCTCCATTCTGTGCAGTGTTCTGCCTTTAACAACATCAAGAAAAGTATTAAATTTAAGCATCTACCTTTGCACTGCCCCAAATTTGGGCTGTTTTCTCAACTAAGAAATATTTATTTAATGCATTATCTGAAGAGACACAAACATTTCTTCCTGGGCTTAGTGCAGACTTTGAAATCAGACAAAATAATTTACACTTATGAAACACAACAAACTGAAGTGCTCTATTAAGGAAAACTAGACCAAAAAAATACCCTTAAGGCCTCCAAACATCCACATATTGAAAGGCAGATTTAAATGTTTTCTGCCAACATATTTCAAGTTTTAGTGGAAACACTTTGAGCTACTGTGAACAGCTTTATCAAACTAAATTCATTTTCCATGGAGCAGAGAAGAATCAATGAAATATTATTCAGGTTTACAAAATATGTAATAGGGTGGAGAATGTGGAACCAGATAAGGAAGGTTGAATTGAAGAACATTTTAACGAGGCTTGATTTTAGGTTGGTTGTGCAACATAAATAGGTCAGTGGACCTTTTAGATATTTTTCAAGCCGTCTAATACTAGAAACACTTGTGTGCAGGTACCATCTAAAAGACTTTCAAAGGTAACTGGCATTCTGAGTACACTATTTGAAAGGCTAAAGGTCCAGAATTTTTTGAAAATAGAACAAGTTCAATGTGCTAGCCAAAATCATTATTCTCTTTGGAAAAACCCTTGGCATCTGCTCTACCATATCACCTGAGCAATAGGAAGCTCTAGTTACCCCAAAGGTATATCTGCCCAGCCCAGTGGAAGCACCTGTCCACCACGGGCCTCTGCAGACCTGGACATCAAACAACCTTCCAGGTACTCAAGGAGCCTTAAGATCAGGTTAAAAGGGAACAGCAAGTCAGACAGGCTGGTCAAGAAGACTGTGTTGGAGAGGGAAAGAGAGAAATGTGGGCCTTAAGGTTGAATCCAAGTTCTGTGTGTACATGGCAAAACAAAGTGCACAACAGGAACATTCTGGTGCCACTTTGCTGCAGAGCAGCAAAGAAAAGGAGAATTAATTTAAGGCCCCTCTGCACCACAATGCAGTGTACTGAGTTGCCCTAAGAAGTCTTGTCAGTATGGGTCAAGATATGTTGTGTGTGTCTTGGGAGGACAAGGCTGCTCAAACATTTATCAGCTAAACTGCAGACATATCACAGAGCATGCATGAAATGCAACATTTCTGCTTCTATAAATGGGTGGCATTTAGACAGGTGCAACATGGAAATGCTGACACTGGGAATAGCCTTTTGCAAAGTGTTAAGTCTCAGCTCCAGGGCAGAGGGAAGAGACTGTTCAGGTTTGAAAGAAATAAATCAGCAAGTCAAAATTATTTTCACCCAACCTGCTTCTCAGAGGTGTTGCTAATGAATACTATTTTTAGGTTGAGATGAGGCTCATGCCACAAAACAGAAAAATTCTGCACAAACTTAGTATTAGCCAAGCTTCTTTCCATTTAACCTCTGTCCCAAACAAGCAATAAAACTGTAATATAACGGGAGCCCTGGCCAGCACTAACACCCAGCACCACACTCGGTCCCAGTTCTATTGTGCAGGGAAGACTGTTTTCCTTACTGATGAGCTCAAACCGTCTGCCATGAATTACTTTTTCATGGGGGATAAATATACACTTAAACAAGATTAAACACAAATGTTCTTTAGTGGTGTCTAAAATAATACAAATGTTTTTTAGAACAGCAATAAACGCACTTCATGATGCAAATAATTATACCCTGCAGCCTTTATGTAACAACAAGTGGCCAGATTCTCTACTCAGCTACATCACTGTAAACCCAGAGTAACTACACTGAATCAACATCTCTCTCTGTGGATTCTGGTGATCCTGAAGTGCTACCTAAGTCTGAATTTGCCCCAGTTTCTCTCTAGGGTTTAGCAGACATTAGCACATGGAGGAGACTCTCTTGCGGTCAAAGCTATTTAGTCAGAATGTAGGAGAGAAAGATCACTGGAGTTTAATTTGTTTGGAAATCCTCAAATATCAGATGTCCTGCTGGCTCCCCACTTCCTGGCCTGGAAGACCACATGGTGGTCATGGAGGCATCTCCACCTCTTATCCTGCCCCTTTTGCCCCCATAAATCTGGCTTCTGCTTAGTGTAATGAAGTCAGAATCTGGCTGTGTATTCCTTGTGCATCTGATATCACTTCTGTAACTGTGTACTCAGGACCAGAAGAAAGCTCAACTGAGATCTAGCAAGAGAAGGAAAAAAAAAGGACTTCACAAAAATTCATGAAGGGTAAAGGCATTAAGTTCATAAGCTGGGAATCAAACATCAGTATCTTGGGATTAAAAGGAACCACTTTATCTGATTTTCCTTTGGATGAGAAGAATTTGGTCATGTTCTGAATTCTTTGTGAAAAGTTAATTTTATCTGAAGTTTCCCATGCAATTTTAATTTTCACACAGAGTAAGATGGGTCTGTCAGGCTTTAATGGCCCCTGAAATGAGTCTGGAAAGGTGAACATGTCCACATTGGACCATCTGAAAAAGTAGTTATTTGCTTGAAAATAAAAGCAACAAAAACGTATTCAGCTATCAAAGGTTCTTCCCAATTTACATGAGCACAGAACTGAAGACACAACATGGAATCAGCATTTTAACTACCATCTTCCCCTTGACTCCCATGTTTGTGTGTTGAAATCAGGCGCTCTGCTCTTACCGGGACTTGTGAGGGCTCCCAGAGCACCAGTCGTTGTGGAGAGAGGGTTTGCATTGGTGGTGGTAGCTGAGGTCTGGGCGGCGGCTGCTGCAGCTGCTAAAGTTGCCAAATTCTGTAATTGTAAAGCGTTCATGCCTATGTGGAGAAGCAATAGGGTTAATTAAAAAAGGTAATAATCATAATCATCAAAAAGTGCTGTTTTCTAATGGTCATGAAACTTGGGGTCTACCTTGCCAATAAACTCGATTCTTTTCATTCCCAAGACATCTATAACCTCAAACCACCTCTTACAGTTCCTGAAGAGTGTTTCTCATCTCTCTACCTTGGAGTTGAGAGAATGCACCAAAGATACCAGCCTACACTTCAGGAAAATTAAACCTGGCATGTGCCTCTTCTGAGGGAAGTGTAGAATTAAAAGTCATTTAAACTCTGCATGAAGCCCAGGCACAATATTATTTCCTGACACAATGGGAGATGTAAAGAAGACAACTAGCATTTAAAACACATTCAGGACAGGGTTATATAATTGGGATGAATAAAATTTGTTTCCCATGTCTCTTCCGAATATAACTACTAAGGTTACGCTGTGCAGTAGCTGATAATTGTGCTCAATTTCCTTTTGATGGTTCATTTCTAAAAACATATATGAATTAGGTACATCAAATTAGTATCAGCCTGACCACAGAGCCATCACTGAGACAGAGATTTTCAGGCTTTAAGCTCTGGACTATGATATCAAGTCTACTGAGCCATCTGTCGCTTCATTATTGTAGAAGATGTGGGGGAGATACACCATCATTTTAGTGAGAACCTTAAAGAAATGGAGGCATTTAAATAGCCAAGGTTTAAGTTAGATGGCAAGCAAAAAAGGACAAACAATAAAGAGAACTTTTGTGAAATGGAAAAAAAAGATTATTAAGGAACAGCCAGTGGCATACATTTGCTTACATCGGAGGGATAGGAGTTGGTCTCTCCAGAGGAATTCAAAAGAACATTCCTTTTACCTTGGACTAGATAAAGTACTTGGGAACTGACTCTAAGGTGAAATACTTCAGTAACAGCTAAAGTGCAGATACAAGAGGGGTGCTAGCATTAACCAGACTGGATCCTTTTCAGGATCCCCTGAGTAAGGCCAGCTATCCCCAGGAGTGATGTTCGGACTGGGAATTTACACAAGGACATGAGAGACATGGTTTGGATGGCAGTGAGAGATCATCCTTTGGGTTTGGACATACGAAGGAGCTCTGTGAGGGCTTGAGCCCTCAACAGAATTGAAAATGTGCAAAAATGCAAAGGATTAAAAGAGTTTTATTACGTTCTTGTGATCCTGATAATACAAGTGCACTCACAAAAGGTTAGGTAGGAAGAGCAACAGCTTTTCTAGACCTAGTCATAGAGCTGGGAAGACTGCATGAGTGTTGGGGAACACTCAAACAAGAACAATTTGAAAACTTGTCTGATTTTTTCTGAATGTTAGTTTGCTAACAAGAGATATTACTTCTCCCTGCACAATTTGTATCTCAAACAGGAGAGCTTAACAACAACTTAGAGAAAATGAAAACAAGAGAGTTTAAATAAAATACTTGGTAAGTATGTTTGAGAAGAAAAAAAATGCAATGAAGGAGAGGTATTTTCTGGGAATTCAGAACTCCTTCAGTAACGGAGAGTGATATTACTTTCAAACACATGTATTGCAGACGCAGGTTAGTACAATCAACAATCTCCATAAAGAGGGATTCTTATTGTCGTAGCATTAGGCACTGTGAAATGAACCTTGAGATAGGCATCTATTTGTGACTGAAGTCCCAAATTTAAACACAGCATGTTCCAACAGGCAGGTCAGGCCTCAGGTGAGCACCTAATTTGACTGAGGTTCTAATGTCGGTGTCTTGGTCAATGCCCAAATTCAGTTCTGATGTTAGTGTTTTTGAAAATGTGATGCAATTACAATGGTGGGAATTAAGATTTTAGTTGATCCAAGATACACCAATTCATAGCCTGGAACCAGAACAAGACACTTGGAGAAATTATGTGACCAAGAAAGCTCTCTAAGGTTTCTTTTGGAGGCTAAAGACCATCTTAAAAGATAAGGCTTTTCTCAAACACTACCAATTCAAACTATTTTGCAAGACACAGTTCAGACAGAAATTCAGGTATGCAAACTATTGTTTTATTTTTTTAAATTACTCATCTGACTTAATTGCTTGCCTTGGGTCTAAGTATTTTTTTCCCACCAAAGAATTATCATGCTTTGATAGTAAGAGTGCAGACTACTTCAAACAAGATTTTGGGGATGGAGAAGACTTAAGCTGGGACCCAATTCTTTGCGAACAAAGCAGTCAGTAGTTTTCAAAATGAGATACGGAATTAATTTTCATCCTGGACTGATATTGGTCCTCAGTTATCATTTACCTTCCTGTTCATAAGGAGCATAAGTAATTCAGCAAAGAATATCCAGCAAACATTGCTGGTCTTCACTGAGGCCGTATGTCATTCCATTCTGTAACAAGGATTTAGGAAAGCAGTGGGTTGCTCTCCTCCAGAAGAATGGCTTTCTATCACCCACTGTTTAGTTATTCTTCGAGAGGATACTCATAACCAGCTTCTACTTCTTCTGTGTGGAGGTTTCTTTGGACGTTTAAATGGGATACACATTAGGATTAAATAATTCTGATGAATACAGAATGGTTGTAGAGGGGAGCTTAGGTCAGACAAGGTCAATAGGCAGTAAAGCAAACAAGTGCTCTCTCTGCATTCATGAATCACCCTTGCACCTCTGTGGATGTAAGACAAATACCATAATTGCCTCATCCCACAAAAACTTTTTTTTTTTTTAATGGTGGGGCATTTTCTGTATAAGCACAGGAGGAACCCATCAATTTAGCAAATGAGTTTCAATGCCCAAAGAAGATGAACGAACAAGAGCTTGGTGCTGATGAAGTTGTCTCCCTACCCAATTTGTTTTACTGTAGAGGTGACTGTAAGACACTGGCCACAAAGCAGCCTGCAGATGTTATAGGATGTCAGCTTGGGTGTCTGCAAGACAAAAAACTGCTGGCTGCTGTCACACTTGAGTAAGAGAAGGACAGCAAAGACCCCCACTGCACTGAGCACCCAAATGTGATTGTCAGCAAGAGCTCATGGCACAAACTATCACCCAGCATGCTCTAGAGCCCGTTTTGTCAACAGTTTTATCACTTAATATGCATCCTCCTTAGGATCCTCTGTCTGCTCAAATATCTGAAAAATAAGTCCTGTCATCACTGTTTCATGTTCCCCAGGTATTTTACCATTTCTGCTCCCTCTTTATTGGTTTCTCCCATCACCTTGTCAGGAGTGTCAGCATCCCACTTGCTTGGACAAACTTGGAGGAGGGAAACCAAATGCTCTGAAGTCCCAGACCCCAAAAGTACTTTGCTTTCAAATGGGGATTTTTGGTTTAATTGAACCTCAGCTAAGGTACAGTTCTGCACTGCTGTGGGATGAATCTGCTCTCTCATTCTCTCCCCTTTCACACACTCTCTTCATACATCCTACAGTTTTTTCAAAACAGTCCCAAATCCCGCAACAGAGCTGGACGGCAAATGAGTAGATGGATTTTATTTGAAAGTGCTGCTCACTCAGCAAATGCACCTCTCTCTGAAGAAATGCAAATTGCTTAACGCTGAGGAACAGCCTCATAGGCAGAGCTGCACATGAAAAATGAAAATCCTCCTGTAGAGGAAAAAAAAACCCCTTCTGGGTAAGGAATAACTCTTGATCTTCATGATGGAGACAATGTTGGGAATTAAAGGGAAATGATTAAAAACCCCAGAATCACAATACAGTTTGATTCCATTTTTAATGACATGTATTTACCAATGTGCTATCAGCTTGGCAAATATTCAAGATCGCAAGGAAATTCGACTTTCATTTTGTTATTTGGCAGATTAAAAAAAACAATTAAATCATGTACAAAACAGATGCACAGTATGCCTTGCTTGAAACTTAAGATTTTTTAAAAAATTATTTATAAGGATAGGGGCATGAAAATTTAATTTAATGTTCACCTTAGGTAATTTTGTGTCTTATTGTTCACAGCAATTACCATAAATCTACATATCAATAAGCGAGAACAGATGTCAGTTGTTACAAGTGCTTGCCAATCAGGCCTGTTAAAAAGTGACAGATGGATGGTGATAGAACATTCTCATAAGGCCTATTAGCACATTCACAGGAAATTTTTGTAGTGCTGCACAGTCACAGATGCAGTTCTGTGAAAACACGGGGAAATTTGAGAGCACGAGATTTACATTTTACAACTTCTTGTGCTGCCTCTGACACAAACTTTCATACAATGAAGTAATTTGCCTCATTTCAGTCACTGCAGCTTTTCTCCTGTGATAACTGTAAATTTGGAATTATTGGGTATTTGTAGAGGAGGGAATGGAGTCACAAGCCGTTCCTGAAAACTTCTTAGGCCTCATCAGCTCTTGGGTTTCTAAAACCATAATAAAATACTAGAAAATAGCTGAGATTTGCTTACTGAACAAATTCCTAAAAAAGGAAGGCCAGCTACATTTAGTGGCACCGTATGCATGGAGAGTTTCAAAGTCAGTGGTGATTATCAGAGCCAAATCTGATAGCTCATAAGCAGTTCCCACTGACTTGACTTCCTCTGCTTTGGAAATTTTCTCCTCCATTATTAGGATTTATTCCATCTGAATTAAATCCTGGCTGCAGCTTAAAAGATGTGGATTAAGGCAAAATTTATCATCTTTAGGCTAAAAAGCAACTATTTGCTAAGACTGACATCAGCCATTTTGGATGCTGATGGTAAAATGTGTGGAAAGGTGTGGAGGGCGAGGCTATTCCAGCAATATTCTAAGAATTAAAATAGACAGCAGAGCTAAGTGCTACCTCCATCAAACCATATATATTCTGTGGCTACTTTTAGAAAAGCTGCTTATCTGAACAGTGCTTGAGGTACTCTGACCAGTTACTGTTTGATTGAGCAAAGCCCTTAAAACAACTTTTAATTCCACAGTTGATTCTGCTGTTTTTTAAGAGTATGTTTAAATCTGACTGGAGGTTCACAGAATCATAGAATGGTTTGAGTTGGAAGGGACCTTAAAGATCACCTAATTCCAACCCCCCTCGAGCCATTTGTTGACTTATGTAGGATTTCAGCCCGTTTTCAGGTTATATGTGCTTTAAACACATCCTGGCAAGAAGGGTGCTTTTGTCAATTGAAACTTCTTCAGTCCTAGTGGGAAGAATTCATCTGATCTAACTTTGTCCAAAACATTTTACTCACTCAGGCTCTTGCTAGAGTCAAAGAAGAGAGAGGGGGTAATGAAATAATGAAATAATCTAAAATAGAATAATAGCACGACTGACTTATAGAACATTTGTATTGGAAAGGACCATGAAGACCATGTAGTTCCAGCCCCCCTGCTTCGGACAGGGACACTTTCCATTAGTCCAGGTTGCTCAAAGCCCAAAGCCCACCTTTCAAGGGACATCTTTCACCAGACCAGATTGCTCCAAGCCCTGTCTGACCCGGCCTTGAACATTTCCAGGGATGGGGCATTCATAGCTCTTTGGGCCAGGGCCTCACCAACCTCACAGGGAAGAATTTCTTCCTAATATACATAATATTTTCCTAATATCCATAAAACAGATTAACGCCAGCCTTGGTAGGGTGAATCATTGCCTGGGAGTGACTCCCTCTTCACTGACATTCCAGGGAGATGGGATGCCTGCTTTCCAAACTGCTGAGGTTCAGTCAGATTAATTCCATCCACAAAGGGGCCAAGGCAATAAAAAGCCCCCTCACCCTCCATTTACTGGTTATGGAAAGCCCACACAGAGCTACAGATCTTGTGCCCAGACTTGGCCAAACTTCCACGTCGTGCACTTTTACCACCTGAATAAGCATGTCTCCTCATGCTGAGCACAGCTTTTTCCTCTCAAGGTGCCTCTCGTTCTCTGAGAAGGAGCAACGTGTGGATTGTGAACACGCTTACTTGCTGCAAACTCTGTCTCTCCAAAAATGCTGAACAGAGTTGTTTAATTTATTAGTTAAAAGAAGAAGAAGAAGAAAAAAGCTAATTCTATGTGTTAAAATAACTAGGAGTTTCAACGGAATTAGTGTTACAAAAGCTGAATGTTTTTGGTCCCTGAGGTCAGCATTTTCAAAACTAGTAGTTATCTTTAAGAAACAGCTATCTCCCTTGAGCTGGAAACAGTTTCTTGGTGACCTTTACTTTTAATATGACATCCCTAAAGAGGCCATAGCAGGAGAAATCCTCCTTCTGTATGGCTTTGCTGGAATGAAGCCATCCAAGAGTCAGAGGATATAAAGGATCCTTTGGCCAATGCAAAAGCATAGAGCTTTTGTGCAGATGGTCTTGGCTTCCAACTGGTCCCTCCAGATCCACTGAGCCAACAATTAGAGGAAAATATTCGGAAAGCAGAACCTCGCACACTTTCTCTCACCCATCTGCTCCTACAGACTCTGCAACAGGAGGAAATCTGGCTTGGGTAGCGGAAGAAGGGTGGAATGGATTGAACAGGGCTCAGAAAGGGCCAGAAGTTCAACCCAAAATGCAACCAAACTGTGAGAGAACTTGGACATGACTGCAAAACATATATACATTGGAAAAATATTAAAAGTCCCAGCTGCAGAGGGCTTAGTGATCTGAAAGACAAAGAAGAAAAGCCAAACTCATAACTTCTCCTCCTGTATAACTTCAGAAAGCAAAATACACTGTCTATTCAATGAAATTAAGAGAAGCCCTTTGTGTCTTTTATGAAAACTGTACATTTTTTTAATGTCTTGAATGGTCACACATACAGAAACATTGTTGTATGAACCAATATTTGTTCCTGCCAAAACATTTGACATTAGTGGACGATAGAAAAATCTTCCTTGACCGTATATTGTTTAAATATTGAAAACATTGAAATATTTTCTACAATCATCCTAGCAATAGTAAATCTCCTAATTACACTGTCTGTATGGTAATTCTTGAGCTCTTAAACAGGCAGGCTGGCTCAAATAACTGCAGCTTTTAGGACCTGCTCCAGTGCCAGCCAAATTCAATGCAAACATTCAAGCAACATCAATCTCCTTTGAACTAAGCTTCCCAAGCAATTTGTATATATTTGAAGGAGGAATTTTTGTTTTCTTGAAAGGTTGCTAGTGTTTAATGTAGCTTGCATTGTCTTTTAAAGTAAGACAATCAAATCACATAATGTAATTAATCTACATTATTAGCCTTCCCCAAAGACAAAGTGCAGGCTGGAGAGGCACGTGAGAGGAAACACTGCCTTTAAATCAGCATTGGCAGATATCAGAGGAGGGGAGGAAAAGTGAGGAAGTGCTCACTATGAAATACACACGTAAGGCTGGCATGGCCTCGTGTGTTTTACACAGGACAATGAAGCAGACTTTGCCAAGGTAGAATTAGTGCCTCTAATCAAGACTAGGGGATTACTGTAATACCAAAGGCACCACTGCCAGCTCTCCCAACTTTATGACCAATCTCAACATATTACATTGTTTCCTTTGGCTTGACTCATGAAGTAGAACGATTTCATGAAAATCTCGCTTTTCAATAGAAATGAGATAAAACTGAACTGGGGAATTAAGCACGGAACCTTAAAGCTTGGAAAACTAAATGGCACGCTACAGCTTTTTGTCTCTCAAATTTTAGGATCTCAAATTTTTGTTAAACCAGTTTGATGATTTGCTTGGACTTCACACAATGCTGAATGCTAGCACGGCCAGTGGGCTGCTACAGCAAGAACAGTGTTCACTTTTAGACCTGGTGTTGTGTGTTTAATATCTGTATGTTAGAGGGTTCTTAAGAAAAACCCCTATTTTTCTTTGGACTGTATTCCCAGCTTACAACAAACAAACAAACAAACACAAAAACAAAGGAAGTCCAGTATTCTTCAATTACAAACGCCTAAAAATCCCACTCCTTTCACCAAAAGCGAAGAACCACTGCTTTTTCAACATAGGAGCTACTTTAGCCAGACTGAGGCAGGTATTAGGGAAAGGGAATTTAAAACTCCACACTGAAGAGCAGTGTCTTTGCTCTGCTAGCAAAGAAGATTGCTTTGATTTAAGAAATAATGTCACTGAGTATAGCAAATAACTCTTCACATGTGCAGTGGGGTGTGTGCTGTGCCCCTTCTGTGTAGAGACAACACAAGGTTTAGCAGTACAAATAAACATTTGCAGATCCAAAGGGCCCTAATTTTGTACAAGGGGGTGGCTGTATCAGAAGTCCTAATGTAGCAAACTGTGACTTCATCAAGATTTAAGCACAAAAGAGATGCTAGAGCCCTGACATGTATGTAAGGGTGGAATTTCAATGGCTCATGTGGCTTTTGATCAAACTTTTAGTGTCTGAATTACATGGTAAGAACACCCATCGACTTCAAGGATAAAAGTTGCACCCCTCAAACACAAAGTTCAAAGAACTTGAAAGCTGCAATGACAGATCTTCTTTAGCACCTCACTCAATTGTGTCTGGATTTTATTCCTCACTTTGAAATGTTATATTAATAGGCAAACTATATGCAATATGGAATTACACATTAAATTCTTTTTTGTGAAATGAACTTATACAGCTTAAGTTAAAAAACTCTAGGCCTTTACAAATGTTCAAAGATAGCTTTAGCTGGTAATGCAAGCTCTTGCTGCAGATTCCTTTCACAAAACATAATGTACAAATTGTTAATATCAGATGCACTGCATGACAGAGTACTGCCTGATTTCCAAGGAGAGGACATGAACTCTCAGTTCTAACAATGAAATAGTGCTTAGTCTTTGGCACTTTCATGTAGAGATGAAGCTTGGAGAACAATTCAGTATCGTTAATTTTACCTTGAACATAAAGATTTAAGAGTCACATGTTTTGGAGAAAGAAGTAAACTTCAAGCTGTTTTAATAACATGAATTTAAGATATAAAATACATTTTTTTCCAAGAGAGGTAGTCAGTCATCAAATAATCCCATAGATGAGTGCATTAGCAATCTAATTTGCAGTTGAAAAAGTATATCGCTCAAGTAACAATGATGTGCCACTATGATTTCTTAAGATGACTTTCTCTTAGTCTCAAGACCATATGATTTTCAGAGAATAAATCACATCCTGGATTGACAGCCCATCCTGGAAATACTTGACTAAAATCCTTAGTTTCAACAGAGTTCTTGAAGACAAAGCTGAATCTACATTAATAGTGAGAAATAGGCAACAAAAACTTCTAAGGTGCACATAATGCGAAGAGTATCACATTATTTTTCCTCAGTGTCCCAATTCTTTCATTTTGTAGACCTAACCAAATATGAAAACATTAAAACACAATCTTTGAGCTCAAAACCACTTCCAAAACTGCCAAGTATAAAACTGTTGCTGAACCAGTCTGTTCTGTTTATCATATTAAGATACATTATTTTGATAAAAAAACGCTAGATTGCAAGTGTAACATAATAGAACCAGAAAGCACTGCCAGCAGGTCTGAGGAAGAGAGAATAATTCAGAGATATTGTCATCTGTAGGCCAATTTATATTGTCAGACAGCAGGTTCACATTATTCTCTGATGTCACTGCAATAATGGCATAATATAACGATTGAGCAAAGAATACCTGTGGGGTATAGCTATACAGTGGGGTATATATATACTTGTTAAAGTATTTCAGGCTTCATTCAAAGCAGAACCAGAAGCAGCAAAAGACCAAGATTAAAAAAGGAATGAGAAATGGTGCTCATAAAGACCTCTGAATATTTTAGCCCTTGTTTTGTGATGATGAAGCAAGCGTAATGTTGTATTTCATTGATTCAGCGGGCTCATGATTAAAATAAACTAATGCAGCAATTTAGGGGTTTTGTGATTCCTTCTTTTTTTTTTTCCTGTAACAAGGGGGAAAAAAAAAGGCTTTTTAACAGTTCCTCACGGCAGGCATAATGCGCATCTGTGCTCTGATTTACTGCACATGCTGCCTTCTCTAGCATCATGTTAAGTTAGGATATCAGCATGGTAGGTCACACAGTGGGAATGACCTTTTGCTAATCACTACACATCAGTTACTACTGGCACACAGCTCATTACTAAGAAACCCTCCAACTAGCTGGCTTTCAAATCCGCTCACACTTTGATTCCTTTTTCTCCTTTTCTTTCTTTCTTTCTTTTTTTCCTCCAGACTAAAGATTATACTTTTACATAAAATCTCTGTTGTGTAATTTTGCCAACTAGGGTTCCAGCGTCAAAAAGGCACCCAGTTAATTTTCTGTGATTATATAAGGAGGCTGAAAATTCATACTGAAGGTAGGCCTGTAATCTTGGGTTTCATTAAAAAGGTCACAACATTTTTCTTCACCACATATTATTAAAATGTTTGAGGGGCTGCCATTAATTTGATTTTTCAGGACACAGAAATCTCACTGGAAATTAGAATGTAATCCTGCTGTTGCTTTCCTGACACTTTTCATAGGGCAGGATATGGCTGCAGGGACTAAGAGCTCTCCTGCAATTTACAATTGGTTACTTTGGCCAAATGGCAGGTGACAAACTGTTTGCACAACCTGGGAGCACTGGGTTTAATTTCAGTTCTGAAAGAGGGGTGAAAGTGTTTCTATTGACACTGAACCGTGAGCTGTCCCCTGCCAATACATCTGCCACATTTAATACACAACACGCCCCCCACCCCCTGACAATGTGATTATTAGAGGTACAGAATTCAGTAGCTTAAGAATACAAGACACAGCTGGAGCAAAATGAAAGGGTTTTTAACTCACCGGCCATTTGCTGAATGCCGCTGAAGGCACCCAAGTTACTGGAGGAAGTTGCTTGCTGCAGAAGCTGCAAATGAACAACACAACACAGCAATCTATCTGACAGTAATGTAACAAATGAAGATAAAACTACAATGAGCTATCATTTCACATTTGGAATATTTCTGCTTTCCTTTACATTTATATAGTCTCTTGCTTCTGTCTGCTGTTGGAATGAACATCCCTAGAGTCAATGCTGTAAATCCATATTAATGTCTAATCTCTATTAAGAAACACAGAGACACAAGGGAAACTCAATAACATGGCTGCTTTGAAACAATTAATCAATTTATTCTTTTTAACAACCAGGTGTTAAATCTATTTAAACCAACATAGTGTGACTAATTACAACCCTCTGTAGTCTAGTAGTTACCATAACTCATCTCTGTCAATCATGGTCCATTCTTCCCCACTCCTGTGAATTCAGATTTTTCTTTATTATCTTTATGAATCAAGCACACCGATATTCATTAGACTGATATTTGTATATATAGCAATTTAGCCCATCTCAGTATTAATTAGCCAACCTCAGTACTAATATATATTTTTAGTGGCCGGGTAAATTGCTGTTTATATCACTATACCGAAGCATTGTATGCACACAAATGATACATTTATACATACACAATACATATATATGGGCACATTTATTTTACAGAATCATAGAATCCTAGAACAGTTTGGGTTTGAAGGGACCTTAAAGATTATCCACTTCCAACCCCCCTGTCACAGGCAGGGAAACCTTCCACTAGACCAGGTTGCTCAAAGCCCCATCCAGCTTGGCCTTGAACACTTCCAGGGATGGGGCAGCCTCAACTTCTCTGGATAAACCTGTGCCACTGTCTCACCACCCTCACAGGAAACAATTTCTTCCGAGTATCTCATCTAAATCTGCTCTCTCAGTTTAAATCATTACTCCTTGTCCTGTCATTAAATGCCCTTGTAAAAAGGCCCTCTCTAGCTTTCTTGGAGGCCCCCTTCAAGTATGGGAAACTCTTAGGTCCCAGAGGCTTCTCTTCTGCAGGCTGAATAGCCCCAACTCTTCCAGCCCTGTCTCTACAGCAGAGGTGCTCCAACCCTCTGATCACCTTGGTGGCCTCCTCTGGATTCGCTCTAACGGGTCCATGTCTTTCCTGTACTGGGGGCTCCAGAGGTGGATGCAGCACTGCAGGTGGGGTCTCACAAGAGCAGGGCAGAGGGGCAGAATCTCCTCCCTTGACCTGCTGCCCACGGTGCTGGGGGACCAGCCCAGAACACACTTGGCTTTCTGGGCTGGAAGTGCACATCGACAGGTCGTGTTAAGCTTCTCATCCACCAACACTTCCAAGCTGTCCTCAGGGCTGCTCTTGATCCATTCTCTGTGCTTGGGATTGCCCTGATCCAGGGTCAGGACCTTGCACTTGGCCTTGTACTTTGTGAGGTGTATTTGTCTTACTCAGAACCATAAGGAACCTCCGAGTTATCCAAAAGCTCCTCAACCAGACCTCTCAAATCCAGAGCCGCAAAAGGCAGAGGCTCCCTCTCAGCTGTGGTAACCAAACCTCCCTTGGTTATCCAGGACCTAAGACACGTGGCTGTGGATTTCAGACAGCAGCTACCACCTGTTTCTCATCTTACAAATGGACCAAGGGAAATGCCATTTTAAATTTATGACTTTTCCTGGCCACCTTCACTTTCTGTACAAGGGGATATGAACCATGCATGTTTAACATTGACAGGACCACGCATTAAAGCAAAAACCATTTCTAAATGAAAATGTGGAAATTTGATGACTGAACCACGACATTCTAGTTTAGAGGCTGCACCATATGGATATGGCCCTTACAGTGCTCAGCTGCCTCTCTGTCCTCCCCTAAAAAGAACCTAAATCTTATTCCAGCTATAAAAACCAGACTCTAACATACAAAACCCTCAATAAAACTAATGGAATCAAATTTTATTTATGGTGGAGTGGTTGGAACTAGATGATCTTTAAAGTCACTTCCAACCTAAGCCTTTCTATGAATTTGTGATTTGTTTTGCAGCATGAGGATACTTTAAATGTTTGCCCTTGACAGCACTGACACATCTTCAAAAGCTTATTCAAATTCTATTCCTTGTTATTTATTTTTAGGCCATGTGATAAACACACCCAGAAGAAGACACTCTGTGTATCCTGGACAATTTAGCAATTTATTGCAGGGAGTTTACTAGAACTGATTTACCATTGTCCTAAAATAACTACAGTATAATACAGCCACCACCTCTGAAGTGAACTTACAGCTAGATATTGTGGTGTGAGTCCTCCAAGACCTGTGAGGTTTCCCCAAGTGGCAGTATTGAGCTGTTGCATCTGCTGAGCCAACTGCTGCTGCAAACGCCGCTGCTCCTTGTCCTTTTGGGTGTCAGCAAACTTCACCACGATTGGCGAAGAGCAGCCCTGTGGTTGGACAGATCAGGAAAGACAGAAGGGTTAAATCACACCGGGTCACCCTCGCCTCGTGAGCTCAGCTATGTCCTACAGGGCCACTGGCACTGGCACAACCAGATGGCTCACCCTCTCTTTGTGACTGGCACGTGTAGGACCACAAGGACTAAGATTTTCATGTTCTTAGGAAAAGAGGCTATGGAGAAATTATTGATTCCCCAGCTCTTTTTGTAAAGCACCTTTCCTCAGGCTCTCTTTTCCTTCCAGCTATCACAATTGCTGCCAGAGACAGCGAAGTGTACCAGTCCTCTTTAATTAAGCTTCACAGCTGATGAGATGGACGTGATGCTTTGTCTGCAGTCTGTTTTCGAGGCACCGCCAAAAGGAGAGGTGTCCAACCTCCGCGCTGCCAGGGACCACACAGCCAACACCGCCCTGCCACTGCGGTCTGGCTGTGCTGTCACACTTGGTGCAGCTGGCGTGTGCCCCCGAAATAGACTGGGAGCAGCAGATGTACCTCAGTGCCCACAGTCAGTGAGGCACCAGCTCTGTTCACACCAAGGACCCCCGGTCAATTCACCCACCTGCGGTCCGCTCCCAGGCACGCTTTGTATCAAGCACCCTTGAGATGTGAACAAAGGGCAGGATGCAGACCAAAAGGGACTAGTTCTGGTGATAGCAGCCCATTCCTGATTGCCACCATTTCTTCTATTGCTTCTATCAGCCTCTTGTTACATGGTATGGCAAGGCTGTAAGATGCCTTAGGAAATAGGGAAGCTGTAAGAAAGAGCTAGAGGTCTGGTCTGCAGCCTACTCCTCACCCATGGCTGAGGGACACTTGGGAAGAAGTTGAAGGTCACAGACCAAATGGACTTTTGAGGTAAACTGGAATTTCGCTTGGACTTCAAATTGGCCATTCCTGGGCAAAGTCACTGAGAGAATGAGACGTGATTATGAAAGATGTCTCTGTTGATTTCTCTCTGTTTCTTTTCCCTGCTAAGAAATGTTTCATATTTTAACCTTTCAAGTCTTCATTTTTTTCAGATCAAGAAAGCAAACTATATACTGCAATGATTCAGTTCTTCAAATTAATTCAAGCATTTTATGAGTCATTGGAACTGTCAATCCGTTTCATACTGCTTTTCAACTTCACAGCATCCAATGAATAACTTCCCTTGCCATGCTTTGTTATACTAATTTCTTGTCTCACTTCAATCTGAACACAATGGCAGGAGTGATAAGTGACTCAAGTCCAAAAAACACAGCAGTGCTTTAGCCAAAGTGCATAGCGTAGGATGCAGAGCAGGGTTATACTTCACCTACTCTTCCCATGGCTCTCACAACACTGTGAACATCTTCAGAAAAGTTCCTGTCCTCAATTATTTACAAAAAGCAGCCATGTACCTTTTCTCTGAAGAACCTCACACCAGGACAAGTGATAAAAATATTCACAATCATCAGATGAAATGATGAAATAAACTGTAATAATAATAATAATATAGTAATAATAATATTTCTCATATAAAGATCTCCCAACAACACTGTTCCTTTAGAATTATCTTAGAAAATCATCACTTGTGGTTTATTATTCCACCTCCAACTCTTTTCCTGTGTGTTTCATTGTAAAAATGTCTTTCACTGTTTCAGTGAGGAAGAAAGGAGATACATAACACTTTGGCAATCAAATAATGATTATGAAGGAGTCGGCTTGTTACACAATTACCTCTCTCTAGTGATTTTTATACTAATATTAAAAATAAGATCATTTAGAAAAAAAGAAGAAAGGAAAAGGAGCCAGGGGGTAGAGGATGTGAGAGAGATTTTTCTGGTTTTGCTACTAAAAAAAGCAAGCTGTTTCTATCTAATATGAGGTTTGGTAACACTGGGCTAAGAACAACTGGAACTTATTGTCTTCTGCCTGGATGTACAGGAGAATCAAGTCTATTTCCAAAGTAACAGAAATGAGTATCAAAGGAAGAAATAGTATATGGTTATTTCAGTTTTCAGTTTGGTAGTTCAGCATTCAACACTACAACTGACATATTTACGAATGCTTAAATGTCAGTAAATTGTATAAAAACAATATCTCTGCAATTTATGAATCTATAATTCATTTTTTCACTGTCTGCTTTATATTTCATCACTTCATCATTTTCAGGAAAGCAAACATTCTGAAGACTGAGATTATATCTAGCAAGTGGTTCTATATGAGAAAAGGATTGTTATTGTTGTATCAAATTTACTCCATGATAACAAATTAGTGTCTTCTACTGGTGCTGCATTTGAATGACTTAAACAACCAAGAAAAACCTCAGTAGAAAAGAAATAGAAAAGCAAACACTTTACAGCAGTAATTAGATTTTAAAAATCAGTTGATTTAACCAGGTCAGTAAGTCAGGTGGAAAGAGCAGTAAGAGAATGCATTATTCTATGAGACGTGTTCATCTGGACTTAACATCTCCACTGTTCTTTCTCAGCCCTCTTTGAAAATTCATCTTGGTCAATGATGTGTGCTAAAGAACTGAAAATAATAAAAAAGGAAAAAAGATCTGTAGTAATTGGGTTGCTATGCAATTGTGTACAACACATCTTCCCCTAAGCCCACTTTTGTTTGCAAAAGAACATGAAACCAAAGTGTCCAAGGATGACTGTTTCAGGCTGAGGGTTGATATGTAACACTAGTCAACCCAACTTAACTTTTCACTAGAAGAGTATTGGCAAAAGTGAGCAAATTTTTTTTTTTTTTTGCCTACAGGGTGATTTCTGTATTACGCACTTCCATTTTTCTAGCTTGAGGGGAAGCTTCCAGCACACACACAAGGTGCATCTCCCTTCCTCATTCAATGGCTTCATATTTCCATGCCATTCAGTACCATTTTCTTCCCAACAGCAAGTGCTGCCTTCATATTTTCCTGTGTGTTGTTAGGTTTAGTCCCTCCTCCATGGAGCGGGAGGGTGTACGGCTTCTTTCCAAGAAGGGACTCAGCCTAAGCTCAACTGATGCAAAGACCCAGATGTTCAAAGTGCAAAATATTTGGAATTGCCTTGCCAATTTGGGGATCTCATTGATGATGTCTCTAAAGGTGCTGAGAAGAATTTTGATCCCAGAGTAAGTATTCTACAGAACTAATCTCATTACGAGTATCCCGACAAAATGCAGCCCCTTTCGGAGTGCTGCATACAACAGAGGGATGGGAGAATTTGTCTGGGAGGTGTTATGTCTTTATTTTACCGTCTTCAGAAGTAGAGCTGTGTAAAATTCATTTTGCTAGACAGAAAAATACATTAAAACACATGGAAAATATAGGTAAAACACAGTATTACCACAGTATTACCAATAAACATTTCCTTTTTACTTGGAATCAAACCCAGCAAAACATATAGATCTGAATTAATGGAGCAGTGCACAGCAGACAAATTACTACAGGTATTATTCCAGGGACTCAAAGAGGCAGTTTTTTCCCAATAAACTGTCAGACTGCATAGACTGTATAACAGCAGCTTTCTAGTAAAGATAATTTCATTTGTTCTCATCTCTTGGCAGATTCTCAACTAAAACTGTATACCCAGGGTCTAAAAATGCATTGCACTGAAAAGAAAACACATCAATTATAAAAGAAGCTCAACCAAATTCAAACGTGATGTTTGGAAAGACAATAGCTTTGCAATGCTGATATCATTACTTGTACTATACAGGAAACAGTTAGTGACATTTTCATGCACTGGCTTGAATTTTATCTTCTCCTCCTCCTTGTCCTCTGTCCACCCTCCCACCCCTGGTCTCCCCCCTTGGCTCGTTACACAAAGCAGCTCAACGACATGACGCAATAATGATTGTTTAGCACCCAGCATGCTTTGGGAGACTAGAGCATTGCAAAGGAAAATCACTGAGAGAAAAAAAAAAAAATTGAAAGGTCCTGGTGGAAAAAGAAAAAAAAAAAGAAAAAAAAAAGAAACAAGTGCACATAACATCAATGCCACCTCTGAGAAAAATCATCACTACACAAAGATACAGTATACATAATACAGTATAACATGCACTCTCCAATGATAAGCTAGAAGATCCAGAGTAAGTAAAGATTTCATACTTGTGCGGTTTTTTGTGCAAAATTCTGAAAGACCATGACAAAAATCACAGACTGAAAAAAGTTTTGAGATTGCCAGACAAGCTGTGGCATTCAATAACCACTCCAATGACCAGATCATTAGCCAGCAGCTAAATTCACATTAAGTGAACCAGTTTAAAGTTTTGAGTTGCTTATCATGATAAAATACGAGGCCATAGAGGCAGTTTGGAAGGGAATGAAGAGTGTTGCTTGTGACGGGCCAGCCACGATGGTGCTCTGCAGGAAGTGCCACACTCCGATCTGCTCTGTCATCATTAGCATTTTTATTGGCTACATGAAGGAGGCGAAATAATATTAACTTAAAAAGAGATTCTATTTGCAGAAAAACACATGCACTAGTAACTCAGCGTGGCCGTGTTAAACCTCTTGAACTTTTTCTCAGAGCAGTTCAAACCACACCACTCAGAAATCTATTTAAAAGAAACTAAGATTTTTCTTTGAGGGGAATGTGTGTTAAAAATAGAGGTAATTTACTCATCAGAGATACTCTGAGTATGAATGAGGAGTGGTATTCACAGTATTTTTATTTTCTGCTGAATGCCACTGAAAACAGGATCGAGAGCCGTGTTTGGATACCACACAGCAGCCTGACTGTGCTCCTTCAGGTGATTGAGAAAAATAAAGCTTCACAAAGACAGGTAGAGTGAACTTGTAAAAAATTTAAATCTGTGATTGTCATGTGTCTGATCTGATCCAGGAGAGCATGGCTTTACCATTCGCAATCATTTGCACAAAGAAAACAAAGAAAGGGCAAATGATACAGTACTGTACCTCCATGGTCTGAGACTGGTGCATGGCTTTGATTGCATTCTGTGCCATTGCCCTTGTAGAAAATGTGACAAACGCACAGCCTGTGGGAACAAGGGGACAGGGAGCAGGAAAGACAAAAAACAACAAGACAAAAGGGTTGGACGCTTGTTAAACCAACACAGTCTACGAGAACGGCCACAAGACGACACTGTTCTCAGTAGTACATAAAAATAAACAACTTCTCTAGTTTATTTATTGACAGTGCTGACTTGCTAATCTGACCATAGATGAAAGAAAAAAAATTAGGTGGGGATGGGTGACAAGAAGGGTTTTTATTTAATTTTCTGGTTTGTTTTGCTTTGTTTTTCTTTTTTGTTTGTTTGTTTTGTTACTATTTTTGTTCTTTAGCCACAGGGTTTGAAATAAATAAGGCTTTTACGTAGCCTTTGGATTGCATAGTTAAATCTATTCAGACCATGCATTAACAATTGCTTGCTCTAGCTTTTGTGTAGGTAAACTCTGGATAGCGAATACACGTCAGCATCACCGACAGCTGAACTGAGAATTTCATAAAGGGGTCCATAGCATCACAAATTACTGTGATGCAGCAAGAATGATCATACAAATAAGAATGAGAAAAACTCCACTGTGTAGCCTGTGACTGTGTGTGAAAAGACTCAGACAAAATTCAGTAAAGTAGGTGAAATCTCAACATTTAAGAGAATAACATATTAAGAATAAAATTCCTTATGGTTTTTGTTTCTCTGAGTCCTACGTACAAGTATAATTCTTTGATCTGTGAAAGCTACCACCAGCTTGAACAATTCTGAAGCTATGTGTGAATAACTGAAAAATCACTCTTTTTTTTCCCTCTTCAGCCTTTAAAATCATAATGAAAAGCCAGTAGGCTAATGCCTGGGCTATTTTCCCACCCTTTTACTATTGTCAGCCATACCTACACTGGGCATGGTGCAGGTCAACGTTTTTAGTGCATGACTCACTGCCCTTTTGGCTAATACAACATTGCCTCCTGAGATTTACATTTTATTCTTCATGCGCCCTTGGGCATCTTAAAGAAAAAGACTGTGAAATTAATGCAGATTCAGGCTGATTTTGTAATAATACCATGGCACACTAAAAGCTTAGCTAAAGCAACACAGACTTATTTCACTTGTGATCTCTAATGACTTTAAAAGTGCATTGATTTTCAGCTCCCTTAGCCTTGCACAGTTTGAACTTAGGTTTCAGAGAATAATTTAGTGTTCCACTCAATTTCCTCAAAACATTATTATTATTACTACTTAAAAGATTTTCAAATGAAGCGGATCTAAGCACTGAGAGGCTAAAGCATATTGTCATTTTAGAGCTAATGCATGAAAGCTACGTTCTGGCACCAAAAATACAATATTGTTGCCCCTGTGGCCAATGGGCAAAATAAACTATTTTGCAATCCAGCAAGCAACAGATTGTTTGGTTTATGCAAATCAATTTGAGGCATAGAATATCTTTTCTTTTTAGCTCTGTGTGTACCTGGTAAGATTATCAAGTCAAGACTGTATTCACATTTTAATCAAACAACAGTAAGAGAAAGCAATGCCTGATCATTACCCAAAAGCACTACATCTAGTCATGAAAATAAAGTCAATGCATTTTTGCATCATGCGGTATTTATTTTTCTCTTTAATGTAAAGGCCCTTGATTCAAGAGAACCTAAGATGGCTTATGTACCTCTGGCTGATAGATGAGCATCATAAAATCAGAAATCAGAATTCTTTCACCCAAACTTCACTGCAGCATTGTGACTCTCTGTATTTCTTAGGTAACAAAACAGCTGATGATGTCTCACTACTGTTTGTCCACACTACATGTTGCTATACTAGTCTTGTTCAGCAACAAATTTCTGTCAAAGAATCTGATGTAACAAACCAGCTTTCTGTACAGCAAGCTAGACAAAATGTGCAGTAGAAGGGTAAATAAACTACAGTACTTCTGCTAGATTCCATATTGCTGCTGTACACTAAAATTAAGGAGGCACAAATTTACCATCAGTCTCAAAGTAATCTCTCTTAATACCATTTCTGTTATTAACATTAACAGAGGAAATAACACCAAGGGTTTTCTTTTCTTGTTTTGCAAATTCAAAGGTGGATGAGCACAAATAGAGATATAGTGGAGGGCAGGCAAGGACCCCCATACAGAACCTTGAATAAGATTGTTGATAACGGTCAAGAAACTGCTTCGTTCATTTCTTTGGTTCTCACTATCCAGGAGTGTGTACTATAGTGACAATTACTGAATGGAGGTTTCAAATGCATGAGAAGCATGTGAAATGTCAACAAAAATCAATAAGACACAGTTTATGCATTTATCACAATTTCTCCCCAGCAGTTCTGCTGTAAGTAACTTACTGAGAGATGTTGCAATTAGCAGGTCTCAAAAGAAATGTGAATCAGCAGAGAAATAAGACTGCATTCCTCTCAAGATAAAGCAGACTCCCCCTTCCCTCCCTCAAGCTTTCTCTCTTTTTAACTACAGGGCTCAGCTGTTGGGTACTTTCAGCGCCCAACACCACTGCAAAGCCTTCCTCCTCACTCCTCAGCCCAAATCCATTTGCATGGGAGTTGTTGCCTTTGTCATGGAGCAAAAAGACCTTTGTTGCAGATCTCTGTACCAATTTGAAAGGAACTTGTTCTTTGGGCAAGGGGAGTGCCTGATGAATGGGGTTATGCAGCTTGAATATGAGCATTTGGAAGCAGCATTCCACAGAGAGGACGGGGGCTGCATTTTAATTAGAGTTTGCCAGCCAGAGGCTACAAGGTTAGGTCCCCTTGTTATCTCCATTCAGCAGGCCATTTCCCACCAACGGACAGTGGCCATTTGCACAGTAAATTTCCAATTTGCCTCAATAACATGGCAAAAAATTCAGCAGACAATGTTATTTCTAAATTACTTGAAAACCCGGACTTTAAGAGATTACCATTAAATGCCCCAATTAAACATTTGTTAATTTACCCATCTTTCCAGACATTGCTACATGTATTCACATTCAAGGGTCATTTTTCAGCTACCAAACCTGGACACTCACACACAACATCTGTATATTTATTATGTGTGCATATATATTTTATTATGCATGGAATATGGGATCCTATATATTTTATTATGGGTGAACTGTGGAGTCCTTTCCTTCATGACCAGACTGCCACACTGGAGAGGAGCTAAGCCTATGTCATAGGATTTAGTCTATTTAACTCAGTCACTTTGCCTTTATAATTTAGGTGTTCACAAAAGCTGTTCTTCTGAAATGCTTGTATTTATTGCCATGGTCAATGGCAGGACCTTGATTTCCCTCTGTGGGGCACATATGCACTCGAAGAGGATGGTTTTGTTGGGCACCTAGAATTTAATCAGAAGTTGGTGTCCAAGGACACTGGATTTCATTTCTTTATGTTTCTGAAGGGTTGGGAAAACCCTTTCTAGCACACTCTCACTCACTGTATCACATGGGTGCAGGTGGTCTTTTGGGAACACACTGCCAGCTTTAGGACGCTAAATCACAATTATAAGAGGACAGGACTAATCAGATTTCATGCCTCGTGGTGCAAGGAAACAAGAAAGATTTTTGTGGCCTCTTACCTCATCCTATGAAACAAGGCATTCATTGGCATGCCACGGACTGAGGTCTTCTGGACCCATAGCTACAAGCAAACTATTTCTGTTCTACCCCACCGAGTCCTGATATTCAATTACTCCCTTCTTACTGGAGCTATGGAGACCTCTGGGAAGGAAAATATGGAGAGGGGGATATTTCTATAGCTAATGCCTTGAAATAACTTCATTTTGTACAACCAGCTACCGAGCTACACCAAAAGATAAGATTGTTTTGTAGAAACAGCCAGCCTGCAAGACACCTCACACTTATTTATCAGGTCTGGTTTCAAAATGTCAGGGATCACTGACAGAAAGAAAAGAGGAGGGAGAAAGAAGATCTAAGAGTTTTAGCTGCTTCTCCAAGGCTGCCTTCTCACCCCCTACAGCAGACAAACGAGTGATTGGAGAAAGGCTGCTGGAAGTAATTTCCTTCAGCAGGCAGAATTGGAGTAAGGCACCCAGCCCTGGCATGGCAGAAATTTTGGAGAACATTATCACATCTGCCACATTGGCTGAGAGAACATCTGAACTCATAGGGCTGCTCCTTATCCCTCTCCCACTAGAAAATAGAAGAGGATTTTGAAAAAGCAGAGAAATGTGATAGGCTTCCTCCTCGATCCTGGCCATCCCAAACCTAGGGCTTGCTCCCTGAGTGACTGAATGGTTGAAGTATTTTAAAAAGCTCAGCTCTGTCCCATTTCAGCTCCTGCTTCATGTGATTCTTCTCATCTCAGGCTTTCCTAGACTGTTGAGAAACATTCAGTCAGCAGCTCCTGCACAGCCTAACCCAACATCAACACCTGTGAGCTGCAAGTGAAGTAGAACATTTTTATGTATGGAAGCCTCAGCTAAGGTTCACACCTACACAAGAAACCTCCCTCATGAAACCACTGCTGCCTACCAGAGGTTTTAAAGTGAGGCCAAAGGGAGATGCAAAATTCAGAGACATTGTTTGGAAGTCCAAAAACATGGTTTTTACACAGAGGAAGACTCAAGAGATTTTCAAAGACACCCAAGCAACCACAGTGCTGCGAGTGGTGGCTGCACAGCTGGTGCCATAGTGGTTGCCCCACAGCTTCCCAGTACACTGTAAACAAAGTTTTCTTCAATTTCTGTAAAGAAACAAAAATGAAAAGCTGCCAAACACTCCTGCAAGGAGTAGTTGGGATCCTCTGAGATGAAAGCTTCTATTTAAAGAAAAGATAAGGCTTGAATAAAAAGCTATGGAAATTGAAGTGTGATAAAAATAAGCTTTGGTTGGGTTAAAATGTTTCTAGCTGAGATTGCAAAGTAGACTTTTCCTTTTCTACACTGTGCTAATACAGCCCAGTCTGAAGGAAGGAACATCGTGGAAAACAGCCTTCTAATGAAGACATCATACAAAAATCTGTCTTGGTGGTTAAAATACATTTCATCTACAAACTAAATTGTACATCAAATTGTTTACTGTAGTGGTATTTGGTTGTTAAGTATTACCTAAGATACACAACGACAGGTCTGAGACCTAGTGCAACAATTCAGTCTAAAGAAAATAATTTGAAAAAGCCACAGTGAAGCTCTTCAGTTTATGCATATCAGGCACATAAAGGTAACAAGAGGCACGTCCTGTAACCATGCCTCAGCTCTTCAGCTCTACTGACTTGACTGTTGACCGGATGGCAGGTTGTAGATTTTAAATTTCCTGAAGTTCACGGTTCCCTCAAAGCATTTCTAATTGGACATTCAATTACCCACCCTGAAAAGTAGAGACTTCATTAACGGAATTTACACAAACCCAGAATTAAATGGGTACCAAAGACCACATTCTCTAACTGTGCCTTGATGATCCTCTTGTTGGAATAAAGCCTCTTGCAAATTATTTTATTTCAGGCTTCCCTCTTGGGAGGGATTGCTGCAAAAGTGCAGTAATGGAAATCTGAGATGTAGTTAGTGGCCAAAGGCCAGCAGAGACATTGGTCAGTTGGACGTGTTTCTTCCCTCCCAGTTGCAAAAGAGTTTCAGCAAGGGAAAACAAAATTAAATGTGCCATAATGATTGGAAAAAATGAAAATGTTACCACATTGCAGCAAAAGGAATAAGGCACTGAGGTGCTTCTGAAAAGCTATGAAAAATACAGCACTTCCACTGTCCTTGTTTCCCACCACTTACTGATACACAATTCAGAAGGTGACTTCTAATCTAGGGTGTTCCTATAGCTGGCACTTCATGTTACTTTAGGTCAGAAGGGAGCAGTAAATATCCAGAAGAAAAAAAACCCCAGCATAAAAGTCTCCTCACCTATCCTTCCCTGCAATTAACTGTGATGCAAATACTAATTTTCTTCTACTAATTCATCAAGAAAACCCTTGAATCTGAAAGTTCTGAATGGATTTTCAAGAAATTAAATTGCCTGACCATGGTGTAACTGGCTATTCCATTTCTAACCTGCTCTCAAAGCAAAGAAAGAATGAAAAAAACAATCCTTGTAATCAATGTCTGCAGAAATGTTGCCTTGTCTCATGTGCCTACTGATGTTTTGTTAAAAAATCATTCAATTAGGAGCCTAGAAGATGTAGAAAAATGCATTTTTGAGCTTTTTCACAATTTTCATGGTATATCCAACTCTCTCTACATGTTATTAGCAGGTTTTTCAGTGCATGCTATTAACCCAGCTGACTTCTTTCTGGTATCTGATATATAAATCTGCACTTAGCAATATAGCAGAATAATTTTCTATGTGGTGCTCCTGTGATAAGGATAAGAGGATTTTTTTTATCATCATTATGGATGGTAATAATTCCTAGAGTGATACAGAGATATTGATCCACTGATCTAAAAAAAGCATTTTACAAAGGCAGGGGAGCATCACTACCCTTATTTTAAGCAACAGGATAGCAGAGATGATGAGTGACCAACTCATTTATGGTCAATACAGCACATCAGTGGCACAGCTACAAATCAAACTTGGGTATTTCTGGCTATTTTTGTACACTCCAGCTCTCACTACCTGGCTGTCTGTGCTGGCATCCGTGGTCATGTAGACATTACATTGTGCTGGGAGTCAGCAGGTCTGAAAGTTTCCTTAAGCTGTTTACAATAAGTGATTTAAAATCTTAATCATCTCCGGCAGTTCACTTCTGCTTTTTCATGATAATGAAGCTTAGCACATGATATCACAATCATGAATTTTTGTAAAGCATACTTAGCTCTTCAGAAAAAGTGCTGGATTAAACAACCCTGCAGGCTGAATCCTTCTCTCTGAATAATGAATATCGTACAGGCAGTGGCAAGCTTCTTTAGATAGTCCCATGAACCCTGCTCAAGAGGCGGCCAGCCTCCATGGCTGTTGGGTCCCTGGTTTCTTTATCTCTACAGCCAACAGGGTATTTTTATTTTTTAATACCTTTCACAGCTAGGAATTACTTGCTGCCAGCCAGCTAATTTCACAGGGACTATCCCAGAGTCTTTGGAAGGCAATGCCTTTTGGTTGCTGTCTATTCTTGTAGCTGATCAAAATATAGCATGTTACAGGTGTAAACAGTGGTTATTTGTTGGATGCAGGAGTAAGTAACAATGGGGGAAAATATGACTCAAGCTAAAAAAACCCTCAGTTTCTTTAAAATACACTGCTCCACCACTGGAGCTCTGTATCATTACTTTAGTCTCATTTTACAGCTGAGTTTCAAATGGCTGACAATAGGAATTTTGAGTGGAAAAGGTGATGGTCCATTATCAGTAGTGACAGCAATGGGTGCGACTTCATTAAAGTTCTGTCAACTCTTGGTTAGGAACTACAAAAGAAACAACGAGTTCCACCTCTCTCCCCCTCTCCCTTTACCTTAGCACTTATATCACACTCATCACCAAGTGTTACATTTTCCCTTGATGCCACAGGATGGGATTTCTCCTTGTTACTGGAGCCCATGTGGTACAATGCAACCCTAAATCCTGCCTATGAATTGACAGCAGATTGTTACCCTACCTTACCAACCTGGTAAGGCTGCTGTTGTAGTGTAGTCATGGGCTAAAATAAAAGTCAACTGAAACCTCAGTCTTTACTAAGTAAAAAAAAAACTGAAACCAAACCCAGTCCAAACAAAACTGTTCTGCTGAGCAGTGTAACCTGGAGCTATTCCTTGCAACCATCTGCTGGTAATGCAGATTATTTGCCTGAACCCTTTAAGAAAGCTTGAAAGCTGGCATAAATACCAAGGAAGATACTTTTCAAACACTTTTCATGTGAGATACCATGATGTGCACTTGTTAGGCAATTGAAAAGAGATGCCAAACAGAGTTTATTGGACCACTCGTCCATCTCACTGCTGTAAGCACTGAACTGAGTTCCTGAAGGCTCTGGCATGGCAAGGTCAGTGTTTTCCTCAGACAGTGACTATTTTTCATTTACCCCTCTGTGTCTAGGAGGAAAGTACATCTGGACGGGTGCTGAGGAAACAAATACTGTTTGTGGCAAAGGGAATTAACACCTTGGAAATGGGAACATGAATTAAAACTCATTAAGGATTGGAACTCTTTACAAAGATTTAACAGTGTAAGTCCTCCCTCCTGAAGCAGTGTTTCACCTTGTGCTTTTTCAGTCAAGCTCCCTCCTCTGCAGATGTCCCTCAGCACTTTTCATTTCAACTGCAATACCAACCATTTTCCCAACACTTTGCCTTCTCTCATGGAGTGATGGTTTTGTGAAGCTGATAAAAATCTGCCTGAAAACCTGGTTGGTGCAGCTGAACTCATTTTGAAGTGTGAACATGGGTGTGTAGAAAGCAATTCGAGTTTAACAAGGCATGAGGCATGAGGGCATGATAGAATATCAGTCGTGATTGTGACCGAAATGAACCCGAGTGGCACGGAGGATACAGCTCTGCTGTGGTTACTGGTGTGTGACCTACCCGGACTGAGATCTTCAGCCTACAGCAGGAGAGAGCAGCACATTAACTCTACAGCTGTGCTGGCCAGCACACGACACTGCCCTGCCTGACACACTGGAGACATGGCTTAGGAATCTCAGCTCCTGATTGTCATGAGATCGCTGTTCTCAGCAGAACAAAACTGCCCCACCAACCTCACTTACTCTGCTGGATTTCATAATTAGCTTTTCTATGCTCCTACTAAACCCAGTCTGTTGAATAAAAGCAAGCATGCAGTGGGATTTTTATGGATCCCAGGAAAGATCCATTTCTTTGTTGGGTGATGCTGACAAGTCAATTAAATCTTTTTTGGGGGTTAAAACATCTGATGCGCAGATCTTGTTATTTCAGCAGTTAATTAGCTCCTTTCCCACTTGTGTCTTCCATCATTCCTTCCCTGAGCTGCTTGCACAATGAAATCAGTGAAAATCAGAAATACTTATTTTGCCTCATTGTTGGGTCTAGAAAGATAATGGCAACACTCGACTCCATCAGTAAACATTCCTTACTGAGCTGCAGGAACCAAACTCAGACTTTGCCCTAATCTTCCCCAAGGCAAAAGCCATGATCGTGAGGCTCTCCTTGCCTGAAGGGCCTGCTGCATCCCAGCCCCAAAAGTTTGGGGATTACAAAGCATAAATATGCACAATTTTCTTGGGGCTCTCTATTTATTGTCAGAGTGGCTTTTCAACAAGTCATTATTCAGAAGTACTACAGTAAGTGCTTTCAAGAAGTGCCATGAAATATAGGAGTACCTGCACTTCCTTTGCTGAAATTTATAGGTGTTTTATAGAAACTGGGCTGCTCACAAAACAAAAAACCCCATGCACAAATTGTTGCACAAAATTCTGTGGATCCTATTGCCTACTTGAAACAAGTAGATCCAAACGTAAAGAAAAAAAAGTCTAAATCTATACCCATATCTATATGCAAAATGGGTGCTATTACTTTTTTCTATGCCTTTTGAAAATGTAATAAAATGCATAAACTGTGCTTTCTATGTATTTGTTTTTCCTGTAGATGTGGTGTTTTTCACAGCTCCACAATTAAAATTACTTACTCCCTGTGCCATTAAATGGCTGTGGCAGATACCACAGCATCATCCTGCACTGAGAGATGGGACTATCCCTATCTCCTTTTCCACTCAACAGCTCCTGGCACTGATGTTTTGAGGAGGTTCACGCTCTGAGAATAAATTCAGGTCCACATACCATGGAGTTAATATGCACTCTGGGTCATCAATATACAATTATCTTTCTTTTCAATAGGTTTTCAGAAGGCCTTTCCCTAAAAGGTACTTTTGCACTCAAAAGGGATCACTGGCTATTGAAGTCTGTGCTGCATTTAATTTCCAAGGTCAGGTTGGCCACTTGACCACTCTTGATGGTGATGCATAACACCTCTGCCCTGGTTTTTTGGGTTGTGGTAGAGGCACAAGATTTAAAAGCTCTTTTTACAAACTTTTGTCCAGGCAAAGCTTTCAGGTCCAACCTAACCTCTTTGTTTCTCAGATAAAGCAGACCTATGTTTTGCATATAGTTACAGAAAACACAGGAATGGAGAAGATAGTGCTACAACGAGGGCCAGTTCCCATCACCCTTTATGCCTTCCATCAGTCATTTACAGTCTCGTCCTTTTTTTTTTCTTTTTTTTTGGCCTTGTGCCCCAAAGCGGAAATGGGGTCAGGGGAGCAACTTTGATTTTGTGAGAGCAGAAAACTGAGGGTGTTTTCTCAGGGTGCAAAGGAACCTTTCCAGCTGACAAACAGGGTGATAACACAAGTTAATATGCTGGCACCGAGACCTTTCTGACACTGGAAATAAAAGGTGATAATTTCAGTCACTGTGAAAAGTTCATGTGGATACCTTCATCACGTGGGACGTTTTACAGCGTAACCTCTCGCTGCAGACAGCAGCTCTGCCTACCTTGGCTGTGACATAAAGCTCCCAATTAGCACTTAAGGAAAGAGACTTTACAGACTGCACACTCACCTCGGCTCAGCCCATCTGGTCCCCGAAGGATTCGGCATTCTTCTATCTGGCCGAACGGAGAAAACATCACCCTGATATCATTCTCATTACACTTCTTCGAAACCATTCCTATGAACAATTTTCTGTCTTCCACAGCTAGAAGATAAAAATAATGAATGAGCAAAGGCCATTTCATCTTTTTCCTGTGATCAATGCTTCATTACCACATCAAACCAAGCTCCAGTCATGTGAGTCTGGCTCTGTAACTGAAGACAAGTCCTAAGGCAAACACTTTATACTTACAACCTCCCTTCCCCCCTTCCTCCCCCACCCCAAATATCTCATTTCTCTCTCTCTCTCTCCTTTTTCCAGTGGTGCTTGCTGTTTATACAACATATTAATTGGCTGTCTTAGTCACTCTGCATACACCTCCCCTTCACAGCTTCTAAAAGAGAAGAATCCTCTGTTAGAGACACTTTTAAAGATCTCTTTGCATAGATTCTAATTCAGATAAATTCCCTCATGCCCCTCATGTGTGAAAGAAATCATGACGGGGTGAGGGTGGAGAAGGGATTGTGCACATAATGATACAAGCTAATGAAAAATATTCCTGAGAAATGTTTTGAGAGCAGCTGCTATCTGAGCTTTCAATTTCAGCCAACTTAATGCACGGCACTGGAAAGGCAGATGTGCAACAACTGCTCTGGAAAAAGAATGCATTAAATTTTTCTGCTGTTTTTTTTTCAGTGCCACAGCCCTCTCCCCTTCAGGAGGACACAAGGCATACTCCAGGACACCACTTGAACACCCTTTGATGTGTGATAATGCTGAGTTTACAAAAAAAAACCCATGAAAAAGGTGCTTTACCTGAATTATTGGTAGACTATTTCCTGCCTGTACTGTCACCACCACCAGCACAAGCTGGACTGCTGCAGCAGGATGCACACAGTCCTATTAATCAAACTCAAATTTACAGGTCTAAAGCTGGGGACTCTTGTCAAAAATGAAAGAGATCATCAAAACTTAATTTACTCTGGAAAGACTTAAAAATGTTAACGCACCCACCCATCTATATTAAACCAAAAATCTAAGTCCTCATTATACAGTACATACACCAGTGCTTTCTTCTTCTCTGGGAAAGGCATGTAAATGCAATTCCCTGTTAATGAGCAGAGTGTCAGGGTTTGTGGGGAGGCAAAGAGGGAAGGAAAGCTTTACTCCAGAGAGTCTGCACTGCACTTACTTATTTCTATTATTGTGCAAATTATTTTTGTAATGAAGTATTTTCATTTCAGGGCTTACAAAAAAAAAAATAATGAATCCTCCCTTGTTCTCTAACTCTGTCTCCTGTATTAGAACGAGTTTGTCAAATGGAATAAATTGCAGCTGAGGAAGAAGGAACTGCGTCTATTTTTTCTAGGATTTTATTTGTATTATACTTCAACACTTTCAGTGCATTTAATAATTTCAAGAATAACAAGAAGCAGTTCATGTTTATTGATCATGAGAAGCGTTTGAAGTAATTTTCTCCTCAAATTGCTGACTTTAAGAAGTATTTGTAGCTTTTATATAAGCAAGCACCAAACCCATGCATTTTTCAGAACCCAAAACAGAGACCAGCCCCTGCAATCCCAGCTGCTCACTCTACAAGCTTGCAAGAAAATTGGTGTGAATTTAACACCCAGGGGAAGATCTTTTCCTCAGCAGAGATTCCTCAAGACTGAACATTTTCATTCACACTTTATATTGAGGTTCCACATGCAGGTGAACCCCCCAGAAAGGGTTAAGAAATGATGAATGCATGGGATGAGCCAGTTTTATACAGATCAGGAGCTGAATATGTGTGATTGCAAATAAGACCTGCAAGTTGGGATATTTATATATACATAAATATATATAAATATATATGGAATTTTACATCTGATCCATAATATACAGCTGACCTTGATGCTGCTAATTATTATTTTAAGGGTGGGAAAGCCAAATTGCCTTGCTCACAGCTACAAGAGGAGTGCAGGCAGCCACTTCTGCTGGTGAAAGGATGCCTGTAACTTGGCTGCAGACAATTCCTTTATTGCCTTGAGCAATCTTTTTGAGGAAGTTCCCTGGCCAGCCTGTCCCCTTGACAAGAGTCACAGACTATGGCCATGGTGCAGGAAAGGTTTGGAGACAAGGGACCAAGCTGGGCTGCCAGGTCTGGATTTCTCCACACCACAGACTGAGGTCAGGCTGGGTGAAGCCTTGGTGCCAAGCACATTTCCAAGCACTGCCCTCTGCTCTGTGTTATGAACCTCTTATTTTGTGTCTCTGTGTCAGCCAGTTTAAATTTGGGTTGATCTTATGCTTGAATTACAGTGTGCAGGNTCAGCAGAGATTCCTCAAGACTGAACATTTTCATTCACACTTTATATTGAGGTTCCACATGCAGGTGAACCCCCCAGAAAGGGTTAAGAAATGATGAATGCATGGGATGAGCCAGTTTTATACAGATCAGGAGCTGAATATGTGTGATTGCAAATAAGACCTGCAAGTTGGGATATTTATATATACATAAATATATATAAATATATATGGAATTTTACATCTGATCCATAATATACAGCTGACCTTGATGCTGCTAATTATTATTTTAAGGGTGGGAAAGCCTTGCTCACAGCTACAAGAGGAGTGCAGGCAGCCACTTCTGCTGGTGAAAGGATGCCTGTAACTTGGCTGCAGACAATTCCTTTATTGCCTTGAGCAATCTTTTTGAGGAAGTTCCCTGGCCAGCCTGTCCCCTTGACAAGAGTCACAGACTATGGCCATGGTGCAGGAAAGGTTTGGAGACAAGGGACCAAGCTGGGCTGCCAGGTCTGGATTTCTCCACACCACAGACTGAGGTCAGGCTGGGTGAAGCCTTGGTGCCAAGCACATTTCCAAGCACTGCCCTCTGCTCTGTGTTATGAACCTCTTATTTTGTGTCTCTGTGTCAGCCAGTTTAAATTTGGGTTGATCTTATGCTTGAATTACAGTGTGCAGGTCTACCCCAAGGGTGAGTAGGTTCCAACCTTCTTTTAAAAACAGCTGCTGGCTAAGTTGGACAAATGCCTGCCACAGCATCCCAAAGGAGGTCCCTTGGGTCCTACTTCAGTGCCAGGACAAGCCTCAAACCAGAGATTCACACGGAGATTCAAAAGAAATGAGATGCAAACAGAAGTATTTGTTTTAATTTTCCAAAGAGTAGCAGGCAACAAACTCCCCACCGGCCTCCTTTGGTTTCGCTAGTAAACCTATAAATATGCCATTTAACTAACATGATTTGCAGGTTTACAGCTTGAGGGTGATTTTATAGTAAATTAAACATCCAGCTCCTGTGTACTGTACATCTTAAAAATGCAGATTGCATGAAGAATGCTCAGAGTACATAAAACATATTGATATGATGATGTGCTCTGCATTCAGTGCCATTAGTCAGTGCTGATCAGTGTTGAAGCTTAAGAAAATTGCTATTCTTTTTCTGGCTAGAGGCCCAGCATAAAAAACATTTAAAGTGACAATTGTCAAGATCAAAATGACATGTTTTCACTCCATCTGAGAGAACATCTGATATTATTAGGCTGAAAGAGTTTTTAACAATATATTCCTACACACAGAACGGAATACTTTTCCACCTCGATAAGACTGATTTTCAGGATTTATTTCTGCATTTTTGGTCAGCCACTTCTTTCTTTCTAAAATGAATTCTTACCTGCCACACAGGCAAGACCTGAGAATCAAACAGGCAACAGAGTACAAGAAGTGTGGGTCAAATGTATTTAGAGGTTAGCAAACTTCCCATTGGTTCTGCCAAGCCTGTGGATTTTCCTGTGCGTGTTGGGTTTCTCCCACAGACTGTAAAATGGGAGCCCAGGACTAAACACACGTGACCCAGCAAAGCACTGAGACTGGGGCAGGTGCTGCAGCTTAGGGAAAGGATGGCAGCCTCAACCCATCTGGCCTAACTTCAGTGACCTACAGTTTTAGTCTCAGCTCAACTGGCTGTTGGCAATGCCAAGAGATCAGCTCCTCCGAAGAGTGACGGATCTCACCTCTCCCAGCAGGGTGGAATGGCCTTTGTCATGGGCGTCTCTCCCCTGCCACTGACAGTAGATTAAAGATTTTTTTCTATTGACTGAGTAGACTGACAGACACTGTTACCTTCCATCCAACTCCCAGATCTTGGGCATCATGGTAACACCTAGATGTCCTGAGCTCCAGCTGCAAGGACAGGAGGAATAAATGAGCTCTGAGGGACTGGACAAAGCTTGGGAGCTGCGAGAGCCTTGGGCAATGATAGCAGGCAAAGAAGAAGGCTGGCGGAAGGGTAACAGTGCACAAGGGCCAGCACTTGTGTGCATGTATCTCATAAGCATTTCACTGCTGCTTGATAACTCTCTCTCCCACCCTTGGGGTAGGTTTCAACAATTCAAAATCCAGAAAAATCAAAACTTTTTGGTGTGTGTTTGACATCATTAGTTCTGAACCTCACTCAAGGGATTAGCTGAACTTTCTGACTATTTTGCACCACTCTGTGGGAATGAAGTAGATACAACAGCTTGGAAGTAGCAGGTCAGATGGGGCAGCTGAGTGCCCCTCCTTGATGGAGCAGAAGCAACCAGAAGGTCACAGTAAACAAGGCCCATGCTCTATTCTAAACAAGGCCTAAGTTCTATTTATAGGAAGGAAGTTGTGAAACTGCACAGTTTCTTGATTAACACATTATGGGGTTCACCTTTAGTCCATCCTAACACACTACAAACGCAGGTGGGCTGTGCTGCCAGGGCACTTGGAGTGACACATCCAGTGCTAAGCCTGCTGGATTTGGGGTGGGGTTTGCCAGAATGCAGGGACCCTGTGTGATGAAGTGCAGATACCTGTTTTAAAATGAGATGAGTTGCTCTTGTAACCCTGTCAAGGCTAGCTCTGCCATCACTGGCACTCATGCCTGGGCATCATGTTTGAACACAGAACTCTGCATTAGCCATCAAAGGTTATCTGAGATAAAGTCTGTTTCTGCTGGGGTGTGGGGGGAACTTTTCAAACTGAGCTTCCTGTCTTCCGACAGCACTACATCCAGTGTGCAGAATAACATCCTGAAGGGTCTAATTTTTTAGCTTTACTCAGTTTGCTTCAGTAATGAGCATTTCTTGCAGGCTGTATTAGACCGCTTGTGCTAACCCAGGAGAATAAAGGAATAGAGATTATTTTCTGAATGCTACAAAAGAATTAAACCCTGTAATAATCATGGGAAATCCCCCTGAGGATTCAACAAACTTTTCTTTTCACTCTTCTAAATCCCCCACATTCTGAAAGATCAGAATTATAACTCTTTATTGTACATTTCTGAGGAGTCCAGTCAGATAAAGAGTGCATTTTCTCCCCAGAAGATGCCTTCTCTTTTGAGAAAATAGATAAATAGTTTATTATGTATAAATGGTGTGGAGGGTTTTTTTGTTTTGTTTTGGTTTTGTTTTTTTATTCCCATATAGAAGGGAAGGGGTGAAACCAGACTTTTTATCCCTAGCTTTAAGCCTGTGAAAACCCCTTGCATACAATCTGTCAAAGTCACACCTGAATCCAGAGCTGCCTGCATTAATTATCAACTTTTCAATGTGTTAGTGCTAACATATGGCATCTAATTACTACCTCCAAATCGGCAAAGTTGTGCCACTTAGAATTTCAAAATTATTTTTTAAATTTTCCAGTAATAAAGTAAATAAAAACAAATTATAAGATTACTCAGTTACCCTCCTCCCTACTTAAATTTTTTTTTCCAAAAGAGAATTTTATCATTTTCCCTGAAGCAGTGATGCTTTGATCCATTTAAGAGCATACTGCCTGCAGGATATGTGCCTGAAAGTATTGACTGTGTTCAAATCCAGATGCAAGACACATTTAAGCATTTGCACATTATAACAGGTTAGTGGCCACAGACAACTTAGACTCAAGCAGGTGTTGGCAAGTTTTTAGACTGGACGAACCCCTTTTGTTTGAAAAAGGGAAAATGTCCTTAAAAGGATGAATACTGTGAGTGATGAATCTAGTAATGGTGGAAAGTCAAAACGATGCTTTTTGGCAGAAAATTCTTAACCAAAACTTTGTAGATAGGTTAAAACAACCTGCACAAAGGTGATCAGACCAGACCTACCAGGTGATCGGACCAGGACATACTACAAAATTCATCATCTGCAAATCTTTCATATATGTTACGTTTGTCAGCAGTAAGAAGCTTTTCAGAATTCTCCTGGGTAGACAAATTAATTAAATTGGCTGACAAGTCTTGCCCCATCAACTCCAGCTGCTAAAACCTTGGTGGAAGAGATCAAGCTTTGCTTCATCTGCATGAGCAGAGAAATGACTCAGACACATTGTAGGCAGGCAAGGAATCACGGCCCAGAGAAGCTCTGGATGCGCCATGCCTGGAAGTGTTCAAGGCCAGGTTGGATGGGGCTCTGAGCAACCCAGTCCAGGTGTGCAGGAGGTGTCCCTTCCACACCCATCTCCCAGTTTCCATGAGGTGAGTTTGGTCTCTGGTGCCAAGGGACAGATTCCTCTGGTGATGCAGACATCTAAGGGCAGGAACAGTGACGGAAAAGGAGGAGCATTTCATCCTGGTACTCTCTGGCTTGGATGCTCATTCGAACCTTTTGCACAAGGGACTCAATACAGGGAGGGGACGTTTTACCACACAGCAAATACCGTTCTTTGAAAACCTCTGTAAGCTGAATGAGAGGACCTCTACTTCCTTTCTATGGAACCCGAACAGGTCTATCAATCCTTCACAAACATGTACAAGCTCAGAAGAATTGTAGAATAATCAATTTGTCCTACACATCTTTCCACAAGAAATTTTTGACCAAGAAAATTTCTTTAAACCTCTTCGCAAACTGAGAAACACTACTTTACCCATAAAATCCACTGGGATCCTCCTGTGACTCAGAAATCAAAGAGATCTGAGCATTCCTCAAAAGCTCAACCACCAGGGATCATGAAAACCAAGATGCCTTGGCATGTCTTCTTTCTTTTCCCCTTTGAACTTATCAATCTGGTTGAAGAGGTACAGTTTACAGTTTGCTGTTGGTGTGGATAATATACCTCCTCAGATGGATAGCCTGGAGCGTATGGGAAACACGTGCCAAAAAACCTCCACATCCCCCACGCTGCTGTTTTTTCTCTTTCTTGATCTCCAAGCTGCTTGCAAACTGTCATCCCCTCCATGAACCCCATGCCTACGCCCTGCCTTTCTGAGGAGCTGTACCATTATTACCATTATTATGGTATTAGTTTGCCTTCTGTTTCTCCAGTCAATTAAAAAAGAAATAGTTCAGAACCCCTTGAACGCACCTATCAAAAGTTCCCACACGCTTCAGGAGTCTAAATTTAAAAAGGTGTTTAATTTGACACTTGGAACCCCAGAACTGACAATGTATTTCCCCAAAAATACAAAGAAAGGCAAGGAAAAAAAAAAGCAAAAAAAAAAAAGACAATCCCTCATGATTTTCATGCTTGGAATAGATGCCAGAAAATAAGAGAGTATTCCCACAGAGCAGACAGGAGTTTCATGCAGATAACCCCAGACTAACAGCTGCAGCCAGGAGCCAACCTACCCTGTTTTCCAAGCAGGTACTACTTGCAGAGAAAGACAGAATTTTCACAATTCCCCACAGTGTTTTTCCAATATGTTCAATCTCCTTTAGAAAGAAACACTTCAGGCAATGAACAAGTAACTCACTGGGAGTCAATTTTGGCCCATTGCCTCTTATTTTTCTAATTTGCCAAGGAAATTGAGGTGAAATTTGTCTTTGAAAGAAGAATCCATAGAGGCCATACTTAGTTCAGAGGGTTCAGGCCAGTGTTCCTGTGCCTAAGGGATAATTGTGCCCACTGCTAGCACTAAATACTAGGGACTGGAGTTTAGATTTCAACAGCAACATTCTCCTTGATCACTGTGGGGCCTGAAAAGTTCAGTCCTTCAGCCCATTCAGTGTGGGGGTGCCCCCCTGGGGGATGGGCATGGAAGCTGAAGCATGGTCCACGGGGTCTCCCAGCTCCCTGGGTTTATCCTGTTCGTTATTGGTTATCGGTGTTTTCCCCGCCCCGGGGACTGGGGTTGTCCCATGATTCCTGGGTCTTGGGGGAGAGTTGGAAAAGGTTTTGTGCCTGGCCTGGCTACCATGTGCTGATCTCTGTCTCTTCTGGCTGCCATGCAGTCAGAGAAATAAAACATCCATGAATATCTACCAAAAATATTGTTCCTGATTCTTCCTATGGGCCAAGGCTGTCTTCAGGAGAGGGTGCAGCCCAGAACCGGACTGCAACAATCCAGGTGCCTTGGCCCCTGTTCTGAGCACTCAAAGACAGCAAGAAATCTCTGCTAAAACTCTTTGGGAAAATGTTCTTCACCCAGAGGGTGTCTGGGCACTGGAACAGGCTCCCCAGAGCAGTGGTCACAGCACCAAGACTGACAGAGCTCAAGGGGTGTTTCGACAAGGCTTTTGAGCACATGATGGGATTCTTGGGCTTGTCCTGTGCAGGGCCAGGAATCAGATTTTGAGAATCCTCGTGGATGGATATCCATCCTTTTCATTTCAGAATATTCAATGAATCTACAATTCCAACCTGAGAGAGAGAACACCCCCTGCCATACAAACGGGCGATGGCTCGTATTTCCTGAGTTCATGGCCATTTTTGTTTGGAAAGTTGTCATAATGGGAAACCTAGCATAATGTGAAGTTTTAATTTCCTTCCAAACTTCATAATCCTTGGAGAAGCCTGAAAAAGGGATGCACTACAATTAGCAAAAAAAGAAGCCTTAAAAAAGCCTTGCGGAGAGATTTAGAGCCCAATCATAATTTACATTTGCAGGTATGTAGATCTCTAAGTGCACGGCTTCTGCCCTGATTACTAATTAATGAGGTGCAAAGATGCCTGTTGGAGGAACCAGCTCTGATTATGTGGGCCTTATGGGAAAATGAAGCTCTTGCAATCTAAGAAGGCAAATGATATCTTTAACATATATTTTAGAAAATTACAGGAACAAATCAAGGGGCAAAATATACACGTATATATTTTTAAAGAATCACATGCCGCCAAGTTGTGCTACCATTCGATTATCTTATTTCCCTGAATATATAAACCTGGCATGTTAAATAGATTTAGCCTGCCATCTATTTTGCATGTCATATACATCCACTTAGGCAGTACCCTAGTATTCCAAATGGATATTACTGTCTTTATAGCATTCATTTTTCAATCGTTTTGAAGAATAAGTATACCGAGAGCTCCAAAGTGGGTTTCCCAGCTCATAAAGAAGCATATGATTAAAACCTAAATTTGGCTCAGATTCAGAATGGCATCATTGTATAAAAATGTAGTTTTGGCAAATGTTTAAAGCTGATCATGTGCTTATGTAGATTGTTAACACAGGTACGCCTTTTTGTTTCTTTTATTTTTAATTTTCAGCATTAACATTTCATCTCCGTCTTATCAATCTCAGGTGCTCCCACATTACCTCACTGTTAGGAGAACCCAAGGGAAGGATGTATGCAGTGAGGTGAGTCATAATGTACAGCAGGTACAAGGAAGACCCTTTTTGAGGACATTTCCTTCCTTCTTTAAAGCAGAAGATAATAGGGAGTTCAGAGCAGCTCAACACCTTCCCAACATGTCAGGTGTAGGGAAACTGCCTATCATTTTCACCACAAAAGGAGTAAAGCAAAAACTCTCACAATGTTGTGCGTACTTTAGTTTAGAGAGAGACACAATTAAGTAAAAATAAATTAAACACATACCATTTGACTTTTCACTATCTGCAGGTTTCATCTGAATAGGATGATGCATCTAAAAACAAAAATGAAAGACAGTAAGGCAGGTTGGATAGTCATAAAAAATCAAGAGTCATATTTTTAATGAAAGGCTAAAAAGAGACACAATTTTATATTAAACATGTTGAAATTATATAAATTCAAAATAACACTGTATTATAGGCTTATAAGAAAAAATAAAATGGTAAATGAGTATTTTATAATGAGGAAGATTAAAAAAAAAAAGATCATTGGGCCCATAGGACTCATATAAATCTTTAATTTGCTGTATCTAGTTTCAGAAGACCTCTAAAGTTACAGCCCTCATTAGTTTATGGCATGCTTGGTTTCTGTTTTATCAACTTTTTTTTCCTTAAGCTCAACCACTGCCAAAACCAAGATGGAATTTTCAAGTAATTTAAGAACTAGCAAGCATTTCAAATATACTCAGAGGAGTTGAGTTTGACAAACGAACTTTGCTTGTAATTAAAAAAACTGTGCTGATTCTTTCAGGACTGAAAAAGAAGATATCTTGATTCCTAAAATAGAATCCTATAATTGTTTAGTATCTCATCTTTTTGTTTTAGAATACATTATACATTCATTCATAAAGCTTCCACCACAACACGTAACAATTCTGGCTTCCATAAAAACTCCAAATCCTTTTTCCTTTTCAACCTCTTCCTCCATTCATGTCCCTCTTACTGCAAAGGAAACCAACCCTGTGTGCAGCGTTCCATGCTGAACATCCCAGCTTGGCACACTCGGTCTGGTGTGTCCTCAGCTTTCTCCATTAAATAATTCACCACTGAACTGTTGATAGCTCCAATAAAATTTCTACAAATGGTGTTTTTGTTCTTTCAGGAATAGTAACACCACAACAATTGAGCCCCCTCATGATCAGAGTGTGTGAGTTTTCCACAGGACACTGGTGATAGCCAGCCCTGTGGCCACTGTGGTGTGTTCAGGGAAATTTTATTGCAGCTTCACAGAAGCCTCTAGAACTGACCTCACATTAAGATTCAATGTGGGAGATGTTTAAGCTTGCAAAAAACCCCCCATTTTTATTTTCTTTCGTGGGCTCTGCATAGTTCCTGGTATTTGACTGCACAAACCTTCTGGCACCAGCAGGGCCACGGCCTTTTCTCTCCTCAGCGATTCCTTACCAATTCACGTGAACAGGTAAAAAAATGTATGCTCTTTCTACTTTCGTATCATTTTTCAGTGCAGTGCAGCTGAATATTGCCTGAAAATGTCAGAGGCAATTCCATTTTTTAAATAAAAGACTGTTACGACAAACTCTGGGCAACAAAAACAGCTGAGCAGGAGAAAATATCCATGCCCTCCTATCAAATGTGCTTTCAAAGCTGCACAGAAACCCACATCTGCATTGCTTTTGGTGAAGTAACTTAACCACCAGGGAGAAGGTTGCTGGATTCTTTAGAAAATATAAAATATTGCTGTGAATGTTTCTGTTAGATTTACTCAAAGTCCAGAACGCTCCCTGGCCTTGCAAATCAATGTATTCCCTGTGCTGCTTGCACAGCTCCCCGCTGTGTCCTAGGGAAAGGCAAAACCACAAGGTAGATGTAGTTGTCGGGATGCATAAATTTGCTTCAGTTTTAACAATTCTGTTCTCTTTGAATCATTCGTTCCCTAAATGAACTTTAATAGCCCACCACTTGTCTGCCACCACTTATTCGATCAGTTTTATAGAAAAAAGGGAGCTTCTATCCCTCTCTGTTTTTCTTTAGTGCTTAAGATTTTTCCTGACATCAACAATACACTGGGCACTGCAGGAGACTTAAAATTCATGGGAATGTGAGGCATGTCCACTCAGCAAGCACAAAGAGAAAGAAGAAAAAAGGTGTAACTTGCTCCAGAAGGCTGTTGCAGGTTACTGATGTCTCTGAGGAGCAACGGAGTGGTGAGAAAATAAGAGGAAAGAAAGGCAACTATTGAAAATTCAGGAATATGCAGAATATATGAGAAAAACACAACCCACGTTCAGGCCTTTTGTAGACAAGAGAATCTGTCTGTAAAGAGAATCACTCTTTACAGCTGCATTTATATGCCCCTGTGAGGAGATATTTTGAATAAAGGCTATTCTAACAGTGTTAAAAACCTCTCCCTTTTCAAACTGCCTGAACCAGAGAAGACAACTTTAGACCAAATTCACATGAAGAAGCCCATGGTCATAACACAAAGATCAATGTTACCTGACAAACACATTCACTGCATATCCAAAATCATCTTCTTCTGTTACACATAATTACCCCAAGTTCATTAACTCAGTAATCTGGCACACTCACGAAGCAAGAGGCAAGATCTCACATGATGCTCCAACTGGGTTTTGACTTGATTTCAGAAGTTCCTGCTAAAATCTCATGGTCCAAATTCTCTTCACACCATCAAGTTGCATTTGGGAGTGATGCCATTGTGCTTAAAATTATAGTGGTGCAAAACTAATAAAAGATCCAGCTCAGGCCTGGAGAGTTTAAACTGCAGAACACCCCCAGAAAAATGGATGTGATACACAAACCTGGCTTCAGTGAAGAGGAAAGCGGAAAAATACTTTACTGACAGTTTCCTAACATGAGAGGGCTCATGTTGAAGCTTGTTTAACCCTGACCATCACCAATTGATACGTTAACAACCTTTAACACTAGATTCAATAAAACATGCCATTTATAACCTGAAATGGGTTTTACAGAGTCACTGGTTCGCATCTCATTATTAAACTCATTGCTGACCTCTAGAGACAACTGCCGTGACAATACATATTATAAGCTCTCTACCCATAAAATATTTAAAGGTAGGTGTAAAAAAGAAAAGAAAAGAAAAGAATGACTCTCAAAGAAATGTGCAGTGAATAAGAAAATTAAAGGGGCAGAGACAAAAGCTAAATAGGTACTATCCTTTCACTCTACAATGAGCAAAAGAGAAAATAATCTGTACGTTTTATATCTTCCTTGTGTAACCGCAGGCTATAAAATAATAAAATAGCTGTGCTTTCCCAGGCCCTCCAAAAGATTATAGATGATATAAAACTGTTTCAAATTAGATGCCACTCACTAGAATCATGTCATCTACCGAAATGAAGGATTTCCTGTCTTATCAGAAAGCTGTTACTGTAGCTATACATCACTTATGGATCTCAAGGTAAGTGATTTCTCAGTATGTCACGTTGTCACACAGAACAACAGGAAACGTTTTCTTCTTTTCTTGAAGAAAGCTTTGCTTATGAAAATACAGTATTTATGAATGCACACTTACAATTAATAAAGAGGCAAGAATAAGAAAAATAACCTCAGCAAATAATTTATAGACTTGAACATCATCCTGTGTTCAGAACACACAATAAAAGAGAACAACGCAGCTCTCAGGCAAGTTCTTTCTGAGCGTGGGCAGCTCCCCCTGGCAAGCACTGTGCATGGGGATATCAAACCCAGGCGGGAGTCGGGGCTGTAAGGAACAACCTCTCCTCGTCAATATTACAGAGTTCTACTGAACACCCTTGTGCAGCAAGCAGGGCATGACCTGCCCTTCCTACAGGCACTCTCTGTCAGTTGGTCCCCAAACACACCCTGCCACTGTGTTACAGCTGAGAGCAGGCCTGGTGCCCAAGGTTGCCAGTGCCTTGTGGAAGTGCTGGCAGCAAAGTGGGGGCTTCACTGCTGCCTGTGCTGTCACAGAGGCCACCCAAAGCCCGGGGCCAAGCATGTCACTGCCTCTCCTTGGGCACATCCCAAGCAGGGGTGCTGAGCCAGTCCATGGGAACCAAAAAGGCAAAGAAACAGTTGTCAAACACACAACCCTGAAAATCCCCCTGAAATTAATGAGAATCTGGCTGCTGGCTATGTCCAGGGCAGCAGCAAGACCACGCCATAGCCTAGAATTACTACTGAATAGTTACATCTTTTTTCCCCCTCTTTTTCCTGAGTACATCTTGCTGTATGTAAACATAACTTCATTAGAAAAAAAAACACAGCAAAGCAACCCAATGCATCTCAAAGGCATGAAAACTCTCCAGCTTTAGAGCCTCAAAGTCATCTTTACAACAATAATAACAGTACCTATTTACATTCTTGTCAAAGCCATGTGACATCTGCATGGGAGAAAACAAGCCGGCTAAGAGTCTATTTCTGGCAAAAATATTGCAAGGAAATTAGATTAACCTGGGTGGAATTCTATCTGGGAATTCGGAGTCTGTCGTGGTGATTAAGTCATCATTTCTGTCAGATTACTCTAATCGGCTGTCAAATACGATTCCACAACCCCATCTGTAACTTGGCATCCTCGTTATTCAGTCGATGTTACCTTCTGTATACAAAACAAACACCAAACAAGGAGGTGTGTGCAGTCTAGCATTTAGCAGAGTCATTAGCTGTGATTACTATTGTGTGGTTGCACATTGCACAAGGCGATCAGCTCATGGTTTGTTTTGTTTAGTCAGGGGATGCTTCAAATCAGGTGTAATCTCAAGCCTGAGGTGCCAAGGGTGAATGGGGAAGAATGGTCTCCAGGCATGGACGAACATGAGATTGGCACACTTCAAGATACCACTGCATCAACAGCAACTGCCTAAATCACATTTCAGAGTTGTCAATATAGTTGCTGGAAAGGCTTTTGGGCACCTGCTTTCCATCAATTTTCTGAAGAGAAATGGGCATTCAGATATTCTGGGTAGACTAAAGTCTTCCTGTGAGCAGCAATTTCTGCGAGGGAAGCAAGGTTTGGAGGAGGCAGTTGGCACTCTGAATGGTCTGTGTTGGCTACTTTAGTAAGGGGTACTTTGTTAAATGTATGTTAGTCTTACATAGGACTTGGGTGATTAAAAGCAGGAGATGCCTTTCAGTGAAGATGAAGGAGATGATGGGCTCATTTTGCTGCAGCTGTGTTGAGTCTGTGAAATCTGGATACCCTCAGCACCTCTGAAACTCTCGCCACCTAGACTATGAAAAATCCTTTTATTTATGGCTCCTTGCAAAAGTACCTTCATACATGATTATTACATCTACTAGTAGCTTTTATTCTTCATTCCTGCCACTGTGGATGCACGTGCCTTGCTCCCGTCATTCCTCGTGCCCTGAGGAAGGAAAACCACTCCACGAGAAAGGACTCTGAATGCACACAAACCTGCCCCACCTTCACCCAGCTCAGTATGGCAAAGACCACCTCCTGACAGTCCTCTAAAGTTAAGCAGAATGTGACTTTTCACCATCAGAGTTGAGGGATTGTGTGTGGAGAATGTTATCCATGGCTTCTCACTCCTTTCCACTCCTGTCATCATCTTTCTATAATCCTTTAAAGCCACCAGCAGATTTCTAGAGCTCTTAGCCCTTTTCAGACCCGTCCCCTTCCCCCCGGCCCTGTCACCTGCCCTGGCTATAAGTTTCCAGCCATGACCCAGCTCAGTTTGTCCCCTACCTGTCACCCTCACAGACCACAGTGCAGAGAAACACCACACAAAATGGAGCTAAACCTTCCCCCACGCAAAGGGTAAATTTGAAGAACATGGGTTACTTGGGTAACATCTAAACCAAACAGAAAGCAATAGGATTAAATTATGACAGCTTGCATGTATCTTGTCATTTCTAGCACTTTGGGACTTGCTTCTTGCTATCATTAGTCACTGTTGAAGCCAAAGGGGACTTCTTTCATATTTTCTACATCTCAGAACTGTAAAATATCAAGAGAGAATGTGGGGGAGAGAAGAAGAGACATTAGAACTTAATTAAACCCTTATATTCTTTTTGGGGGAAGAATTATAAATTCAGAGACTTTTTGGAATCAATAGGAAAACCAAAGAGGAAGGAAATACTAAGGAGCAGCAGAGACAGGCTAAGGGCTCAGAAGAAAAGCACCTAAAGAGGTGCCAGCATGAAAAACAGTTTAAAAAGAATCATGTTCTTTGCCTAACTCTGGTCTAGAAATGAATTCAAAGCTTTCTCCAAGCTCCTGATCTAATTAGTGAGTGAAGTTTAATTAGACCAGCAGTCCAAGGAAAAAACAAGACCAAGCAGGTTCTCAGGAACCTTTACTGAGTCTGGAAGTCAGGAGGCAACGTATTGACCTACCAGAAGATTGGAGGAAGAAGAGAAAATACTCCATAAGCACCAGAGAATCAAATGATTTTCAATGTCTTCAGAGACCACTGTTTTTCTTGACTATTATGTGCAGATACCTCTACACACTCACCCCCAGCCCCTCCTTTCAGCTTTTAGCTCCCCAATTTTTCCATAGGATCTATCAGAGGAGCTCTTGAACACTCATTTCTCACATCATTTCATTGCCAGCTGTTTTGCTTTTTCAAACCCTTGTGACTCACAAGTAATACAAGTTTCCCAGAAATGAAAGAGGTGTATTTTCCTATCGAAAAGAACTGTTTAGAATGACTTCTCTAGGGTCAAACTAACTTGAATTACGCAGTCAATATCTGGCTAGCACTTCGGGAACTTCTCTGGGAACTGCGGATAATCTCCAAGGCCAAATAAATACTAGTGAATAAAAGAGGCAAAGGACGACTCTCTGGCTCTGAAAAGAAGTGGCGTGGCACAGCTTGCATTTACACAGCTATACTCCTTCCACTCAAAACAGGATGTCCATGTCCACACTGCCCAGTGGGAACAGTGTCCAACCCATGTGTTTCCCCCAGATATGCCCACACACCAGGCAGGAAAGTGCTAACCCACACCATGCTCCTGCTTGCTTCACCAGCACAGGCAGAGTTTTGGATTCCCAGCAGTGGTTGAAGTCATTCACCTTCATTTATTCATGGGTAAAAGGAGGACAAATGTGCATTCATCACTTAGACTCTCTCAAATAAATGTAAAGCAGTTGCTGTAACTGTCGGAGCGATGGCATAGCTAGAAGATTGTTTGCTGTCATCCTTTCATAAATCCCAATTTAAGAGATTTAAGCTGTGTTAGGCATTCATACAATTTTAGTAGTAGAAGAATGTGATCTGTTACATGGCCTCCTAGATTACTGTCAGACATATATACATGCTTTTTTTTGGAGAGAGAGAGCGAGGGAGGAAGGGAGGGAAGGAGGAAGAGAGAGAAGCAAGAGAAAATGAATATTGCTGGTGGGTGCCAAATATAGTTCATGCAGTAATGCATAACATCATTATTTTCTATTTAGAACACAGAAACAAGCATATAGCTGGCTTAAAACACGTTGTTTTACCGGGGAACACTAAAACCACTGAAATTCAATGGCTTTGGAAGCTTTCCAACTCAGTTATTTGCAATCCACTACACTGTGGTTTAAATTCAAGTTAAATTAAACATTAGTTAGAGAGACTAAAAACAATGCTGCGCTTTAAAATAATAATAAAATAAAAATAAAAACAATAACCGTAACACTAATAGCAATAATAATAGTAATAATAATTCATCTAGTGATCCCTTCCACAGTCATCCTCACATCCTGCTGTTCCTCCTGCACATTTACTAATTAGGCTGTAGCACTCAGTCTCTTTTAGAAGTTGTACCCTTATATAGAAATTAAAAAGCTGGATATCTTAGAAGTGACAATTTCACTTCCTTGTGTACAAAAAATTACTGTTGCTCTTTTAGCAATTCTCCTCCATTTATTTAATTGCTTAATTTCTTACCTCCCACACTAATGGCAACAACTCCAGGACACAGGCAAGCCAAACGGAGTGGAGATAAAGAAGGGAAGGTGTGGCCAAAAATTTTCTCTTCAAAATCACACGGAAAGCAAAGTTATTAACTATCTTTTCTTCAAACAAATGAGCCTTTACAGAACCTATTCAATCTTAAAAATAGACATTAAGTGGGATTCTATAAATTGTTGGGAATAATGCCTTGGGGATATTTTGCATCATCCATGCTTAAAAAGCAAACCCATTAGACATCTGAGCAAAACATCAGATATTATTTTAACAGCAAGAGTTATCCATCTCATTGGCAGCAGCAATAACTTCTGTTGACATTTTGCCAATTGAAGTTTGCATGTCAGTGGGGTGGGGCGGGGAGATAACAGAGGTCTCTCCGTGACATTAACTGACTGGGTTTTAACACCCATTCAAGGTAATTGCGAGGGGCAAAAATCACTGCCCAGGTTTGTGAGTGGAAAGTGAAGCGCAGCGAGGCAGCGGCTTGCCCAGTGCCACGCAGGGAAGCACGGCGTGGCCCAGAATGGTGATCTGAAGGGAGGGAGCCAAGCTGTCCGCACTGCATCAGAGCCCAAGCTCCTCACGCTCTAATTGATCCCTGTCCTAACACCACTGCGAGGTACTCACCGCTGCTATCTCTTTTCAGCAGAAAGGAAGAAGATGGGAGAAAGGCATTAAGGCTCCATGTGATGCATCTGGAATTATTCCACAACTGAAGCCAAGTCTATCAAGCCAAAATCTTGTCATTTTATCATCAGGTATGGGTAAGACATTAATTAGCAGGTGTACTCCACACAAACAGGGTTTTTTTTACAATATTACTCCCTAGATTCCCTGCTTGAGAGGTAAGGTAAGAACCTGAAGCAGTGATCCAGGGCTGCTGGAGGAACAACAGCCAAGCTGTTGTGGCTTTGGGATGTCAGCTAATAACTAATGCAGCCTTGTGCTGCATCGGGTGGATTTGCCCAGCATGACCTAAAATGCCAGGACTCAATTCCCAGCATGACACAAGCCTTCCAGTCAGTGTCCCACTGGACATGACTCAAGTGTTCTGAAGATGTACTTTCTTCCATCTCCCCAGTTGGGCGTTTGTTTCCAGAAGTCAACGGGAGACCGAGACTTTAAAGGGAGTACCATCCCTTCAAATCTAAGAACGCCCCCTCCTCCCGTATTAGTATTTGGAAAACAGAGCCATAGCAAAGCCAAAACATGCTACCTATTAAGTCTATGTAAAGTCTTCCCACGGGAATGAAGAGAGGTCCCTCAACCATCTCTAAAGGGGAAGGCAGAAAAGCAGAGGCTTGCTCTTGCTTGAGCGATCTGCAGAGGCAGATTCCACATTCCTCCCAGAAAAATTTCACATTCCTCCCCGATTCCCTGCTTAGGGAGCACTGACTCCTGAGGGCGTATTCAGGGAATTTTGCCCTTCTCAGAATCTGTGAAGGCTCAAGACGAAGTCCCCATTTTAAAAAAAGACCTTTCGTGCTGCCAAATGAAAATATTCAATTAGCTCAGTCTGTGGTCACCATTTTAGGGTGCTAATGTTCAAGCATGGTCCACAGGAAACCCCTCCCTTTCTACATAAATCCCTCTGATTCCATATCAACTTTTAGGATAATTTTTAGAACCTTGTAAAGAAAACACAGCAATCCTCAACCCTATCCTTCTTTCCCAAAAACACAATCCCAGCCAAAAATAAAATAAATTTTTTTTCAGGCCACCAACGATCGTGAAGAAATTTAGTTTAAATGAAAGGTTTTTAAAAACATGCAATGGCTTTTGTAATGCAAAACACAAACTCAGTTCTGAGAGAGGTGAAAGCGACCAGGATATCAAATGCTTGTTTTGCAGGAGTTTTATTTTAAGACTTATGCTGTTCTGTGCTTGCTTGCTCCCCTCTGTGAACTATGCTCTGGGAAAACACCATGTGATTAGGCTCATCAATATCCTCTACCTTTGCCACGCTGGAATTCAGGAGATAACCCTTTAAAAGGAACGACTAGCAACAGCAACATTTCAGAAAGGCAAGAAAGCACAGTCAGGAGCTACTCTGTTTCTTTCACAGTGTTATCTCATCTATATTTATCTTCTTAATTTTTTGCTTTCATTCAGTAAGAGAGAAACCAGCCTCAGCCACTCCCCTAGTTTCACATCACAGATTTTTCTGTTCATTTGCTAAGTGGATCTTCTGCCTGACTCTTTCTGCAGCACGGAAGGTCACCTTGATCCAGCAACGCTCTTGGGCTCCTCTTCTGACAGAAACTAGAGTCTATTATTTGGTACAAAACTCAAATTCTAGGCTATGGGATTTCTTTTTAATGTAAAGCTTTTTAAAAGTTCTGTTGGAAAGCTCTCTTATTTGCATTACAATGTACCAGCAAGAACATCTTATAGCTAAAAAGTGTGATTGAGGTAAGTCTAAAATAAGCCCCCAAAGCATCAAAATTATAAAATCTATTGAAATTCTACCTTTTAAATTAGAGAAAAGGGTACAATATATAGAAAAAGTTGGCACCGATGATGTGGGGCCACTGCTGTTTTCACTTTTCACTTAGCAAAGGTACAGAGAAGTTCTGAGTCCGGAATACATGTCTTGATTCACAATTCCCTCCTCTCCAGAAGGAAGACAGGCAGTTAAATTCCTCCCTTTTACCAAACACAGACCAATCCAGGTTTCTTCAAAGGTCAGATGTGAGCCCCAAACTACTTGTCAACATGCAAGCCTCTAAACATTGCAGGGAATAGCCAAAGAATTCAGGTAGAAAACAGGTTTTGAATGAAGATGTCAAAAATCCTACTCTCCTGACTGAGATCAGCTGGGGTAAGTAGTACAGTTTTATTATTGAACCAGCAGAGCCATAATATTTTACGCCAGATGAGGATATGGCTCATAAATTCTATTTAAGCTCTCCATGAGCTGAAGTTACAGGAATTTTCCACGACTATCCAATATCAGCATCCAAATAAAAGCTCTCGGTGTTATGCCAGTAGTCTGCAGTGGTGAAATAATCTGGCTGAGGAGAGAGAATGAAAAAGATAGCTCGATATTTGATCCATCTATGAAAACAGAAAGATACTGCCACAAGTCTCCAGCCACAAGCACACACGAACACACACTGTCCACATGAAAATATGAACATCTAGTTGTGTATACATACAGTTACAAACACCAGTAAGAGTCACATTGAGCAACCGTGGTATTTTTAACCATCCTTCATATGAACTCATTCTCTTTAATTTTTCAGCATCTCTGTAGCTAATGTACTCTGCCAGCGCTTTCTTTGGGATAAGGAAAATGGTTTGCATTCAAACTAAACCTGCAGTATATATTTATAATGCTAATCTTTAGGAATTCCAATGCATTTGAATATTTCTGTCAATAGGTGTTTGGAAAGTTAAATGAACAAAAAAAAAAATGGACAACATTAGCAGAAACATGTATTTTTGAAGAATGAGTCCGTTCCAGCTGGCTGTGGTATTTGGACCGAGCTGTGATTAAGATTTCATTAGTAAAATGGACAGTGCTAGGAAGAGAAAGGCCAAAATCAACCTGCCTCCACCCATCTACAAAGCTCCGAACCAGCATCTGACCCCAAGCATGAAGCTCAATGCCTGTGTCTGGAGATGGGGCTCCTTGATTCTCTTGAAAAAAAGCAACAACATGCTTCATTTAGTGACTATAAACTCAGTATGTGAAAAGTTGTCTTCTCTTACTTACTCTTTACTGCTGCTGTACTCAATTAGAAATTTTCTCTGTGCTTTGCCCTGTAAGTAACATCTTTCTGTGCAACTTGCCCAAAGGTCAAAGAAATCTCTTTGCAGAGATGGCTTCAGGTGCAACAGCTGGAGGCCACAGAGAACTATCAGGAAGGTCCTCTGATAAAACCAACTGAGCTAAAAGCTCTGACATCATTCATCCTACCTGCTCCAAAGGCAGCATTTAGAGCTACTGGGAAGTCTTGAACTCCTGGTTTCTTGGCATATGCTACTTTTTCTGAGAGAGGCTAATGCAGCCTGAGGGCTGCTGCAGTGTCAGTAAAGGTAGCAGAGGGCAAGGAAAGCCCAGGGGAAGAGGAATGGGCGCAGAAAAGAAATTCTCCCCATACCACATCCTCTATTTTTGGCTTTCTTGTCAACAGGGAGGAAGACAAGTAGCAGACAACGAGGGCTGTCAGCTATCAGGCCACTTTTAAACTGGGATAAATCCATGTCATTCTTTGCAAAATGAACAAGGTCACAAGAGGCAAGGGACACGCCTGCCTGAGCAACCCCCAGAGCCCTCCAGACACAAGTGTGTAAGCACAGCACTTAGCCTGACTGTAGCTCTTACTTAGCAAGATCTTTCTTTTTGGTTAATCATATACTTTTGTACAAATAGGAGGATTCTATATTTACCCAGCATAGCAATTTGTTTCACTTCTTAGCAATCGGAGAAATGAGAGATGAAAAAATCCAGCCGCTCATCTCGAATGACTTAATGCCAATACAGGATTACTGCCTATCCCATATTTTCTAATACTTTCCTACCCCAAACACCCGTAAGAACTGTGATTTAACTTTGTTTCCTTTAGAAGATTATTTTAATTGTACAGATACTGGGTATTTTTTCCTGATACTTGATCTAAGCTTTATTTCACCTCTTAGGATGGTAAATCCTTGGTTCTGTGTACAACCAAAAATAATTCCCATTTGCCACTGGCATTTGGGCAGTACTTGGCCCCGGAGGAAATAAATGCACATCTTCGTGGATGCTGCTGTGGATGCTGGGTGAGGTGCTCCCACAACAGCACTTATCCTCCTCTGTATTCTCGGCAATATTTGAAATGAATATACTGTATAATAACGCAGCACATTTTCCTCTAAGGTATTGTCAGGAATTTGCCGCAAAATAATATTAGTTGCTGTCTGGTGGATATTTGCTCAAGTGATGGTCTAGAAAACAAACTCCCTTCAATCATCTGAGCCATTCACAGCTGAATGGAAATATAAAGGTATCACATCCCTCACATCTCTGCACAAGGCTGCAATCCCTCTGAGAGATTCTGGCAGCGGTGAGGAACACTGAGTGTTGTGTTTTCATGGTGGAATTATCAACTTCACTTGTGGAGGTACCAGAGTTTCAGTTCATAGGATCATAGAGTGGTTTGGGTTGGAAGGGATCTTAAGGCTCTTCTCATTCCAACCCCCTTGCCACGGGCAGGGGGACCTTCCACTACACCAGGTTGCTCAAAGTTCTTAGTTTAAAACTAATCTTATCCTGTGATTAGCATCTTATTTTCCACAATCTTACTTTCTTCAACTCACAATCCTATGTTCTCTATCTTGAAATCAGTGATAAGCCTCTATTCATACTTTCTTAGAGATCGTTACAGACTTCTAATTATTCCTTTCAGACATGAGCTTCTTTTTTAGGTTCTTTCTCTGCTTTCTCCCTGTGTTTCTCCTTCAGAAGAGAAAATTTCCACTCACTGCAGCTTGTAATGGTTGCAAGTGGGAATGGGTGAGCATTCCTAGGGTGAATGATTGAGGCAGTGTATTAATGAGATTCCCTGATACATCGCAAATTCCATTTGCAGAGAAGCAAAGTTCCTTATTCTAAGCCCTGCTTCCACACTCGCCCCCGTGCCCCCCGCGATGGCAGATAGACCATCTCTGAGTTACAATGGGGCGAGAGCTGGGATTGACTGCAGACTGCTTTAATGCCACTCTTAATGACAACTTGTGAAGATTAGGAAGTTGTCAGAATCAGATATCAGCAAAAGCTCCAGCTTGCTTTGTGAAGTCAGTCTGAATTAATTAATGGGTAGCTTTCCTTTGATATCGCTTTGATATTTGGCTGCAGCTGGATAAAAATCAACCACAAAGGAAGCTACATTTTGTTTACCACTGCTTAAGACTCTGTTTAGCTCAATGTGATTTTTTTTTTCTTTTGCAGTTTTTGCTTTTTTAACTTCCCTGGCACAAGGCAGTAGACATAGGCTTTTGCTAATAAATGGAGTTATGGTGGCATCTTTTTCAATGACTGTTTCTCTCTGCTCCTGCAGATAGTCTGGCTACTCTGGTAGCAAAGCCATTACTGGTTTCAGCTAAGCTGAAGGGGAAAAGATGGATCATTCCAAAACTGAGACAACTATTAGCTTTTCCCCCTCTGTTACCTGTTAAAAGGTGTTTGACACTTTAATTGTAGAATCATAGAAACGTTTGGGTTGGAGGAGACCTTGAGGATGATCTAAGTTTCAACCTCCTGCCATGCGCAAGGACACTTCCCACTATCCCAGGTTGCTCCAAGCCTTGCTCAACCTGGCCTTGAACATTTCCAGGGATGGGGCATCTACAACTTCTCTGGGCAAGCTGTGCCAGTGCCTCACCACCCTCACAGTAATGAATTTCTTCCTAATGTCTAATCTAAACCTACTCTCTTTCAGTTTAAACCCATCCCCCTGTGTCTTATCAATAGTGATATTTGCTCTCTGCTTCAGAGGGTGCTGATCACTTGCTTCACACACTGATAGCCTAAAAAAAAAGCTCTGCAACCATGTGTTTTCTATGAGTTTTCAGGGTGGGAATTCACAGCCCATTTGAGCACCTCTAAAGGTTTTGGATGTCTACCAAGACAATCAGATGAACATGTCTGTACCTCAGACTGGTGCTTGCACCCAAATGAATCCCCAGGTATTTCTAGCAGCCCCAGTGACCCTGCTGGTAAGAGGAGGAAGGACTTCTCAGCACACCACAGGGGAAGAGCAGACAAAGAAGTGGCTCTTCCAACTAAGCTGACGAAGATGGTAATTTCTTCCAGAGAACGAGCAAAAGATCAATTATCTCTCTGGCTCTGCAAAGAGTGTTTTTAATTAAGCAGAATATGATTGTCCAAAGTGTGTTATTAGAGCAGGAGACTCAATCAAGCCCGCCAGTTTCACCTGGTTTTTGTAGTATTATGGGGTTTTTGAACACTGCAGAGAAGACAGAACTTATGTTTTCTCTCTTACCATGTACAATGTCCCATTCAGCAGCATGGTGCGCCTGCCCAGTGTGGTTCATTACCCAACTGAGATGGGGGAAAGCTGGCTGGGGCTACCTCAGCTTCCTGCACCACCGCAGGAGTGCAAACACACAATGAGCCAGCACTGCATCCCTTCCACAGCAATGGATCACAGAGCAGAGGTGTTTGATGAAGCAGCACAGCTCACAGGGTTGGGCACAATGACAGGAGGATGCTGAACAAACAGTCTCTCTGTTATAAACATGCCATGAGGCCGAGGCTCCTCAGTCATAACATAACTCAGATCCACGGATGCCAAACATTGCTATCAAGGCAGGTAAATGGCATCCAAGGGCACCTCTAATGATGTTGCTTCCTGATGCCTGCAACACTGTTTGTGATTTGCCTTTCTAATTTCACTATTGTAGGAGTAGTCAGACAGCTAGGAAGGCTCCCTGAACTAGTTTTTCATTATGAAGACAATTTTAATAGCTCGTGTCGTGGTGCTAATGAGGCTGACTGAAGCACCTGTACTTTCTGTTCCAGATAACAGAAAACAGCTAACACCAGCAGGAGGATAAACAGCTGTTTAAGAGAGTGCCTGGGCTATTATCCTTAGCTAAGCACCCCACCTAAATCTTGGTGAGCTTTGCAATACCCTGGAGTACTCCAGTGATGGCCTCTCGATTGTCTTCAGAGATTTCCGTTCCAAAGTGCACAGCAAAAGGTTCTCCAAGTCAGTGATTTTTGGGTACCCAGCTTAAAAGTGATACCCTGTGAACTGATCCTCCACCCTCACTGAGTAAGTTGCTCTAAGTTGGACAAAAATATCTGGAGGGATTTTGCAAAGTGATGACCTCAACTGGTCGGAGTTATGGAAACCAGAGGTAAATCCCAGTGTCACACACCAGAACGGTTTGGCCTTTAGGGGATGGGCTTCACATTAGTGAATTTTTCTGAGGTCAAGCCATTATTATGCATTTTTTACTTTCCATCCCAATATTACTATACTGTAAAGCTGTGCGAAAAAAAAAAATTCCTGAACTACTCCAAGAGTTCTCTAAAAAGCTAGAGTGCATCTAACTGCTTTTGCAGCTGGGCCAAGGTGCTCTTGCTTCCCAGCAGGAAAAGCAACAACCTGATATGGATGTTTAGGATCTAAACTACCTCACTCATGCCCATGCCTGGTGCAGCTCTGCGCCCTCCTGACACACTACAGGGGCATCACTTCCCCAAGCAAGGCAGGTCGAGGTTTAGCCACCTTCTCTCAGTGCCTCAGCAATGGATCTTCCTGCACTTCCCTGTTCTTGGAGAGTCTCTTCCAAATCTTTGAAGCTTTTCCAAAGAATAAAAAACTTACTAGAGCATGGACTCATATCCAGATATCACAGTACTCGAGTCACTGTCCCCAGTACCAGGCAACCAAGTGCTGTGCCTTGCTTTCTCTAACTCCCACCAGAATTTGATACTTTCATACAGCTGGAGCAGCTTCAAGAGGAGAAACAGTGACCCCTAATCTTAACTAACTCCAGTGGTGAAGGCTCTGTTAGGTCGATTCAAGCTCAATCCTTTCAATAAACAAGGCACAGAGGATATGAACTGCACTCTCCTTGCATGACAGAAAGTTACCCTAATGATGAGGCTGTGAATTTGGTGAATGCGAATTAGACCCTCCATCCCTCAATGTGAAAAAGGGGCAATATAATGAACTAATCATAAATATAAATTTTGCTCCATTTAGAGAAGTTGTTTTCACCAGGTCAATATTCTCCTCTCCCTATGCCTGCACAACATCCACATTCTCCCACTAAGCTCCAAATTCAGCTACTTACAGAGATTTCAATAGGTTCCTTAGTCACTTTTTTCTATTTTATAAATCCATGGCTGGTGATCCATTCTGTGTTTTGCAGCAATGGTAGGTGCAAACCCAACTGTTCCACTCAGATACCTGAACTTAGTGCAAATACTGATTTTCACTGAAGTGGCAGAGTCAGTGCAACATTTTGTTTGAGGGGCAGGGGTAGGAGTGGTGTTTTTGAATAAAACATACCCTCCCCCCCGCTTCCCCCATTTCTTCTGAGCTGGGAAAAGTGTATCATTAAGTGGGTTCATATGCACAGTATTTTAAAGGAAAGAATGGGCCAGAGTCACTTTCTCGACATCATTCAGTGTCTTACAGCTCCCTTCCTAGGAACAGATGTTGCCTGGGAATTCTCCTCTTTCCCATCTGGTTATTTTTATCATTTAAGCAGTTCTATACTCTTTGGGTCCTTCATTAAACAGCATTTGGCCATACTATATGGGTACTGAATTAGTTTAATTTGTCATCATAAATCAATCACTGCAAAGCCTTAACTAAGTTAATTGCTCTTTGAATTCCCTTTCTGTTTGTCAAAATCTCTCAGAGTCACTGATATATCATATTCAGGCTATTATTCAAGTTATATTGGATGATTACCTTTTTATTACAGGTAATTTTTACATAATGTCCATATAGTACTGACAAACCATAAGGCTTAAAACAGAGAATATTAAAACACTGCTCCAGAAAGGAGAGTGCCAGGATAGTCATTAGAAAGGGACTCATGATGTAAAGTGAGAACCAGAAACATATTTGGGTTTCTTTGCTTCTTGTTGGCCAAATGGTATTTTATCAGAAAGTGAATGAGGTTTCATAGTAAGTCGTCATGGGTGCCTGCATGTTGAACCAGATTACTCTGAAGGTTAAATAACCTGCTAAGCCAGTTCTGCACAGCCCTGAGATTTCTCTCCCACGTTGCCCTCAAGCCCCAGGTGCCCAGAGGGAGGGGCTGTGGTGCTTCCTTGACCACACCAATACTGTGGCATGAAGCAAGAACAAATGTGTTTTACCTGAGCTGGCCCACGGGGACAAGGGAAGCCCCAGAGCAGACTGGCATCATGCCAGTGATTGCCAGCCGGGTGCAGGGTACAACTGACCCTACTGTGAAGGGGCACCAAAAGAGAAGAATGGCCCAAGTTCCTCTTCAAAACTCATTTTTTTCATATTCTCCACCCCTAAATGGACTTGGAGGTTTTCTTACAGCCAGTACACAACCTTTGGGCAAAGCTCCCTCTAAGCCAGTCCTGTTTCCCTGGATGTTAAAGGAGTTTAATAAAACCAGTAGTGATTCTTGCAATGTGAAAATTTTTGTTTCCCTCGACAATGTCTGGCAAAAAAGGAAGCCATGAATATTTTAAAAAAACAGCTCCTACAAACTCCACCTTGCTGTTAAAATATTGTGAGATTTCTCAAAATGGTATTTCTTCCTTGTTAAACCCTTAATCAAATCAATCCATACAGCTAATGTCCTAATTTCATGCCAGAACTTCAATACAAAAGGTTTGCTGCCACTTGGAATATGTATATCCCACTTGAAATAAGAACCACGTAAACCATGATTCTGTTAAAAGCAGTGCAGAGTGTGGGCTGTAATTATTTTTGTGATAACCTTAGGTAGGAGGATATATCAAAAAATGTACATAAAGACAACAAATAACCCTTACCATGTCCAATAAATCTAACTTCAAATACAGAACAAAGACACCAAAGAGTTTTAGGCGTAGATTTTACAAATGGATGCCCATTGATTTCTGACTTCAAATAGCTTCTGCATGACATTAAAGGTGCATTTATTCAGCTATTTGGCTCCAAGAAGCCAAACAGCATACAGTGCTCATGTGTTACCTATCTGCACTTAACCCTTGCCAGGAAATCTTACCAGATTCACTCGTCAGCAAAAGAGAGCACATTCTGTTTTTAAAACAAAGCATGTTAAAAGTAAAACAAAAAACAAATATCAGTGCCACGAAGGCAGTTAAAGCAGTCCCTGAATACAGCTCTTTGAGGTTTGCCCTCTACACAGAAGCCAATTTTCACTAAGCAGCAAATTAGAGCATGGGGGAACCAAGATTATTACATCTAACTGAAGGTACAGAATAAATTTAGATGGGTGGAATTTATTGGATTACTCTGTTTAGGGAATAGAAGTTAAACACCTCTAACGAAGCCATGAGATTCTTAATGAAGATGAGACTAGTTAAGGCCTCATTTCTACATCTCATCCCAAAGAAGCCCATTTCTAAGATCATTATTACATTCAAATCGAGGTTTTCCCTTTTCCCCCTTCTGCCTTTTAAAACAAAATCCAAACGAACACGCCAAAAAAAACTGACTCTAAGCTGAATAATATAAACCACATCCCTACAAGCTATGAGGGTATCAGAAACCTGCTCCCATGCTATGTGTGAAAAGACACATCTGAAAATTCATGTTGTTCATTTGCAAGACATGAAAGCTACTCGTGATGCCAGCACCAAGTAAACAGAAGAGAACTGTCCCTATTTCGTTGATCTGTACCATATATCATAACAATATGCCTGTATTTCTCAAACACTGCATATCTTCTTCTCTGCCTAGTAGCAATCCTGCATAACAAGTGATATCTAAATACGTATTTTGGGAAAGATAAAAGCTCCAATATATGACAAGGAATATTATGACTAACAGAGAGATTATATTAATCATGAGTAAAAAGATGATGTTTGATCCTACTTGTGCAGAAAGTTTTTAAAATTTTTTTAAAAAAATCTTTTAAATGAACTTCTATCCTCAGGAAAATGATTAAAACCAGAAAAGCCTTGAGATGTCAGCTGGTGACATGTTTTTCTTCTTTATCTTTCTTTTTTGTTGTTGTTGCTGTGAAAAAAAAAAATCTGAGCGAATACAGCAAAGTGCATCATTAACTTCTTATTAATTTTATAATACAAAGGCAATTCAGTTAAAATAGTAGTGCTGCAACTTTAAATTACAGAACTAGCTTGGTATTTAATGAGAGATTTAGCACAGCAGGGTTTCTGTTAAATTAAGTTGTGCCTTCACATCACAGTGGGAAAACAGGTGTATATTGGTTTAGAATTATGGAAATGTTGACTAATTCCAAGGCTTGTAATCAAACAGCAAGGCACCCTGCAATATTTTCTTCCAAGATTCTGCATTAATCATTTATGTCTGGTCTTATTTTCTTCATGTCCACTAAAAGGGTGCAGCTCAAAGGAGCAGATCAAGCGCTGGTGTTTTCATGTCTCTGTTAAGGATGAGGTCCAGGCAAAAAGCAGAGATAGAGACATAGCACTGCAGGCTTTGCTCAAAAACCTACTTAAATTAAACTGAACACGCAGCCTTGGAAGGGGGATAAATTTCACACCAGACCCCCACTTTTTTGACTTCACTGGTGCTGACCCAAAACCTGCTTACCGAGCCACATGGAGCAAGTCTGCATTTAAGAAAAGAAGAGACTAAACCCAGAAATAATCTAGGCTCTATCATTAAGGAACCTAGAGCTATTCTCCATGCCTCTGCAGCAGCACAGGTTACACCTGAGTGCAAGTAAAACACAGACAAGCTCCCACAGCCACAGCATCCCTGCAGCCCCCTGCTCCTGCCTCTGCCAACTTTCCTTACCTTACACTAATAAATCACCTGCCTTTCCCTCGGATTTTCTCCCTGGGCTATTTAAGGATGCCTTATCTGATGCATGGTGGTTTTACAGCAAAAGGGGAAGGCACAGATTCTTTTGTTTCCAGGAGACACCTTATTACTGAACCTCCTACTGATCATACCTCGCTTACTGGAAGCAAGCTGGCACTTGATGCCCAAATTCATCCCTTGTTGTAGCTCTGCCAGAAGATTGCTTCCGTTTGCTCTGAGACTGTTTCACACACAGACCTATCCACTACCAATTCCCGCTCATTCGGTAAAAGCTGCTTAGCAGGCAAGAGGAACAATACAGAAATTGCTAAAATTCATATGAGGAGAATCCTGCTAACGTGAAGCGTTTCCAGCACGTGTGCCACAACTTTAAAGCATGCTTAAATGAAGTTATTTTGGGAATACACAGATGCAGCATAACAGTATCCCCAGATATGCTGAATGTCAGCATACTGCACGTGCAAAATATAGAATCTATTATATAATATATGCTGAATCATTGTGAAAGACAAGCAGTAGAAATGTATTCAAGTTGCTTCCCTTTATTAGAGGCTTCCCTTTAAAAAAGTAGGTATACCAACTTATCTCATGGTAAAATCTAAACATCTCTGGCCATATCAGGAGTATTTTTAAAGCCAAGGCCCCAGAGTCATGGGAATGCAATTTCCACATTTCCCTAAAAGAAAACTTCGTAACCTTACAGGATGGGAAAAAACAGCTTGGAAAGATAAATTTTAAATGAGAAAGAGCTATAGAGGGCTTTAGAAAAAAAAAATTATATTTTTGAACCTTATTTTAAAAACATCAAAAGGTACACTAGTGTCTTTAACTGTGGCCTGGTCATTAGCTGTGCAAAAGTGGAGGAGAAAATGATGCTCTGCTCAAGTAAGATGCAATGAAGAGCTGAGCCATATGTGTCACCCATATGTGGGGAAGTCAGAGAAGGAATCTGCCCCTCTGAGTTGCCCACTGAGATAAATAAGATCTCTCAAAACACAGCAACCAGCTTGGGGGACTCAGGGAAGAACAGAAAACAAAAGCTGCTGAGGGAGCTGGGTTTGTTTAGCCTGGAGAAAAGGAGGCTTGAGGGGACCTTATCACGCTCTAAAAGTCCCTGATAGGAGAGTGTAGCCAGGTGGGGGTCACCTCTGCTCCCAGGAAACCAGTGACAGGACGAGAGGACACGGCCTCAAGCTGCACCAGGGGAGGTTTTGGTTGGACATCAAAAGGAACTCCTTCACTGAAAGGGTGGTCAAGCATTGGAACAGGCTGCCCAGGCAACTGGTGGAGTCATCATCCCTAAATGCATTCAAAAAAACAATTGGATGTGGCACTTTGTGCTATGATTTAATTGACGTCGTGGTTTTTGGTCAAAGGTTGGACTCTATAATCTTGGAGGTTTTTTCCAACCTTAATGATTCTGTGATTCTATGATTCTAAATGGACCCTGTCTATTTCTAAGGGGAGTAATGTGCAGATATCATGGTAGAGCTTCAGGGATGCTATCTGGGCAGGGTGCTGCTCCAGCAGCTTGGGATCACCTCTGTCCTACCCAGCCTGTCCACACAGCCATTTGACTCAGAGCACGATGGAGATTGATTACTCAGTGAGTTGGTTTAGGGGCAAGGTTGAATGGGGTTAGAGAGCGCTCGTCCAAGGGCTCGGTGATTTCTGGCAGTGGGGATGGGAACCAACAACTGGGGTCGCAGACCCAGGGGATGCTGAGATTCAGCCTGAGCTCCAAAGAGGTCTCAAAGGGAATGGTCCCTCAGAGCTTTTTTTTCTCTCTTGAGGATGGCAAATCCATCCTCTACGCCCTCAAGTGCTGAGACTCCCACCAGGAGGCTTGTAAGGCCTTGACACTGTCCCTTGCAAGGGCCAGTTGCTGGAAAACATCACTTGAAGTGGCACAACTTTTCTCCTGTTTTCCTGTGGCTGGCCTACCTTTGCAGATTCCTACCACCATGTTGTCCTGGTTTTCGCTAAGCCTTCTGCTATAACCTTGGAGTTAGAGAATTTTCACACACTTTCATGTAAACAATAGCTGATGTTTACTTCACTGTCTTTTCTGTTTTTCATTCCTTTTGTGATAAGAAAAAGTTTGATGAGCATCCTTTTTCTCCAATGGGATTGGAGAGGAAATGACATGTCCTTCAACCCCTTGTGGAACTAAAAACCCTATAAAGTACCAGAAATGTAAATAAAGTCTCTCTTTTCCCTCTTTTCTGCTAAACCCAGCAGGTGTGAGAGCCTCCTTTATTGTGCCTTTACCGGCACACCACCATTCCCAGGATTTTCATTGCAAATGACAGAGGACTCCCATTTTACCTTGGCGACTTAGCAGGGCTGACAGGTAACTGTCCAACACACCTCTACACTGGTCATTTCCATGACACATGACTTGGCTTCCCTAACAGGAGATCACTTGTGTAAAGTGAAGTGGCCAGATATAATTTTTCTAACACAGAGTGTCCAATTTCCTACACAGCACATAGGAACTAAAGGAGATATTGGCCATATAACTGTCAGTCCATTCAATGCTCTATTTATTTACACAGTGTATTTATTTATTTTCATGTCTGTAACCAGACACTACAAACATATACTTGAACACTTCTCCTACATCAAGAGGGAATATACCTCCATCCTTTATATTTTTTCTCTTCCATCCTCAAAGTATTCAGCAGAGAAAATGAAAATAGTGGTACAAGAAGATTTCAGAGTTAAGACATGCAATTACCAGTGATACACTCCTCTCTAGCCCTGTAATTTAAATATAAACTACCATGGGAAATCACAAAAGATATAGGTTGTACAACACAACCACCACTGTTCTGAACACTGGTGCCAGTGGGAGCAGGTGGTGAGGAGAGGTGCTGTCAGGGGACAGGATGACACTGTGCAAACAGCTATGTGGTACCACACCCCATGTGGATAAAGGCTGCCTTTAACAAAGTTGGCTGTGTTTTGTCTTTTCCTCTTCTCCCTCTTTTCAAATGTGAAGCCCCAAGCAGTGGTGCAGTGTTTTTACTGCCATATGTTTTGTCTCCTCCCTCCCTCCCCCTTAAATAAATTTAAAAGAAAGGATCCACACTGCACTTTGGCCACTGTCTCTAGTCAGCAGGAACCAGTACCCTTTCCAGCCAAGGGACTTTCTAGAGAACAGCAACTGCTTTTGGACATGATGCCATTGCTATAGGACTGGCACTAGTACAGGACAGACCATCAGCTTAGCCACCCTCCTTGCAGAGATCAAGGTCATTTGGGACACCAAGCAGCATTGAGAGCAAAAGGGCTATTTTTCTGGCAATAAAATAATTAGGATCAAAAAGTAAATGTACTCACCCCAGGTAAAGTTTTAATATTGTGCAGTGCATTCTGTGCCTCAAGAGCAGCTTTTCTTGTATAAAATGTTACGAAACAACAACCTATAGAGAGAAATGAAAAGCTTTCAGAAATTAGTGAGTATGATTTGTGAGAGTACAATAGGGAGGGAGAAAAAACAGTGGTTGAACAACACATTATGAAAGCTGGAAAAGTGAATTATCCTGAGGCGCCTGAGTGACATGAATAAAAGAAAGCTTGTATGGTTTAAAATAAAAAGTCCCCCCCTTGTGCATTGCATCTATAGCACACCTGCATTGTTAGTGAACTGTAATCACTTAGAAATTGTTAACCAAAACCCGATTGGCATTGTACATTGTAAATAAGGTTATGTTTTTCTGAAGGCTCCTCATTATACTTTGAATATAAGCAACATGGCAGGCTCAAGCAGCAGGAATTCATTGTTACATCCCAAGCAGAAAATCAGGTTAAAGTAGGACCCTATTTAAAGGGCCTTACACGAAATAGCTAAGGTTGGTTCCCCTCTTTCTTTGAAACCAGGCGAGACTGGAGGTAGGACACTCAACTCAGTTTCAATAATGAAAAACAAGCTACAGGTGAATTTGCCACTGCTAGGATAGTGGAGGCTGCTGATGGCTGACAGCATTAAGGGAAGCTCTGCTCTCCCTGCATCAGACGAATTTTCAGTAAAGCAGCTGGTTTTAGTTGCCTTAATCCTGGGGTTTCCCTTTTGACAGGTTGGTCCAGCCAGGTGGTCTCTGGGACCAAACATGGATTGCTGTCACTTTCTCCACTGCAAACATGTGAAGTAGCTTTTGCTGCAGCACACACAACCCAGGCAGCTCCGGCCTCGGGGTCGGGTCAGGGCTCACAGGCAGATCCTCAGGGAAGAACTACAATGATGCAGGCATGGGACAAAAAGCAAGGACCAGGGTTTGCCTGTAATGCCCCACGGCAATGAAGTCTGCTCCTTGACAGATGAGATGTTTGCTGCAGATGGGGTGTTTGGTGATCCAGCTGCTGTGGGGAGAGGAGAAAACATTCTGGGCAATGCTGGTTGGGGGGCAGAAGTGGCTACTGAAGTAAAAACCTACTTCACATGAAATAGGATGATACAGGCCTTACTGATGAATCAGAAAACAATCCTGTTCTCTAAATCACAGTCAGAGATTTGTTACAACTCCAGAGAAATGTCAAAGCCAATCAGTAAATAAAAGAAACCCCGGCTCATGAGCCTCCCCCGGAGCGTGACACAGATAAAATAATGTGTGCTTCAGGCAGTGAGCAAAGATGATGCTTGTATCAGCTGCCTAATGCTGGCCAAGGTGAAACACCCCAGCCCACCTGACATGCCTGCTCATGTTCAACCCTGCAGCATCCCCGTGATGGCAAAGAACACAAGGAGAAGGTGTGCACAGCAGCACAGCAAACACTGGAAGTAACTGGGTGGACGTGGCCCATTCCACACTTTGGAAGGAAGGGCTGAATCAAGAATGGCCCCTCCACTGCCCCTTGCTTGGCACAAGCTGTGTGTGGCACTGGAAATGCTCCCTCTGGCTCTGCAGCCAGGCCAGTGACAACCATTACCCCTATAGCAAGAAAAGGTGACCATGTATTCCCAGTTGGAACACACAAGTTTATCCCTAATGCAGAAAATCACTTTCAGGCACAGCAAAACATAGGCAGGCAGGTAATGCAGACTTAACACAGCTGAGAGAAACATTTTTCATACTGTCAACAGGTTCTTTAAAATTTCACACTTTACGATGGAGATGGTTTAATAATTATTTCAGTAAGTGGAACACTGTTCGCAGGGATGTGTGCTAGACCCCTGGCACAGCCTGTTAAGGTTTGTGCTTCCTGTGTTTCTAAATCTTCTGTTTCATCAGAAAATTCTGAAAATTTGAATTATCTTACCCCATATGAAAATGAGAAAAAAAATCCAAGTTTGTGACATTTAATAGTGCAACTTTGAGACAACACTGCAATATTTTTCTATCCTGCCAGCCAGCCCCAAGTCTATCTTCTATTGTTTCTTTGTTTGGTTTATGAGCTTTTTAATATAAAGTTTTTTAACCAGGAGAGAAGATTCAGAGGGGAAAATATCAAGCTGTAATCACAACTTTGCAATTGCCATGTCCTTTTCCATGGGCCCGAAGAGTTTCATTTTAGATTTCAGCTCTGTGGGTTCATTCTGATAAGGAGAAATTTGAAATCTATTGGTTTATCATTCTTTGCACTACTTGAAAGAACTGCACTTGAAAGTGCATATGCTGTGAAATACCCTTTAACTGGTCATTTTTGGGAAGTAATAGCTCAGGAGAGAAAAATGTTCCTGTGAATGAGGGCCAGAAGAAAGAGTAGCTTAATGGGAAACATGCAGATGTTTCAGGTAGGTCATCGGACCCTGACAAAAATAGAGACTTCTAAGCTCACAGACTGATACATCTGAAAATTCACATGGATAAAATTTTTCTCAGGATGCATTTGGCTTTATCTTCTTAAATAAAACAAACCCCACAACAAGAGCGGGTTTGCTGAGCAGAGCATGGACACTCACTTGTGGGCACCTGAATTTGAAGGTATTTGCTACAGTGGTCAGGGCTGGACTCAAAAAAGAAAATAAGAGAACAGAGAGGAACAGAAAGGCAATAGTCCATATCTAGCCAAGGAAATGCTGTAGCTCAGCCTACGGATTTTCCAGAGGTGCTGCATCCATGTTACACAAACTGCACTGAAGATGCCTCCAGTGTAAAATCCTTTTGGGTCAGTACATAGGAAAAAGTACCTAATTCAGTCTTTTCTGCAGGAATATTGGAGAGGAAGATACCTATGTAAAAGGACAGGGCTAATTTGTGCTTTAGGACTGGTAGCTGTCCCCTGCTAAGAGGCAAAGAGGCAAGGACCTTCCTTCCTCCATTTTACTAAAGAAAACTTGATATTGCCAAAGACAAACAAGTGGCCCAGCTGGAAAATAAAAAGTATATTTTCCACTGAAAGAAAAGAAAAAAATACAACCCTCCCCTTCAGGCCCCATGCACATATAATCTTAGTTTCATCACCAACAAACGCGACAGCAGCTTGAACCACAACTAGACTTTTCTGATATGCAAATAACTCAAAGCCTGGCAGTGATAACCTTCTCCCCTCCTAGTCAGGACGACTTAAAGGGTGAATTGGTTTGTGGACATGGTTCTGCTGATCCTCAGCAGCCTGAAACACAGCCCAGTTTAACTCCACATGGGTTAGTGTATTCTTGCCCCCAGGCAGAGGAGCTCATGCTGCCAGTCAGTACCTCCAGAGCAGCAAATCTCCCACGCTCTGCTAAGCTGGTTGTGCTCTACTTGGAACAGTATTTACTACAGCGTAAGGCATTTCTTCTTTGTACCTTGAAAAAAAATGCTGAATGAATCATGCAGATCCCTACAGTCCCTTAAGGACATCAGCAACAACTTCATGGCTATCCTGCCAGATGCTTGAACAGACTGAATAAAACCTGCCACTCTGTGCTGCTTGGCATTTAATGGCAACAAATGAGAAGCAACAGCAGAAAACAGCCCTACTTCTCAAGGCATCTGATGAGCAAACGCTGCAGTGTGGACACTACAATGCTCAACTTCAACACCTCATTAAAAAAAGGGAAACGATCTCTTACTTCAGCCTGTTTTCACTTTCTCTCTCTTCCCTCCTCCCCGCTCTTCTCCTTTTTTTCTTTTTTCAAAGGAAATTTAGTGCCAGAGAAAGACCTTAAGGTCCCAGCCATTGGGAGAGAGTTGACACATTCAATTCTCCATGACACATTCAATTCACAAGCCCTTGCTCAGGCTGCCAAAGGCACCAATTAGCACCAGTGGTGGAGATTTTATTTATTTAATTTCCACAGAAACCTGTTTAGCAAGACAGTGACAGGGAAAAACAGCCTCGTGTATGGCTAGAAACAGCTTTACGTGACTCACTGTCAAAGATGGCAGCAATGGATTACAGGGGAATGAAGCCATGGGTTCACTGAAGCCGTCATTTAGAAGTGAGGAATGGGAAAAAGAAGATCAAGTGGTGAGAACTTTCACACCACTGTAGCCATGATTTTCTGCTGACAGCAAACTTGGGTTTCTGGAGGACCTTGTGGAATTATGACAAATTGCAGTTTTCACCATGAAACTTCAAGAAATGCCATTCCTCCTGTAAGCAAGAGGATTTTTTCAAAGAGCTGTTAGTGACCCCAGGTAATGGGGCTTCTCCTCCTGTGTGACTTCTGCTCTGTGAGCCAAATGTACCTCCCAGGACAGCAGCCACGGCTTTGTTAGGCTGCAAGATCCAGCTCTATGACATCTCCAGGAGCTCCGCCATGCCATTATTTTCTTCACTTTCTCCCAATTCAAACACAGACTAATTATGCTGTGAGAGCTGTTTACATTCCTAATTTTGAACAACTAACAAAGGGAAGCTCTCCTCCAGTTGAAGATGTGGCTTACAGAGTCCTCGTTGGCATTTAACGGCACTGGGATCTGTGTAAGAGGCTTAATCTCTCAGCCAGGATTTTATGCCTGAATGAATACGGCAACCTCCATCTTGCTTCGGGTGAGAAAAAGTCTTTTACAGCTCCCTAAACTGAACAGGCAATTCCTGTGTTAAAGTTACCAACAATTACACATGCATCAATATGAGAAAATAACCCTTGGATGTGGACAGGAATTAAAACATGCTCCACAAGATGCTCTGAGGTCTTGATTTGCTTGAAGAAAAACATTCTGCAAACTCCCAGGCCTGAAAATTTAACTTTTGGGAATTAAAAGAGAAAAGATACAGGAGGAAAAAACTCCACCAACCTGTATTTGTTGGTCTGATTTATTAGTTTCTTTAGTTTTCAACTGTCAAAATTTGTCAGTTTGGATCTCTCCTGTGTTGTGTGTATTATCACCTGCTGCCAGTATCTGAACCCTAACCATGGGGTATAGAAATACAAGAGCTTATCAGGGTGCCTGCAAAGCCTGCAACAACTTAAAAGTATGAAATTTGCTTTACCTTCTAGACTAATAAAATAAACACTTCAAAACAGCTATAATGATTATCTGACGATTGAACTCTGTATTCTTTTAGCAAGTAATGGAATCCTGGCAGACAAATTCAATTCAAAATACATTCACATTCAGGACATCAACAAAGTCATCATGTTGTGAATTGAAAATTCCTTTAAAGGCTGCGTTTGAATTCTAAGGGGCTAACAGATCAAGGGACTGAAGGCCCTGGAAGGCTAAATGAGTGAAGTCCTGCTATGTTTCTTTCTTTCTGTGAATGAAGCTCACTTTTGTGTATGCATTTGCAAGCAGAACAGGTGCTGGCTTCATACAAGCCTGGAATCTCAATCTCAAAGTAGCTTCTTGTCAATCCAGCACAGTTCAAGCTAGTTTAAGTTCAGGAGGATTCTTTGTCTTGTTCTTTTCCCCATTCCAAATGTTTCTCTCCTGATTTCCATGTTCACTCATCCACTACCAAAATTTAAATACTGCACTAATACAGGGCAGGCTTTAACAAGGTCTCTTGCATTCCAGCCATCCACCCAAACTCTGGAAGACGTGCTTTGTAAATCACAAACAGCTGCCTGGACAGTGTGATTTGCAACCAAACTCACATGACCTGTAATGTCATTTTCCAAAAGCCAATGAAGACATTAAAAGCTCTTTTCCACTAAAGCTACTGAGAAGACCTATTGTTACAAGGAGTTCAGGTGTGCGGTTGGGCAATGAGAATTTTCACTTTTGTTACATTTGGTGCAGTGCAATGGGAGCCTTGCATGGCATTTCTTCTGTGCTACAGATGTTAGTGCAATTAGCTAGCTAACCTGCACTGGACTCACTGGTCTAGTATTAGGAGAGGTGTTTCACATCTTAGAGATTTTGATTGGGTTGTTCCATACAAAACAAGAGAAAACCATGAACTGGCTGAATAGCAAATACAGCCCCTCCTGACAAAGGAACCCAGAAATAAAAATCCAACTGTTTTTGAAACTCTGCTTATCAGAAGAAGGTGGCTAAGGCAGGGATGTGATTTGATTCCTACCTGCACCTTCCTTGTGCTCTATTGTCTACGGAGTCATGGGAGAGTAAGATGGAAAGGATTCACTGCCGAAGCAATCCCTGATAGAATTGCCGAATACAGCAGAAATCAACTTTTAATGACGCCACCTCCCAATTAGCTCAGGTTTGCTAATAGTTTGATATAATTGGCACCCTGATGGAAACCGCATTACCAGTCCTGTCACCAGCCAGGAAACTGCACTGCCACTCTAATGACAGCAAATATTATAGCGATGCCACTTCTAATATTAATACATTAGCTGAAAGTAGGAAAGGGCTCACATGTGAGAAGGATTCACAACTGGGACGTGCCAAATTCCACCCTGTGCTCTATTTTTCCTCCTGGTTACAGCATTCAGGGTGGCAGTGCCCCAGGCCCAGAGTGCCCCGCACCGCACCGCTCGCATTAAAGCACAAATGCTCCAGGCCAGTAACAGCCCCGTAAATGGCCAGTGAAAAATGATCCCATGGAGCTCAATTTTTTCTCTCCATGCCTTGCAAGTTATGACGGCCTTTCTGTTAATTGGCCACAAGTCCTAGTTTGCTGTCAGCCTTCAGCTGCACCGGGGAGCTCTTTTGGAGGAGTCGCACTCTGTCATTCCCATACCCTTGTGAATACAAATGCTCTCTATAAATGTCCTCTGCCTACAAAATGGAAGTGTTGTTTTTTTTTTTCTTCTTCTTCTTT